>ML781826.1:437560-493268 GCA_009831015.1 Picea engelmannii
ACTTGCTAATGAGAAAAAGAATGAACACATAATCATAATTTAAACGAAAGTAAACATTTAATAAAAATTAACGTTTTTGTTTAAATTGAGATTTTTATGTTCGTTTCTAACTTTTGACATATACTCTTGTAATGAATGTTTCAGACTATAGTGAATGTATTAAGTTTGTCTCAAAGAAAGCCAAGGCATAGAACTATTTGAAAAGGTTGATTTTGTAGCTCATTTTAATTATCAAGATTCTAATAGGGGCCCTTTAAATTTTGTAAAAATATAAGGGGAGTTGTTGGGGCCCAACACCACCTTGGCACTCTTTAGAAGAAGAGTGGCATTGACCGATAATATAATTGGAGAAACCACTTTGGCACTCTTCATAGGAAGAGTGGGATTGACCGATAATGTAATTAGGGCAACCACTTTGACACTTCTCAAAGGATGAGTGGGATCAACCGATGGTGAAGTTAGGTCAACCACTTTGGCATTCTTCAGATGAATGGTGGGACTGAACGAGGAAGGAACTGGATCAGTCACTTGGGTTTCACTTTCCAGATGAAAAGTGGGGTTGATCGATGACAGAATTGGGTCATCTACTTTGGTGAGTGGTTCAACCGAGGATGAAACTATATTGACCACCTGATCAACCAGATTGGCCGAGGATGGAACTAGATTGACCATTCCATAAACTAATGATGGGTTGGGCGAAAGCCTATGATAACCAGCTGGAAGTTGAAGCTTTTCCAAAAGAGAAGAAACCTCGTCCATATGAAGAAAGAGGTGAGAATAATGATCACCCTTGCATAACATGCAAGGGAAATTGACAGTTGTCTTCTTCTTACCAACCTTAATGTCACTAGTTGATGGGGTACCACCGAGATGACCAACAGGGACTGATGAAGTGGAAGACCACATTTCTAAGACCTTGGGAATACCAGGCCAATCTCTCAGAAAATGGTCTTCCTTACAAAGACTCCAAGGGAATTTGGGTTTCAAATTCTTCTTTTTAATCTTATCGACCTCATCAACACTCCCAATACTATTAATAGTAGTTGGTTTCTTGAATCCAACATTTGATGTAGTTGGAGGCTTGGTCCTTTTCTGGTTCTTCTTCTTCTTCTCTTTTTGTTTCTTCTTCTTCTTATCAATATGGCTACTCGCTTGAGATCTTTCACTAGGATAATAAGGAGAAATAGAAGGAGACCCGATGCATGAAGAAGGAGAAAGGTCGACATGAGGTTGATGTGTGTGCAGTGTTCTTACATCTGAAGCACCTGCATTCAAGATCATCATAGTGGAAAATAACCATACTGGTAACCCAATTGTGAGACCTGGAAGGCTCAAAGTAGCGATGTAAGGAAGACCAACATTTGCGTAAGAAGGAAAAACAAAGGATTCCCCTAGAAAAGGGGTTCCTTCATTGGTCATCCCGGGAACTGATGCCATAAAAATAAATCTCCAACTTAGATTTTTCTAGGGAGAAGAAATAGCACACGCCAAAAAAACTAGTAAGAAATCAAGCAAAAAAAACCTTCTCACAATGAGAACACTAGTTGGTGATGAAATCCAATGTTGCAGGAATAAAGTAAGAAGGGGTTGAGATAGAGTGGGTGGAAATCTTACATTGATGACCTGCTTTACGGACTTACACCCTGGTGCAAGCTCCCACACATAATTGTGGGTATACCCTCCAAGGAGCCTGAGTGATTATGGCCAACGTCGATTCCAGGTACCATGAATACTTTCCCCTCCATAGTCACCTCATGTAAAGAACCTAAAGAGATAGGTGACTAAGGTTACCAACTACAACAATGATGCCTGGGGAAATAGTCGACAGTCCGATCCACACACAAGGGCAGTGTATCTAGCCCGAAATCAGCTTGAAAGGCTTCCACTCATCATCGTGGGTATACCTTCAAGCGACCCCCATAATACACGCAATCACTACACCAAGACCAACAAAGCAGGGTAAGTAACTCTTCTAGTCTTAATGTGACCTTAGGCTTGACCCTTGTGTGAGAAGGGCTTCCCAGGACAAAATGTAGCAACTAGATTTCACCACTCCCTAACAAAAGATCTTATGTTTGTTTGCATCTTTGGAAAGTTATCTTTCACGCCTATTAAAAATCCCTACAACTAATCTAATGTAGGTTTGCTACCAAAAAATGTAAAAATGTCTAATCAATTTTAGTTTAGAGCTTGATTTTTAAAGCTGTTATTACTCAAAAGGAAAATGGCATGGACAATATGGTGTTTTGACCGACTCTAAAGTTATGCAAAGAGATGAATATGCAATATTTTCATTTTGATGAAAGCTATGCTATGAGAAGGAGAAAACATTCATCATTTCAGATGCACAATGTCCCAAAATGTCAAAAAAAATGCAATTCCACTACTTTAAATGGAAGCATTCAAGGAAGACAATAGAATGTGAAGAAGAATCCAAAAAAAGATAGGGATAATAGAGAAACCACTCAAAACTTAATTGCTTGGGAAAATGACCTCAAAGATCAAATGGAATGGTGCATAGACCTTTGAATTTCCTTACAAATGTTTTCACTCAGTCAGATAAATGAGAATAAAATAGCAAATTGACTCTAAATCAACAAAGACAAAGAGTGACTTCTAGGTAAGGAAGAAAAATGTCAAAATTCCAAATAAAAGGTGATCAATTCTTATAAAGTAGAGTGTTGAAGACCAAGATAAAGATAAATTCAGATGATAAGACCCTGAGAAAATGCCAAAAGCAAAAATTAAACCTTAGAGAAAGAAACCCTAAAGGATTTTTCACAGAAAAGGGGCAACGCTATAGTGTAAGGGGCACCAGAGCATTCCAATGCTATGTATGAGATGAGTAGGGAGTGCCAGTGCTTTGGTAACAAGTGTAGGGGGGCGTTGGCGTTTAAAAATTTAGAAAAAATGCCCAAAAAGTCAAAGAATCAAGCAAACACGATCAATTAATTTGAAGCTGATGAAAACAAGAGCCAATCAAACAGATCCAAGAATCAAAGAGAGTATGGAGAAGGACAAGAAGTGGACAAAGGAACAAAACAATATCTAGAAAAGGAAACACAAATCATAGCTCTTCCCCAGTGGAGTCACCAATTTCTATTACAGAGGAATCCTCCTACGGACAAGCAGATTCTCTCTTGGTCTCTAGATCCATAAAACCAAGACCAAAAGGGTTCTATCTGTTAGCACTCTGTAAATTCTATCCGGCTGAATAGACAGACGACAAAGGTAACTATTTCAACCAACTTTAGAGCTAAGGCACTAGCCTACTCAACTCAGAGAGGGCTGTCTCATGTCACTTGATACATCTACATAAATCAGTGGCCAGAATTGGTTTGTTTTGGGGTTTTAATAAAGTTGTTGAAGAGTTGAAGATGACCTTTGGGTTATGGGGTCAAGAATGTAGGATGCATTTCCAAATCGTGAAAACAATCAAGAGGAAAAGGATAAATGAGGAAGTGACTTCTGAGTTTATGCTTGAAACTTTTAGATGGTATCAGAAGAAACGAAACACACAAATACTATCAAAGCATTATAGTAATGAATTCTGAAATGGTTTAGAAGAGATGAACATAGTCTAAATTGCCAAGTTGAGAGCATTGAATAATGAATTCTGGACTTTTAGTTTCTCAATTTAGACAGAAGAAATAAAAATGAAAATACAAAATAACAAGAATCACACACTATGAGAGAAAACGTGACTCATAACACCACCAATTAGAATCTTTTCATACAAAGTCCCAAAATTTGCCTCTACACCCATGTATTCATTCCAGCCCCAAAGATTTATAAAGTTTTCCTGCACAGAGGGTAGGCTCGTCTTTTCTCCATGCTTCTATACTCGTGAGGCCAAGCATATATAGAGGATGGAACTTAAAACATTTCGACTTCCTCATAATTCTAAAAACAAATACAAGTTACAAAAAGGAAGAACAATTGTATTATTTAAAGGGACCGTTAGTAATTGGTCTGTCATATAAGGACTCCCTTCTCTTAAGCCAACATCTGTCCAAAAATATCTCAAATACACCAAACTTTTACCTAAGGATTCATCTCAGCTTGGCGATTTCCTCCTCTAGGGTACTCCACCAATCAAAATTTTCCCCGACCCTCTCTATCATCTCATTTTTGGCCTCTGATTTCCTCCTTTTTCACCTCTTCTTATTTGTTGTTGGGTGTTAGGTTTTGTTTGTGTGTTCATTTATGACAAGATCCCTCATAACGGGGTTTAATTTTACTCCCGACTCTGTCTCAGTTTCAGGTTCGGTATGAAATTTAGTCGCCAGCATCTGCAAGACCCATCTTTCATTCTTACTTATTGACCTGCCTGATACCTTAGCTAAGAATCTAGCCATGCCAGAAACCATTTGATGGGTATTAACCATGCCTTCCAGACTTCACAGAGACCTTGATTTAGCCACCCTTTGAGTTTACAGAATCCAGGAGCACATGTCGAGCTTGTTTTTCTTACGCATAAGATAACAATTTCCTAGAATAGGATAAAATGATTCATATCTAAGATTTGATGGTTTGTGTACTTTGCTCATGAATTACTGTCATATTACCTTGGTGTGCCACACTTCATCAATCCACTTTGAATGATGAGCCTCGAGTTAGTTATGCGATGACATCCTTTTGGTATGACAGCCGAGAGAGTTCTTGGACCGGTGATGTGAGGTGATCTGACCAACTACTATCCTCCCCGCGAGCTATCAACGTGACATTTTGAACCATGTGACATCAGGGCCATAGGAAAAGTGGTTTCAAGCAATTTTTTGTCTCCCCCAATGCATGTGTACGAGCGCCATGCGTTCGCCGTTGAAACCAAGGTAGTTTTCCCTGGTCTGCATTTGCGATGTTAAGTTTCGTGCTATTTGTTTGTCCGATGTAGGCTTCGACCGTAGATCTGAGATTGTTCAAGATCGATAAACTGCCGAGATAATCCCTTCCCACTTCTACTACATTCGTTCATACACCATGGAATATAGTCAAGCGCCCTGAACTATCGTGCCTCTACTGTGGTATAGCGTCTCACTAAACTTCATAAGTTTTTAGATCCCGATAAAAATTGTTAGGGTGATAGCATTGGCTCCAATTGGGGATTCTATCCTCCCAGCGAGGTAGCAATAAAATCATAGACCCAATGCCTGATCCATGGGGTTTTTCCCTAAAACATGTGTGTGTCCTCCTCCTACCAATCTCTGTGCACTACGTCCAAGTGCAAGGCAGACGTCTAAGTGCGTTATTGAAAACTGATTGTATCTAGTGCTAGAAAACTCAAACTGGAAAATGCTTGACCGACAAGATTATTTTCACATCCCTACCTACCCTAAAACTGTTGGGATGACCACTCGCTCAAGTGATTCTAAGGTGCTAATGAAGCCAATCAAGAAATTGGCTTCCTAATTTTCCTTTGTTCACATTTTTCTGAAGCTAGTAGAAAAACGTAAAGGATGGTAGCTAGAAAAACAAATTGAATCCAAAATCTGAGCTTATGAATGAAGAAAATTCATCCTTCACTAAAGACTGTAACAGGATGGCTATCAAATCTTGAAAATCATGAAAAATCATTTCTCCCTAATGAGAAAAAACTGAAAGGCAAGTATCTTTCATCAGTGTTAGTTGTTTTTTCTCTATTTTTTTTGTTTTGAGAACATCTTCGAATGAAATGGCGATGATAGGTTTGTCTACTTGGCCATGCATATCAACAAAAATATTCATATATTCTTGAACATCTTCAAATATGATAGCCATATAATATGCACCAAGGCTATCCTCTTGTTCATCAAACAACTCTGATTTGGTTTCATTAAATTTCTGGGAATTTGTTTGAGGACAACCACTTTGACTTTCCAGTGAATAAATAGAAATAAGTTCCTTCTCATGCACTACTTCATAGTCTAGAGCTCCCGCAGATGGATTTTCAAAACCCTGATTTTCAAATGACTTGAATAAAACCACTGGCTCTCCATTATCTTTCTGTGTTTCTGATGGACAAATGGCATACACTGCTTCATCTATGTCATTTGTTTCTTTATTGTTGGAAACTTCCATAGATGCAATTTCAAAATCTTCATCCACGTCTATGTCGCTTAAAAATTTAACCACGATGTCATTCTCAAGGGAAGATAAAATACTCTAAAACACCTTTTCACGTTGAGAATCCATACTGATTTCGGGATGGAGAAAATGACTTTGAACAATACTTTTTGGAGAAACTTCTTCTTCCTTTCCAGGTTGATAGCCGAACATAGATTGCAAATCTGAGCTGACATGACCCTTTATGTGATTGTCCATAGAATTATCATCACCATTCCATTCATGCTTGGAGGATCCCTATCCTAAGATGCTACAAATATTTTTCTTCAATAATTCAAAAGAAGAAAAACATAATGGTAGGGTTGTCCTACCTGATTTGAAACTATCTTCAATTTCATTGTCAACATATGGTTGTATTTCAGTGCAAGCAATAGGGTCTTCAAGCACATGAAAAGAATGTTGTGACATCTTGTCATTCTGCTCCATTGATCTAGCATGGATTTTCATAAGAACAGATTGTTTTTCTTCGATGATGATTTTAGGATTTTCTTTCAACAATTTGAAAGAAGAAAAGCATAGAGGTAAGGAATTCCCTTCAGCTGATTCAATACTTTCTTCTTTCTAATTGTGATATGCAGCCTGATTGCTTTCATTATATTGCTGAAAAGGAACATTTTCTGATAGAGAACATGTGGTTGATTGTTCTAGGGGGTCAACATTGTAATCATCATATCCATCATATATAGGCAAATCATTAACATATTCCATGTCATCTAATAAGAACAAACTTAGAACATCAACATGTTCTTCAACAAGCTACTTTTCACACTCATATTCTTGACTATCTACAAATGAATACATAAAACAATCAGCCCTTTGCTCATCATGGGATGGATCAACACCTCCTATTTCAACAAGTGCGATGTAATGTTTTGTAAAATCATTAGCATTGGAAACTTCAAGAGGACCTATGATATTGTCAATTCTATGCTCAAGATTCCAATCAAGTATTTTCTATTCATATTCAATTTCATGTCCTTGAACATTCAACCCCTCATTTTGGGTTTGTTTACATGCTTGTATGTTGTGTTGAATGTCCTGAGCATCAATAAACATTTGTTGTAAGGACCCAGATCTTCTTTCCATCAGGAGGAAAGAAAAATCTGTATGAAGAGTAGTTGCATAATGGAGCATGGCAACAACTTCAGAGGATTGAATTTCTTTGGACAAATTATAATAGACGCTAGAGAAATTTCTATTGAATACATAAATAGATTCATTGTTGCGTCTTTTCAAGGCGTAAAACTCAGTGAGTTGCATCTATAAGGATTTCTCCTTGCCCCAAAATTAAAAAAAAAACTTCTTCAATTCCACCGATGAGCTGATGGTTCTTGGGTGTAAGTGTTTGAAGCAGTGTTTGGTGTCTCCTTTCAAGGATTGAGAGAAAAATCTCATACACACATCATCGTGGTCAATCTTGAATAAATCTATAAAATTCTCAAACCCTTGAATGTGCTTTTCAGCAGGTGTGATACCTGATTCTTCGTCGAACACAAGTAGGAACTCATAGTAATTTGGAGGGAAATCATGAAGGGTTTGGGGTAGCTTTAAGGGTGTATATCTATGTCGTTCCTTAGGGGGTGTTGGGCCAAGAACAGTGGGAGAGAAATTGTTCTAAGTCTCATGGGATTCATCAACTTGGTCATTGTCATTGCGTGGCCTAGGTGAAACATTTTTATCAGAACTAGTGACAAGGCGAGGGTATGCATGTGCAACATATAGAGGAGGAAATATAATTTTAAGTCTTTCATGATCATTATTAATATACAATAGGTAAAAGAAAGTTCATTTGGAATTTTCAAGGAAGGAGTAGAGGAAACTTAAAATGAAAAGTAAAATGATTTGTAAGAGGTCCCATTTTGAGTACCTATTTTCCCTCATGATGCCCTTCCTTTCCCCTGTCAAGGGGTTTCATCTTTCAGTGAATTTTTTGTCTCGCGCTTGAAGTATTGAGAGAAAGGTAACCTCTTCGAAATTTAGAATTCTTTTATCAGTGCAGTCACCTTCGAACTGAAGTAGAGTCACCAAAGCAGGAATATAGCCAATGTGTGCCTAGGTGTCTACCACTCTCAAACCCTAGAACTCAACCATGTCATTCTTCCCAGGGAAATTTTTAAAATTTTGTCCCTCGCAACGACGCCAGAATGTTAGTAGTCCATAAATTCTGTCCGATTGAATAGATAGACGATAGAGGTAACTGTCTCAACTAGCTTTAGAGTTGAAGCACTAGCCTGCTCAACTCAGAGAGGGCTCTCTCGTGTCACTTGATACTTCTAAGGAAATCGGTGGCTAGAATTGGTTTGTTTTGGGGTTTTAATAAAGTTGTTGAAGAGCTGAAGATGACCTTTGGGCTATGGGGTCAAGAATGTAGGATGCATTTCCAAATCGTGAAAACAATCAAGAGGAAAAGGCTAAATGAGAAAGTGACTTCTAAGTTTATGCTTGAAAATTTTAGATGGTATCAGAAGAAGAGAAACACACAACTATTATTAGAGCATTATAGTAATGAATTTTGAAATGGTTTAGAAGAGATGAACATAGTCTAAATCACCAAGCTGAGAGCATTGAATAATGAATTCTAGACTTTTAGTTTCTCAATTTAGACAGAAGAAAGAAAAATGAAAATACAAAATAACAGGAATGACACACTATGAGAGAAAACGAGACTCATAACACCAAAAATTAGAATCTTTTCATAAAAAGTCCCAAAATCTGCCTATACACCCATGTATTCATTCTAGCCCCAGATATTTATAAAGTTTTCCTGCACAGAGGGCAGTCTCCTCTTTTCTCCATGCTTCTATACTTGTGAGGCCAAGCATATATAGAGGCATTTCATATGGAATTTAAAACGTTCTGACTTCCTCATAATTCTAAAAACAGATACAAGTTACAAAAAGGAAAAACAATTGTATTATTTAAAGGGACTGTTAGTAATCGGTCTGTCATATCAAGACTCCCTTCTCTTAAGCTGACATTTGTCAAAAACTATCTCAAATATACCAAAATTTTACCTGAGGATTCACCTCAGCTTGGCGATTTCCTCCTCTAGTGTACTCCACCAATCGAAATTTTCCCCGACGCTCTCTATCATCTTAGTTTTGGCCTTTGATTTCCTCCTTTTTCTCCTCTCCTTATTTGCAGCTGGGTGGTAGGTGTTTTCTGTGTATTCATTTATGACAAGATCCCTCATAACGAGGTTTAATTTTACTCCTGAATCTATCTTAGTTTCAAGTTTGGTATGAAATTTAGTCACCAACATCTGCAAGACCCATCTTTCATTCTTACTTATTGACCTGCCTAGTACCTTAGCTGAGAATCTAGTTGCGTCAGACACCGTTTGATGGGTATTAACCATGCCTTCCAGACTTCGCAGAGATCTTGATTTGGCCACCCTTTGAGTTTATAGAATTCAGGAGCACAGGTCGAGCTTGTTTTTCTTACACATAAGATGAAAATTTCCCAGAATAGGATAAAATGATTCATATATGAGATTTTATGGTTTGTGTACTTTTCTCATGAATTACTGTCACAATACCTTGGTGTGCCATGTTTCATCAATACACTTTGAATGATGAGCCTCGATTTAGTTATGCGACAACATCCTTTTGGTACATCATCCGGGAGAGTACTTGGACCGGTGATGTGAGGTGATCTGACAAACCGCCATCCTCCCTGCGATCTATCGACATGACATTTTGAACCATGTGACATCGAGGCCATAGGAAAAGTGGTTTCAGGCAATCCACCATCTCCCCCGATGCATGTGTAAGAGTACCACGCGTTCCACATCGAAACCAGAGTAGTTTTTCCCGGTCTGCCTTCGCGATGTTAGGTTCCATGCTATTCGTTTGTTCGATGTAGGCTTCAACCGTAGATATGAGATTATTCAATATAGACGACCTGTCGAGCTACTCCCTTCCCACTTCTTCTACATCCGTTCATACACCGCAGAATATAGTTGAGCACCCTGAACTATTGCACCTCTACTGTGGTATAGCATCTCCACTAAACTTCAGAAGTTCTTAGATCCTGATACAAATTGTTAGGGTGATAACACTATCATTAGTCACTGACATCCTTTTATATCTAATTAAGCTAATGAATGAAGAGGAAGAAAAAAAGAGTACCTTTTTAAATGGCGTTTTTCCTCACAAAATCCAAGTTGAGCTTCAATCCCAAGATCCTCGATAGGTCTTGTAGAACAAACAAAGATACAACAAGCTTCCTATTCTACCGATATTAGCTCAAAAATATATCTATCTACTAGAGACAAGTTCATATGGAACAAACATAAACTTGAAAGAAACAGGCCAAGCATGTATGTATATTAATGAGATCAAATGAAGAATACTTACAATCCATTGATGAAGGTGCAGTAGCTTCTTCCATCTCTCCTTGTCCAACCCCTTTGCTCAAGTAATCTACACTGATTATGCTTCAATGGCATCTCACTTATGGGATCATAAGTTTGGTGTAATTCAATCTCTATCTGTGTACTGTATGTTTCCTTTGAGATCATAGGTTTCATACCTCCAATATTTTCATATCCTTTCACCATGAGAAGGCCTCCTTATATAATCTTGGAGAGGCCCAACCACTTGAGATATATTTGGGATAAGTTGATGATTTCTCTCCTTCAATTGTGGATATTCCCTAAGATCATGCCTTGAACTCATATTCGAATCCAACCAACTTCAGAGATTGAGGGGATTCTTCCCTGATTTATCTCAACAAACCAAAACTCCCTCAGGAAGGGTAGTGATCCCTCAAAAGGGTGTACAGAGCATTTCAACGCTCCTCCAAAGAAGGCTATGGAGTGTCATTGCTCCCTGACAGTGGGTAGGGGACTGTTGCCTTCCAAAAAACATTTTTAAGTAGTTTTTTCAGTGGCAAAAGGCTTGTACTCCTTGTCAAGTGATTTCTCCTCTTCAAAACTAGTCTTTGAGGTGTCTTAAGTGTCCTTATGATGTCATTAGAGGCACGACATAGGAAATATGGTAGTATTATGTTTGTGACACTTGCGACACTTGTGGTCAAGATGCGACACTTGCAGATAAGATGCAACACTTAAAACACTTGTAATGATGACACTTGCGATATTTGTAACAACGACACTAGCCATCATTGCAATGAGTGATTTTTATGTGTAACACTAATGAATTATGGTATCCCACTCAAATACCTATGAATCTTAATTGTCTCATCCTTGATGAAAGAAACATACTTCAATAGTTCTAAAAACCTTCTTTCATTTTTATCTATGGTCATGCTCCCAAGTTTGAGTTCAAAGAACTCTTTCATTTTCTTGTCATAGTATCTCTTAGTCAAGTATTTCTTTTTGAAATACTTCTTGAATTCCCTCCAAGTAACGTGCTTCTCTTTAATGTGTTGCACCTGCACAAGTTGATCCCACCACATGGATTCCTTTCCCTTGATTTAATAGATGGAAATTTTTCCTTCTGCATGAGAATAATAACTATGCAATTGAAAATAATTTCTCATGCCCAACATCCATGTCTCTACCTCTTCATCCTTCTTGTGCTCACCATCAAATGTAGGAGGCATGCTTTTTTTCATTTATCCTCATAGCTTATCCATCCCAGACCTCTTATGCTTCCTGACAGGGGATGGACTTGAACTGCTATGTTCGCTCCTATTCAAATTCCTTTTGGAGTGATGGTGATGTATGCTAACACTTCTTGTTCTTCGTTTCTCATTAGGAGACCTGTGACTTCCTGATTTGCTTGAGTCGCTCCCTTATCCAATTTGTTTTCTATTATGTTCAAGATCTACATTAACTTCATGTTGAATTCCTCCTACTACTCCTTGGCTTTCATAATCCTTTAATTATCCACTTTATGGATTTGGACATCCTTTTGTAAAATTTCAATGGTCTCTACCATATTCATGTTTTCTCCCTTTCCTTCTCCATGTCCATTTGAGTTTGTTCCTTCAATGCCCATATGGAAATCCATCCCATTGATCTCGTGTTCCTGATTGTAATCCCCCTATGTATATTCCATCCCTTTTCACTTTGTGCTTATCCTAATCTGATATAACAACTGTTAACTCTGCAAAATGTGTAGCCAACAAAATTTGTTAGGCTAAATAATTTAACATATTCATGAAATTATGTACAATTCAGATTCAATAATGCATCAAAATTATTTATTCTATTTTACTAAACATTTGAATGCCCATATCAATGTTTTGGGTGAATAATTATATTCTACTATCCAAGAAATTTCAAACGCCTTATTCCATGCTCAATTCCGAGTCTTAAGCAGGAAGTTATGGTTATTTGAAAATTGCCCATTAATTTTTCTGTTCACACTTCAACTTGGTGCAAATATGCATTGCAATTATGAATTTTTTCACCCACTCCATTAAATTTTTGGTAATATCTCTATTGGGTTTCTTCATATACATATTTTTGACATTTTGTCCAAGTTTCACCTCTTTCTGGGTTCTGGGCTACTAGTTACATCCTGCTGAAGTTCTAGTCCAATTAGTGTTTTTGGTCTGGAATGCTACAGGTACCTTCTTTTCCATATTAAACATTTTTAACATGCACATAATTTTCATTCATCTCTAGGACTATTTTTTATGGTTCAATAGCTTTCCATATACTTCTCATCTTCCTCAATCTGATTTCGGAGCATAAATTTCTAGCCCTTCGAGGTTAGTTGGGTCTTAAAATTTACCCTCCACTATTTGTCTTGTAACTTCCTCATAAAATATTGGTTTGATGAATGGTTTACACCAGTAAAAATCTCTCTCTGTGCTCTTTCATTTGAGCTTCAAATCTAGAGTGCACATTGGTTCTCTTTGTTCTTAGATTTTTTGAGTAGCTAAAAATGTTGTTTAGGGCCTCAAAAATGCGTTGCAAAAAGATGACCTTCAAACAATATAAAATGTCATAAAAATTCACTAGTTTTCTGTTGTTGTAGACCATCCAAACGAATTTTCAAGCACAAATTTGAACATGTACAACCATATTTACCATGTGCAACAATACCATAGGTTAGTGCATTCTACGTGCACCTATAACCAATGTGGATGACTTATTTGTCGTGTCAATATCTTGTACGTACTACCTTTGTGTCACGTGCCAATATATACAACGCACAATTTGGTTCATGCACTAATAACTGTTGTGCACAATTTTTTTTTATGTTGCATGCTAATATTTTGCACACATTTCACTCTACACATTGCACCATGCCAAAGTTTAGCACGCCCCCACTGCACACCAATACTCTGCATGCACCATTAATTAAATTGTCGCGTGACAACATATACCCAGATTGAACGCGCACCAACAAAATTCCTCTTTTCTCTGCCAATACTGCGCACACCCAATCCACACCGTGTAGTGATAAATTTAGTGCGCACATCCACGCATCATTATTTTTCACACATTACAAATCTGCACTGTGCAACGCCAATTTTAAGTGCGCACACCCGCACACCAATATTTTCCACGCATTACCATTTTGCACCACGCAACGCCAAATTTAAGTGCACACACTCACGCGCCAATATTTTTTGTGCATTACCATTTTTCATTGCACAACGCCAAATTTAAGTGCACACACTCACGCAACATTATTTTTCACGCATTACCACTCTGCACCACACAACGCCTATTTTTTTTTTTTTTTTTATATACTGGGGGAATCGGCAACTCGCGGTTCTCGTACTCGCATGACATGGGGTCGATCCCCGTCGGCTACCACTATAACCCCAGGTGCAACCACCCAGCCCACAAGAATGGCACACGAGTAAATCCGGGTGAGAATCGAACATGAGACTTCATTTTACAAATTTCCTTCCATTTACACGGCACTTGCCAATCCGTCTACACCCGTGCGGGCACAACGCCTAATTTTAGCACACAAATACACACACCCTTATTTTCCACACATCACAATATTTTCACCATGCATCACGCAATTTTAGTGCACACACCTACATGCCTTCATTTCTCTGTGCAACAATTCCTCATGCATTCCACTGCAGGAATTGGGGATTTTGCCAAAAAAATTCCCAATTTTCACCATGGAAAGTCTACAACTATGAAATTTGTTCAATTCCACTCTGATAACATCAATTCAACCTCTGCATCAACAAATTATTGCTAGTTGACATTCCTAGAACAATTTTTTTTTCCCAAACTCAATTCATGAATTGAGAATTTTAGTCAACTAATCTCGCTCCATTTTTCATGGCTTCCCTGTAACTTCAAATTCAACCAATTCCAAGTTTGAATTTGCTATAATAGATATTAAATTAATAATATCTCACCACTTAGCCAAATTTCTCAATTTTCCCATGAATTTAACAACAGAAATTGGGGGTTTTGCCCAATTCCACACAACTGCTTATAATTTTTACCATGGACGCACTGTAACTTGAAAATTGACCACTTCGAAATCAATTCTTTGTGAAATTTTTCTTCAAATCAACTTACTCATCCCATCTAGGCTCAATGTTGAAAAATGGATCTCTGATACCATATTGTAGCATCCCCAACATCCAACTAGGCTATGCCACATAAACTTTTCAAACTGTATACAAAATTAAAACATATACACACAAAAACACTTGTGAAAATTTATATATATAGCTTAAAATAGATAAACACATTTTGCAAGTTCACAGATTCATATAGAATAATCATAAAAATACACATGCAGCACAAACAGGAAAAACCCATAAAAATAAACACATATAGAATAATGCAACATATCATTTAACACAAAATGGGCACTTATCTTGGTAAAAATATCAACAACTGCATGAAGAACTTCCACGAATGTCCCAGCCTTAAACCATGTTTCTCATCACTCTCAGCAGTGGGTCACCCCCGAGCTGGGACTAAAATCCACCCAGGTAAATGGATTCTTAGGCTAGGTTGAGACAACTAGAAGTTGCACAATCAACATGAAGAATTCTATCCCAGGAGCCAAATCACACTAACAACCTATAACCTCTCATTCCCCACATGCTTGTCCCACCCCAGGAAGTGTGCCCCTTATCTACTCAACAATCCTTCCACTTCCCCACTTCCCTTTGAAGGCTTCAACAACATGTCAGACATGAATTCTCATAGCACTATAGCTCTTGTTGATCTCCCTTTGGGAAAACCACTTCCCCAACAACCTCTATCACCTGGAGAGAGTTTCGTACGGGCCTGAAAAACCTACTTCTTCAATCCACGAGACTGAAACACTGCCTCTTCAAACCCACAGGCCTGATGACCTACTTCTTCATTCCAACTCCTAAGTCAATCGAGGTACAGGTATGGGTACAGTGATAGCAAGGTACCGAGGAAAACTCAATGAGTGAGTGAATGATGATGGAATGATGGAAAATGAACTAATTCCAAACTATATGTATGCAGTTTCCCAACTTGACACTTGTCATGTTGAGAACTACTTTGGCCCACTTGTCCCCATCCTTAGAACTTAGAATACAATAATTATCCATACTTTATACTTTAAGGAATATTAATATAACATTCCTTTTTGGCTTAAGCTCCCTAGCTTATCCCCTTATCCTTAAATTTTATCCCACTTTCTCTAACTAGTTGAGCTTAGTCCCTTATACTCTTTTATCGTGGTTGGTCTACACGTAGCGATGTATTATATTAATGATAAGACATATACAAAAATAGGCTCATTGGCCTTTAGCATCTAGTTTCTCTGACCTAATTCAACACATAAGCCTCCTAGCTTATAATAACTGGCTCACCAGCCTTAAAACACAACATATACAGAAAGGCTCCCTAGCCTAAAAATCATGTTCACTTACGTATGTTGCATGTGGTATCCTGGAATTTGCACACTTCATCATTTTAGTGCGCAATACATGTGTGCACTATACCATGGAAGGTGCCTGCAAAAATAATATCGACAACTCACCAGCTTAAGTACTTTTTTATTTACATTTACAATGGGGTTTATCCTAGGGGTGTTACATTGAGAAGGAGTTGGTAGAGAAACCTGTTGAGGAACAAGTTGTTGTCTCTTATTTTATTATTTATGATATTCAAGAATCCTTTGGTTTACCTATATATGATGAGTACAATGATGAGGATGATTTCCAAAAACATCAAAAATATCCTTTCATCCAGAAAAGGATTCTTCTCAGCAGTCTTATGAAATCATTCAACCATTTATGATAGTTATGACCTCTATCATAGGGAAAATTGTGACTTAGTTGGAGGTAAGTCATTTTCGTTATGATTTTCTTCATTTAAGATTTTGAAATAAAAAATTGAATTTGCTTATAGAGCAGAGAGAGTTGAGCTGCAAAACCACACAAGTTTTTTGGAACATAATGATAACATTATAAGTAAACAACAACCTTTCCATGTTCTTAGTGATCATACGGTTCTCTATATGGAGAATTTTATTGAGGTTGAAATGCATGATAAGGAAAATAATTAGATTGATGTCATTTGTTCTTAGAATGATCTTGCATTTGAAAATTTAGAACAAGAACCATCAACATTTGAAGAAAAGCATAGAGTGAAGAAAGAATCTTGGATGTTAGTCTATACTTATGAACAGGAAGAAACTATAGACACAAAATGTCCTTTTCTTTTTATCGATCAAAAAGTGGTATTCACACATATTCTTCAAGATCCTTTTGCATTTCTGTTGGAAACAATAGAGAAATATACCTTCATGAGTTACTTAGAATTAGTTAGTGGAATTGGTTCTTCAAGGTGGATGAGTTTTCAGATTGGATTTAATTTTCAATTTGAATTACCATTAATCAGGGTTATGCAAGGACTTTGATCAGTAGACAAGGTCCTTGCATGGTTGCACTGGATTTTTTATTTCACCTAATCAAGCATCTCAGAGATCAGGTTAGAAGTAGTGGAATAAGCTCATCATACAAGCATTTTTGTTTCTTTTAGTTTCATGGTTTGTAGTAGATCAACAATACGACTCCATAGGCCAATGGATAAGGCACTGGAACTGCAATGTTCTTGGAGCTTCACAGGGAGGACTCCATCCCCTGTGGAGCCATATTTAAACACATAGGATGTATAGGGGTAAAATCATGTGTCAAGTCGACTTGTTGCAAACTCACCTGAAATTTCACAATGAATCAAGAAAGTACCTCATGCACTAATCACATATCATTATGCTTTGGAAATGTGGGAAGGGGTATCTTACTATTTTCAGAAGATTGTAGCAAGTTCTAAAAGTTTTCTCAACTTTTTGTGCATGTTTTAACAGTTGAAATCAATTTTGAATGTAAAAATGCACCTATAGGAAAGTTCACAGCGCATGTTGTCAAAGGCGCTGTGAACTGGTAGTTTTGGGATAGTTTGTAGCAAATTAGTACACAACAGAGTCATATTTTAATCATAATGTTTTAACTCTAATCTGGGTTCTTCTGAATTTGTTTGCGGATATGAATCATAACATCATTGACTTTATGACCAAAACTCATCCTAACCGAGTTCATCCTTTAGGATAAAATTTCAAATCATCACCTACAGGAAAGTTTGCAGTGAATCCTACAATTGCACTACAAACTCTAACAGTCTGATAAATATGAGTTGTATGAAGGCTTCCACCTGTATGAGGAGGTTTGAATGGTTTTATAGGAGGTTGTTGGACACGAGGGACATGTTTTCTATCACCAGATCAAGAAACATGACCTGTTTCAAAAGACATTTATCACAATAGAGAAGATCCAAAAAATAGAAGCTAAGTGGATTTTTTATTTCATCTTGTTGTAACAACTCCTAGAGAAAAGGGAATCCAATGCAACCACTTGGGATTTGAACTCTTTCAAATAAGAAGGAATGATACAATATAGATAGAAGTTGTTTTGTTAAGGAAAAGGTTCAGTTCATGATCCAAGAGAGGAAAGATATTGAGGATAAGTTTAGTTGCTTATTTGTAAGCCCGAGGGCCTGTTTGTAATCAACATTTATGCCATTGAAGATTCATGAATTTGTTTATCAGATGTTGTTTTTCTTTGTTTTCATTTTACATTTTCTTATTGCTTAAATAGATTGCAGTATTTGAGGATCATATTTGCCATTGATTGATGGATTCATGAGTAGCAGAGGATCTATTGTAGCCTGCCTATTAATCATTGTTTACTTTTTAATAACTTTTTAATCTGTTTGTAGAAAGGATATTTGTACGATGGATGTTCTTCCTTTTTGTCACATTCTCTATGTTTCTACCCATAATTATATATAGCCTTTATTTGGTATATAGTTTGACTTCATTTTATTTGTAGGATGTTATGAATCGATGCCCAATGGAATGCCTCTACAGAAATTTTGTTTCCCTCTCCCTTTCTTACTCAGTCTTGATGATCCACTCAAGTATAAACCTATTTTAATCATTTATATTTTGATGAGTACTAGGCTTGTTCTTAAAGTAGTCTAAGACAAACTCCTAGTTCTAACACAGTGTAAAATATTCTTTAATTTCAACCTCCTCTACTCACCGATACCATTCTCAACTCCAAGACCCAAACCACTTTCCAGAATAAACATGTTTCTTGTATTTTGGTTCAAAAGGGATAGACACCAGCTCAGGCCAAATGGATGTCTATAGATACATTGCAATGCAATTTCCCTTGGTTTATGGTGGAAGAAGGGACAGTTTGAGATTTGAAAAAGGAGGAATTGGACCATCATGAAGTGTGCACCACTTCCTTGGCCACTCATGATGAGGAGGTGCTCCATAATTAATGTTGTAGTTCACTTCAATTATTTGTATTGTAGTCATTTTTTTAGCTTCAAAAAATTCTATTGTAAGCAGCTAGTAACGACGAGGAAAAAGTCGCCTTGCTAATAACTCAATAAAGTGTGATGGTTATTTTTCTTCTCTAATATTTCTTTTCTCAATTTTCATGTATTCTTTATTTTCTCTGTTCTACGCAACAAGTTCATTTTGTGTTTAGTTTTCATATATCAATGCAGATCATTTGGAAAATGCAATTTTTGAACTATTTTCATAGAAAATAGAAGTTATATCCTTCTCCACATGTGAAATATCTTTCAAGAGTCTTCTTATGCATACTACATGGGATGATTTTGTATCACTTGATATAAATTCTACCTCTATAGAATATATTGAGACAACAGGTTTCTTCTGAGAATCCCATAAGATCAAATGTGTGCCTAAATGAAAAGCATATCCTAAGGTGCCTTTCCTATCATAAATGCTACCAACACAGTGATTGTCTATGTATCCTATAAGTATTTTCTCTTTACAAGTTCTATACCACAATCTATAATCATTTGTACCTGCAATATACCTCAAAATCATTTTTTTTAATTTCCAATGAGAGTCCTTGGTAGAATCCATAAATATGGAAATGAAATTAATTCCATACATAACATGAATTTTATTTTCAGTAAGGTACATGAGGATGACTACAAGCCTCTTATACATTTTTGAATCAATTGTTAGTCCATCATATTTCTTTCTCAATTTTGTTCCTATTGCAATAGGTGTTAGTGCAAGTTTTCATTTTCCATCATTAACCTCTTTAAGATATTTGTAGCGAACTTTTGTTGAGATATGAAAATTCCTTGAGTAGATTGCTTCACTTGAATTCCTTAAAAGTACTTCATGATACCAAGATATGTCATCTCAAACTCTCTTTTCATGGAATATTTGGAATAATCTAACATTAGATTACTAGTATATATCATATCATCAACATAAATACAAACTATAATAATTTTACCTTGTTGATACGATTTTATATAAAGAGCTGGAAAATTACTAATCCTACTCATGGATGATTTTAGGGGATAAATTTCACTCATGGGCTAATTTTCCATGGTTTTTCCAAAAACGAGATTCGTTATTTTCAAAATTATTCGCCCAATTCTATAGGATAAAATTATTTTACCTTAAAAATCGCCAAAAATTTATAAAAACTATATAAAATACTTAGAAATTTGAATATTTTTACAAAAATATCGCCAAACATTTATAGTTGACATATGAAGTATTAGTAAGATTCGCCAAGGTTTCTACATTTTAAAATAAATTTCCATCCTTAAAATCATCCCTGCTCCTACTAAACCCATTTTTGAGAAAATAAGAGTAAATTTGGCTATACCAAGTTGTTGGAGCTTTATTCAAGCCATATAAGGCTTTCCTCATCTTGTACACTCTATAATCTTGGCATTTTACTTCAAATCCTAGTGGTTGTTCTGCATACACCTCTTCTTATAAATTTCCATTCAAAAAGGTCGACTTCACATTCATCTGGTAAATTTTCCATTTGTTCTAAGTTGCAATGGATATCACATCTCTAATAGTATCCAACCTTGCTATTGGAGCAAAGGTCTTACCATAGTCAATATCGGGTTGCTGAGAAAACCCTTTGGAAACTAGACTTGACTTATATTTATCTACCTTTTATTTCTCATTCATTTTTTTCTTGTAAACCCACTTAACACCAATGGTGGTTTTATCTAGTGGGAGATAAACAAGATACTATGTCTCATTCCTTTCAATACATTCAATCTCCTCATTCATGGCATGCACCCAATATTCTTCTTTCACTACCTCTTCAAAATAAGTAGGTTGATAGGATAACAAGGAAAAGTGAGCTTGTTGATCCATGTCATTTAAATACTCATGGATTTCCCTGACGCTTCTTGTTTTATTATTTCTCATAGAATCTAATGACTCATTGCTAGAAGAAGAACTGTTTTTAGTTTGTTCTTCTTGTCTTTTAAATTGTAACCTTGGAAGTGTTGGTGTAAGTACTTTATGTCCTAATATTTCCACCTATTCATCTATTTGGAGTAACGCATTTTGGATGTCCATTTTTTTTATTTTCTTGGTCAATCCAAGAATCGTCCTCCAATAATTTTACATCTCTTCTCACCACAAATTTCTTTGTGATTGGATTATACAGTCTATAGGTTTTGGACTTTTCACTATACCCAATGAAAATGCAATTTTCACTCATGTTATCAAGTTTCCTTCTTAGATATTCTTGGACATGTGCATAGGCTATTGTTATCGAAAAAATTAGTAAGTGTAGACACAAAATGATCTCCCTATCTTCCACAACAAGCTAGAACAAAACAAGACAGAATACAAACTTCACCTTAGAATTCATTGTCATATAAACTAGTTCAGAGAGCGACAAATGACATACCTTTTAAATGATGTTTGATCCTAGCTAGTGTCATCCTTGTCTCTCCATATTTGGATTTGCAAGATGGTGGACACGTTTAAGAAGAAAAAATGAACAAAGAGAGAAAAAAAAAGATATATATATTCCAATGAATTCTCTGTATAAGATCAAGGAGTTATACAATAAAAGTAAAGACACCTTTATAGGGAAGAAATGGATTGTTGCATTATATTAAATGAAAATTGGAGAATACAACCCATGCCTTGATGTTGCATGCTCCCTTTTAATGGATCTTTGCTCCAACACACACACCTTTTCTCCAATGCCTTTGATGAAGAAGATCCACAATCTGACTTAAAAAGCTAAAGTAAGGCTATCTCAAGTATAATATATAGAAGAACTCTTCATGCATAAGATATCCTTAGCCTTTTCCATAAGAGAACCCTCTTTATATAGGGTGAAAGAGGGATGGATGAGGAGATTAGGATGATCCCACTAAATTAGAGAAGCGAGTAAGATCCAAACCGATCAGAGGCCACCTCATATTCTATAAGATTCCCTTCCAGAACATTCGTGAATTTGACATTTCCCTTGTTTAAGCATTGTCACACCCTATGCACAAGAAGCCTGCGACGATGCTACAATACAACTTTGGTGCAGCATGCGACGATCAAGAATCATCACACCCCAAGCATAGAGTAGGGTGCGATGATATTCTTTGTCATAGTTTTTAAGGAAGAAAAGGTAAACCAATTTTCTCATGGAGAGAGTCTCTTTTAGTGTTTTCAGAGAACACGAAAGTGAGTTATGCACATGTCGTCAGTTGATCACTGGGGTGACCAAAATAATGTGTAACAGAATTCCCACCAAAGTATGAAGTTGGAACCTGTGATAGATGAAATACTTTGTAGAATGTGTGTGTCTAAAACAAGGAGTGCATCAGTTAGGAACCTACAAACAAGCAAGCATCTACATAATAATATACCATGTTCTGAGGTGAGCATTCCCATGCTCAGACTACAAGTAACTATAATAATAAGTGTGATTCATGGCCACTAAACATACACTATGGATCCATGGCATCATCATTTAGCATAGCCAAGAGAAATAAATTGTGGATCTATGTTTAAATAATTCTAATTCAGACTTAGCCATGAGACATACACAGTGGATCTATGTGTCAATACAAACTCATAAATACTTCGTCGCAACCTATACCAATATGGTGAGATCTAGGGTATTCATTTCCATCATCCCTAATTATGAATATATCCATGTGATTACAGGTGTCAAATTCAGGCATGGTAGAAGCCACTCAATTACCGGTCATTAATAAAAATCGTTAACAACTGCAAGGGAAATCGTCATTGATGTCAATGACTCCCAAGGTACTGTACTACAATCCAACGAATGTGAATGAATGAGTTGAAGTTGAACACTCGATGTAATATTCCAATCAAGGGTCAAGGATGGGAACCCACTGTTAAAAGTGAAGAGACCTTCCATTGAGGCATGTAGGCTCTAAGGTACTAATGTTATTTCTAAGTCTTGTTCCCAAATAATGAGTTGAAGTCGACAGTAAAAGACTTGTCATAGGAGGGAATTAATGTATCCCCCATAAATGACAAGAAATATATAACAGATTTGAAGTAGATCAGAGTATGAAGTGATTCAGAACTGACTCGGGGAAGACCAACATGGTATAAAATTTAGAACTGCAGATGGTCGACTTGACAAAAGGCTTTTTTAGGTTGGAATTCTCTTGAACATGTGAATGACACGAAAATTTTCTTGGAAGCATTGACTCAAGGAGGAACCAACATATGGACTTGTGTATGGTCAAACGAGAGAAAAATCGATTTCCCAACTCGGATACAGTGATGAATGGGGGTTTTATGTTCAAGAGTGACTTTACTGTCACTAACACAAATATAGATACACATTTCTTTCCCAATTTCCCCCCACCATTTATGGAGAGTACCTATTTATTTTTATGCAAGATTGAGGAGGATAACATATGCTTGTAATGTAATCTCATCCTTTGGATGAGTCCCTCGGAGTATGTTTAACGAACCCTAACAAGGAGTACTTCGGTCCCATATGGTACTTTTGATGTTTGTTTTACAAGTCCAAAGAAATAAAACTCAGGGGTTTTTAACGTTTTGAGAGTTTGAAAAACACTTAAAGAAAACTCCCTAATGTTCTTTTTCATAAGTTAGTCTGACGAGACTGAAAAAGAGATAATATACTGCTCATTAGATGTTTTCTTCAAATACTTTTACAAGCGTGAAAAGAATACGATCGATCAACTATCTATTCATGTTTAGGCAACTTGAAAAGAGCATAAAGGATACTCCATAGAGTTTTCTTTTTCATATTACCAATGTGATTTCGAACAAATGATAAAAGGTTGCTCGATTGCATTCTTATGGTTTCACGAGTATGATAAAGAATTAAGATTGTTCTCGAAGTTTTTCCTAAAAAACCCTAAAAATCATATGTACATAAGAAAAACACACAAAAACATTCCAAAATAGTGGATCCCTGTCAAATATACCATCCTTAGATCTTTCAATCTGTAATAGAAAACACTTTCCAAATTTTCTTAGACTTTAGGGTATAGGTAAAATATTCAAAAAATAATTTAATTTTCAATAAAATATGGTAAAAAGTAATAAAATAGGTCAAAATAACCCATTTACCATTTTATTTTGCAATTTCACCCAAATAGTGCCCAAAACCCTCATTTTCTTCCAAATTTCAAGCATCAATTTCAGAGTGCCTGGTGTACCATTTCGCAAACCGCGTCCGTAAAAAAGGTAATCTCTTGCCCCTTTTTATTTTCATGGTTTAAAAATTCATTTTTAATGGCTTAATTTTGAGTTAAGGTTGATTTTTTGAAGGTCACTGCACTTTGAGATCATCGCAGGCTCACAGTATCATGAACTGTGACGATCTCAAATCATTATAGGGGACACAAATATAGGGTGTGACGACGTCGCTCTATGTGAAAAAAAATCCTTGCAATGATCTAAACTCAATTGTTGAAAAGAAAAATCGAGTTAGGAGAATTCCAAGAAGTGATTTTTTATGAATCTAATCATACTTTGATGTTTCTTGGCAAGTTTTCCTCAGTCAAAATGCTCGAGTGGAGGGAACATGAGAATGAGGAAGAAGACTAATTTGTCGGGAATGACTTGGGTACTATCATGGCACTTTGGGAGTGTGTTTTACTCAAATTCTTCAAAATTCATGGCATGAGAGCCCAACTAAGATTGTTGGAGTATCTAGTCCACATGTGGGATGTAAATGAACAAGCCTTTCACGTGGGTGTGCATACACTCACCTTGGAGATAGATAATATTTACTTTCTGGTGGGGTTATCTCATCGAGGCTCTCACGTATCACTCTCGGTAATAAAGGGTGGAGGAGAACGCATGGACTACTATGTTGCACACCATTGTGTGTCAGGTACGAAAAATCATAGTGGCAAGGTTTCCATTAGGGATGTTCAAGATTTACCATTAAGAACCATCCTCTATACTATCACCCGAATGGAAGAGAATGCGGCTCCCCACATGGCTTTGCAAAGCCACTTTAAGTACGTGATCTATATGGATATTGGTGGCCACCCACCTATTCCAACTGGCTCCTCATGTCCATTTTTTGTTCAGCACATCTTTCTATACTGCATTATAATTATGAGTTCTACACTTCTAGGGATGTCAGAAGCCTCACACATTCTCTAGGTGGATACAGGTGTTCTGTTGCCTAATCCAACTGGCCTATTTTGTATTTTTTCATATTAGCACATCTTGTTGTACTTTCAGGGCTGTTTTGAGGCCCTAAACATTGTTTTTTTGACTCACCACAATCAGACTGTAGACAGAGTTAGAGTCTGACAGTGAAATTTGTAGTTCTCTAAAATACCTTTCCAATGGGCTATCACGCACCCAAAATGAAGGTGAAATGACAAAAGACAGTCTCACACATTCTCCAAGTGGATACGGGTGGCCTCTTGCCTAATCCAACTGGCCTATTTTGTATGTTTTCATATCAACACATCTTGTTTTAATTTCAGGGTTGTTTTGAGGAAATAAACATTTTCTTTTACTCACCATAATCAGACTGTAGACGGAGTCAGAGTCTGACGGCAAAATGTGTAGTTCTCTGAAAGAACTTTCCAACAGGCTATCACTCACCTAAAACAAAGGACGTATGAAAACATTATGACCCTAGGAAGTTGGGGTACCAAATTATACCAACTTACCCATAGGACCCACACAAATGTTGGTGTTTCACCTTCGTTTTAGGTGCATGATAGTCTATTGGAAAGGTCTCTTAGAAAACTACACATTTCTCCATCAGACTCTAACTCCGTTTGCAATCTGACTGTGGTGAGTCAAAAATACAATTTTTAGGTCCACAAAACAACCCTGAAAGTACAACAAGATGTGTTGATATGAAAACATACAAAATAGGCCAATTCGATTAGGCGAGAGGCCACTCGTATCCACTACAAAACTCACAATTATAAAGAAGTACAAAAAGACATTTTGAACAAAATATGGACACGAGGAGCTAGTTGGAATATGTGGGTGGCCACCAATATCCATCTGGATCAGTACGCCATAGAGTGTATGGAGCCTCGGGTCTTCAATTGGTGTGAGTGTCTCTTGAAGAATATGAAGAAGCAGTTGAAAAAGTGTTGGATCGGTCAGTTGAAACAGTTTAGTTATGGATCCATTCTAGTATCCTTCTTCTTGGAGAGGGTCCATGCCTTACATCTACAAGTGGAGTGGGGCATACCCACTCCACAATATCCACATATGAAAAGATGGGTGGATTTGATGGCTCGTCATGGTGGCGTGCCTATCATCAAGTATGACGAAGAGTTCTTCCGGTGGTTGATATATCATCTAATCATGGTGGAGGACTATGCGTATGCTAGGACATACTTTCATGGGGATCCTGACTTAGCTCTTCCTGAGGGATCTCAGTGGGGAGACATAGGTAAGAAGGAAAATTTCATTATATGATTTTTTTGATATTTTAATTATACAAAATGTTTTTGTCATTTATCCAAGGCTAATCAAGTGCTCTCAATAATGTATATGTGGCACCTTATCATCCTATGGGATCATCTCCCATTCAGAGGTGAGGAGAGATAGGCGATGTAGTTGGTCGAGGAGTGGTTGTCGAGGATCTCGAGGAGATCGAGAAAAACCTAGAGGGATTAACCATGAACATCCATGATATCACAGTGGATGAACTACCTCGATGCTACCAAAGCCATAAAGTTGGTGTATCAACATATATTGGTCAACTGTTCCTTAGAGTGGCATTGTTAGTTGTTTGTTACAACAAGCAACATCCTTGATGCTTGGTATATGAAGCAATGAGCTTCACTATTTTGATATTTTGGTCCATGGACAAACACTTTTTGTAACTTTGGACGTATTAATATAAAGTTCCTATCGGCTTACTTGTATTTTAAAAATGTGTGTTTGGATTTATAAATGTCGCAAATGTTTTTCTAACAAATAATTAGCCAAGGCATCTGTCAATGTGTTTAGACAGTTAGGAATATGTTGATAATCAATATAATCAAAATGTCTTTCCAACAGGTGAATTCTTAAGTATACCTGTAACAATGTAGAACTTCGAATGGAATAAATGTTACTCAATTGAAGCACTACTAACTATGAATCAAGTCGTACAATAAGATGATGGATGAAAAATTAAATGGCGTTAGTTAATAGCTCAATAACTACACTGTATTCCGCGATATTATTAGTTGCATGACCAAGGAAAACACTGTGTAGACTGATCAACACATTCGTAGGTGCATAGATTTCCCACCCAATAGACGCTAGGTTTTGAGTACTACGAATAGCACCAATAGCAAAGATGATATAGGTTAGTGAAGACACAGACATCTGGAAACCAACCACAATGCAAGGTAATCATCTTAAAGGTGGAACAAAAACGAAAAAAGCACACTAAAGTATGATACACTAAAAATACAAAGCACTCATGAAAAAATAGTTTAAGCATAGTACTTCTTCAATTAAAGCCCATTTTTGGGTTCACGCTAAGGAACTCCATAATAATCTACCAGCTCATAAGCCCCTTTCTCCAACACTTGTTTCATGATATAAGGGCCATGCCACATGAGATCGAATTTACCGACCCCTAATAAGTCACAATCTTGTTCGTAAAGGAGAACCAAATCACCCTCAGAAAAAACATGTGGTTTGACATGATTTTCGTATTAAGATTTGACATGTTTATTCTGAGTTTCAATGACTATGGAAGCATCACAGAGAGTCTCCTCTAATTTCATCAAATACAAGAGACGTTCCTCTTCAGCAGAGGTGTTAGGGAGAAGTTTCACAACTAGTTTCAAAGATGGAATTCCACATTCAATCGACATAATAGATTCAATACCATATACTAATTAGGAAGGTGTGAACCCCGTGGAAGATTTAATGGATGTCTGATAGGCCCATAATGCCGAGAAGAGCATCGTGTGCCATATTGACTTGTGAATTCCTGCCATCTGTCCAAGCATAGTAGTGAGAAATTAGTTAATTTCTTCAACCTGGCCATTGGCCTATGGATAGTAAGGTGTTGTGTTTTCATGTCGAAGACCCAACTTCTCGATAAGTTCATACATCATGAAATTGTGAAAATGACTACCATGGTCAGTGACAATGGCTTGAGGGTGACTAAATCTAGTAACGATATGATTGAATATGAACAACACTGCAGTTTTCCTGGTATTATCAAATCTAGGCATCATCTTGGCCCACTTAGTGAAATAATCCATGGCTACGATAATGTATCCATGCCCCCCATTCGAGTGAGGGTTACATGTCATGAAGTCAATGCCCCATTTAGATATTGGAACAACGAAAACTACAGGGTAAAGAGGAGAAGGATAAGATTAGATATTATTGTTATATGTTTGACAAGTGTGGCATTTTTGGATGGCAGGAATGAAATCCTTAAACAACGAAGTCCAAAAGTAACCAACTTGTAAGATATTTTGGGCAATGGCTTAATATCATGAAAATCATAAGACATAGCGCGTTGAAAATTTGCACCAAAATTCTTGATACCAAAAGGTATTTTCTGGTATGTGAAGGCTCCCCAAGGGAAAATATAAGTAGTCTTATGTTGATCCGCAGGTAAAATATTGATTTGATTATAGCTGGAGAAACCATCCATTAAAGAGAATATTTCACTCCCGGCACATTTGTCAACGATCTGGTCAACATAAGGGGTTGGATAATTATTTTTGGGACAAGCCATGTTGATATCGCTATAATATATGCAAACACATATCATGCCTTGTTTCTTCATAACTAGAACAGGATTAGACACCCAATCAGTCAAAGCCACGGGATAGAAAAAACTGTCTTTAAGAAGTTTTTCAAATTTGAGTTTAATAGAAGCAACTTTGTGTGGATGTACTAGGCGAAGTCTCTATCGAATGGGTTTAACGTCTGGGTAAGTCTGAATTTTGTGTACAACAATATCTGGATCAATTCCAAGCATCTCTTCGTAACTCCAGGAAAAAACGTCATGGAATTCTTGGAAAAGAGCTTTGTAAATTCAGATCTCATCAATGGAACATGAGGCACCGATATGAACATTTTCCACAATTCTAGGTTTAATTGAAATATCTAGAGGGGTGGTGGGTGGAATTTTACCCAAGGTCCCTTCATACAAAACATCGTGTATAGGTTCAGGAATAGGGGATATAGTAACAACACTAGACGGATTTGAAATCCGTTGGTAACTCTCTATGGTCTCAAGTTCTAGGAAGGGAGTAGAATGATGATGCCCATCGTCCCTTGGGGTATTTTCCATATACATGAAAGTCATGATCATATCGTTGGTGTAAAATACCACATGAAATGGATCCAAAGACATATCTAAGAGAGAATGAGGAGAAGGAGTGGTCGATTGAATATCTTGATAAGCCAATTATATCGTACATAAAGGCATTCAGTCGTTGTAATGAAGATAATCGTCAAAACTAGGTACTATCCAAGGGTCATAAGACTCAGGGATTTTACCAATAGTGGTTGATACCATGTTAATCGAAGTGACAAAAGGAGTAGGAATAACGGGTGGTGGAATGGGGAATGTACCCATTAAAAATGAGTCCTTTAGAAGACCCACACCGACATTCTCATAATTGGGAGGTGTTTTCACAATAAAAGGTATGTTACTAGTATGTGAATTGGAATTAAATAATTTGAGTTGATTGACAATAACAAATTTTCCTTGGTGACGGAAACTTATCACATGGAAAGAGTAGAAACAACAGCATGCATGGAATCAATAAAACTACATCCAAGTAGAAGGTTGTAATTGAGAGGTGCATCAAAGACCTCAACCTCAACAGTAACCTCTTTGCCTTATAACGTAATAGACAACGAAGGAAGAACACCATAAGGTTTAAATCCTATAACATTAAATTATTTTAGAGTATTTTGTGACTCGGTAAGGCTAGGAAAGCCAATGGATTTCCAAGAAGTAATGGACATGACACAAGTCGAGGCTCCTTGGTCAATAACGGCTCGACAAATATTTTTATTTTCCATAATAACTTGTATTTGAAATGCTAATTGAGGAGGAAGCCTTGGAATATGATCTTCCAAGTAAAATATTATCAAGTCTGTATCATTAGGATCAATTCCACCAATATCCTTTAAAAGTTCCTTTCGTTTCATAGGACAACTTTGAAGGACTTCAAGAGTCAACATCGCAGAAGGTGCATGCACAAGATCTTCTACAGTACTTTAGTTTTGAGCAGCACGTGCATGAGGATTAAATGAAGAATTACAAACAATGCCCTAAGGAGGAATATGAAGAACTATATCTAGACTCGATCATTCAATATGAAGAGGAACATTGGGAGGTGAAGTCAATGGAGGAGGTTGAATCAATGGAGGTGGTGAATCATAAACTTTCTCTTTCAAAGGAGAATAATATTTGGATCGAGTAGCAGTTGTGGCTTTATTCTTATTGGAGTCACTAGTACACATAAGTACATAAGATGTGGTAGAGGGGGAAGTTTGGTCATGAATGACCAATTGGGATTACTTCTTATAAGGACAAGGTTCTAACAAAATGACAAGTGTAGGAGGTGTCCCGATCCCTTGAAGGAACTTAGTAACCTCAACACGTCGTGGACAATATTTCTTATAATGATCCTCACCATAGATAAGACAAGGATAATGAGGTTTGTGCTTTTCTTTTTCATGAACAGTCTGAGTTTTGGTTTTATCATATTGTTGATTGTTGTTTTTGTCCTCCTTATTCTTACCCTTCCCTTTCTTTTTATTTTCATTTTCACCGGTAGGTGTAGATTGAACCGAATTAACCTCAGAGGTTTTACCGGGAGAATGAGTCGTAGGAGGAGTGTTTTGTACATTAGCAGTAGTAGATTTTGGATTAGAATGATTGGCTTGTTTAGGCTGAGTTTCATCATGAAAAGTGCCAATCACACCATCAACAACATGAGAAGATACTAGAGGTGTTGGGGTTGGATTTGTATATGAGAGAGGAGCATCAGGGATCAAGTCATATAGTGTGCACGTTTGTGAATAAAAGAGAACCAAGTATTGAGCATGACTAATCACCTACTCTTCAGTGATGACACCACCCATGACAACATCATGGGCTATATGAATGGTGAGTGATTTGGTAAACCACTCAACCAATAGTTGATCAGGAAGGGGAACTTTGATTAAGCATATTCTCCTCCTCCACTCGTGAATATGATCATAAATGTGAGTATATGAGGATTGTTTAAATGAAATCAAAATTTTGGTTTATGTCTCTTATCGCATCGGTAACTGGCAATGCATTAAGAAATCCATAGCTAAGGTGTTGAAGTTGTTGAAGAATCCTCATGGAAATTCAATATACCATTTAGTTTCCCAACCTGTAAGACTTCATTGGAAAAGACGTAATCTAATGGAGTCATCCATCAAGGAGTTGGATCAACACCAAAGATGAAAAGCCATGACGTGATTATTTGGGTATTCTCATGATCGACCATCAAACTTAGGAATATTTGATGGTAACTTGGAAGGTATGACCAACCAATAAGGAGAATGCAAAACATGATAATTAAAAATCCATAAATTTAGTAAATCCAAAGTAGAAATAAATAACAATTGTCTGTTCACTTGAGGAAACTAGTATTTTTGAGGAGGTAGTCCCGTAGGTATACCAGTAGGACCATAAGAAATCTATAGATAGTTAGAGGGTCCTGTAAAATTCGATGGTCGAGGGTTTTGAGTCACATATCCAACATGAGTTGGTTGATTGGGTAAGCTCCCTTGGAAAGGATAATTACACTGAAAACCTTTACCCCAAGTAGGATTCATAGAACCTAGATATGGTTTCCCGATATTAGGGGGTACACAATAATTAACTTGACAAGTTTTCCCTCCAGGAAGTGGTTGATTGACCTGGAAAGAAAAATTCCAATTTTGATATTGTAGTCTAGGGATATATTTCCCATACACTGGGTTATGACCCCCAACTTGGATTTTCCCCCCAACTTGAGGTTTCCCTCCAACTTGAGTTTTCCCCCCTACTTGAGGTTGGACCCCAACTTGAGGTTGGCCTCCAATAGGAATTTGAAATCCAGAAGTGACAGAATTACTTGTGCCTTCAACTTCATTAGAGATACTAGGGCCAGGATGATTATATCCTCCAGGTGGAGGTGGAGGAAGAATTCTAGGCCCCTTGGAGAGAACCTAGGTAGGTGTAGGAACAAAAATACTAGCAACATTATACCCAAGAGGAATAAAAAGATTAGGCCCTTTGGATGGACTCTGGACAGGATTAGCAATAAAATTATTTATAGCTTTATACCCAGGTGGAAGTGACGGATTTGATCTAAGTGTAAGTGGTGTCCCAATAGGATCTTGAGTGATTACCGCACTTCCGATAGAAACAGGCGTAACTTGTGGGACCATGGTAGAGATAGAGAGCTGGAGAGGAATAATTTTTTGAGAACCAACCAACAATTGATATGAGACTGTGACAACATTACTGGTCGTGCCAGTAAACTGATCTAAAGGTATTGTATAAGAAGTGGAATTCATAGGTGTATGTCATGCCATAGGTTGATTAGAAGTTCTCTGGCATAGGTGACTCATTCCTAGTTTTTCAAAAATATTGTGTCCCGAAGAGGTCCTCCAAAGAGAACGAACAAGGGAAAAAGAACGAAGGTCCTCTAAATGAATCACTTTGGAAGGGAGGATCATCTACACCAGACTCTGTGTAAGGTCCAGTAGGTATTCTACTATAATATTTAGAAACAACGTCTCCTGATGAATTTATATGGAGCAAAAGTGGATCTTGTACAACACTCAATAACGGATTTACATGAAGTATTGATTCCTCCAATGGATTAGAACTTCCAATCTCAAAGGCTACATCTTTATTGACTTCTCCTTCAGGAGAACCCTCTAGTGAGTTAGGAATCAAAGGAGTGTATTCTTTCGGGTCTTCCAGAGGTAACCCTTGCATCCTACATTAACAAAGAGGGCCAATGTTGGCCGCACCAAATAAAGAATGAAATAAAGATATGGCCAACTAGAGAAACAAACAACACTCACTAATAAAATTTAGATATCAAACACTCAAACAAACCTTCCTATTTCAAAGTCACTAATTGGTGATGAAATCCAATGTCATGAAATCAAGACAAGAAGGGGCTAGGATAAAGTGGGTGGAAAAGTTATGTTGATGACCTGCTTAATGAACTTACACCCTGGTGTAATGTCCCACACACAATATTGGGTATACCCTCCAAGGAGCCCGAGTGAGTTTGGCCAACGTCAATTCCAAGTACCATGAAGACTTTCCCCTCCATAGCCACCTCATTTAAAGACTCTAAAGAGATAGGCCACTAAGGTTACCAATTATGACAATGATGCTTGGGGAAGCAATCGACATTCTAATCCATGTGCAAGGGTAGGGTATCTAAGCCTAAAATCAAATTGAGAAGGTCCCCACAGGATTTTATTCTCAAGTGACCCCCAATAATACACCCAATCTCTACACTAAGACCAATAAAGTAGGGTGAGTAACTATGTCAACCCTAATGTGACCTCGTGATTGACCCTTGGGTTAGAAGGGCTTCCCAAGAAAAAATTTAGCAAGTGGATTTGAAATCTCCCTATAAAAATATACTATTGTGTGTTTTGATGCTTTGAAGAGTGTTTCTTACAACCTATTCCAAATAACTATCCTAGCTAATGTTGGTGTATAAAAAAATTCAAAAATAAAGGTTGCTAATAGATTTTAAAATTACGTTGTATTTTAAAGGATGTTTCTTACTCAAAGGGGAAACCGAAATGAAACTGATGATGTATTTGACCTTGACCCAATAAAATGAAAAAAGAGATGATATGCAATTGATTCATTCGAAGAAATCTAGTTACAATAGGGAGAAGGTTTCTCTTTCCAGAATACAAAATCTACAAAGAACAATTTCTCAATCTTTGAATAATATGGATTCCAAACAATCAAAACGTACTAAATTTTCCAATTTTCTCTTTTAAACAAATATTTGAATGCAAAAGATTTCTCACAAAGACTATTAAAAAGAAGAAACTTTAGTCCTTTCCTTTTCAAATTAGAATAGAGAATGTTGGAAGGAGGTCAAAGTGGAAAGAAGGATGATTGTGGGGAAATAAAGCATGCAGAAATTAAAGCAACAACTGGAAGGAAAAGCATCATGCACACATGCAAGAAAGCGTGCACAAGGAAAGTGATAGTTGGATGGAGGAACACCACGTGCACATGGGAGGAAGACCTAGCATCGGTAGGTTTAGGGTTTTGGTAATGAATTGTAATGGATGAAGAGCCAAATATGTATAAATACCAATACTGAGGTATCGTGGATGAGTTCTGTATTTTTGAGGGATTTTATAGTTGTTTCGATTTAGTTAGTAGTTGGCTTTGTATTACCGTAGATATGTATGAGTTGATGGGATATGTAATGTTTTGGTATGAACTATTTTGTAATTCGTTGAGTTAGAGGAAAGGAGAGAAGGTATATCTTTAGGATTAGAACATAGGCTAAGGAGCCTAGTGTGGTCTACATCACCTCATATAGATCTTACCAATTTGAGGAGAATTGTAAGCATGTGGCACTGTAGATGCAGAACTACCATAATAAAAGAGCCGAGAGTCAAATCTTTGTGGACGTAGCCCAGAAGGGGGTGAACCGCGGTAATATCTATGTAATGTGATGAATGCATGCATATCTTTATCCTCTTTTCAGTAGTTAAATATTGTGATTAATAAATGAATGGTTTATTATATTGCCATGACATATGGTTGCATTATTAAGGAAATAAGTTGCTGAAGGTAATGCACAGTCGCGAATAACAGTAGGTTACAATCACCAATTATAGTAATTGGCTCTGAATATAGATCCCATATCTCATACTCAATCCTGGGCTCTAAACACCTAAGTCTTATAGCCACCCATTAAAGCTATCTTAGGTGAGACTATGTGGCACATTCTGTGTGTTGTGTTGTCTTCTGGTTTACCAGGAGGGTCGATAGTTTTAGTGGCTTTGTTGGAAACCCAAAATACATGAACCCTAGGTCAATAAGAAGCTCATAGTAGAATAGAAGAGAGTAACCAACAAATGTCTTTGTTTTCATTAGTAGGAACAGAGGTGGATTGAGTAGCTGAGATAGGGTGAGTGAGGAACGAGCAAAGAAAATAAGAAGAGAAATGAGCCATTAGAAGGGAATGTTGAGATTGTGGAACCCTGTGAAAGCATAAATCAAAATCTAGTTGAGAACCAAAGAGCTAGATTTTGCACAGAAAGACAATAGAAACCCTAGAATAACACCCCATAAATATCTGGACAAATATGTGTTTACTGATTTGCATGAAGTATTTTTTTGTGACTTTCCACATCTATTGCAGTAGTGGATACTAAGGTTGAAGGATAACCACGCGACGAACTAGATTCGATAGATAGAGTGAACCCTAGTACATATTGAGCAATTACCATAGGTGGACAACAAATTCACCTGCATAGTAGACTTTTGGCTTGACAATATTGTGGCAGGCTTCATAACAAAGTTTGAATTTGACACATCGAAATCATACAGCACAACGGAGCACGAATTTCTATGTGGACCTTGAGGAAGGTACATTCACTCACTGTATACTTCTATTAAGATACTGCTCTATAAAAAAGGTGTAATGATAATGGAATCAGATAGCTAAACTTCCCTGTGTGCATGGGGAAGTGGGGAAGCACTCACAGAGAGAGGATGAATGCAAGGAGGTAAGGATAAGGGAAAGAAAGAGGAGGAACCTTTGTATCCTATCATGATGGATGATGATCAGATCAAGTGGATGTTGGCATCAACGGGAAGGACACGTAGCGGAGTACCCTACCAATACAAGTTGAATACCAGGAAGATATTCATAGCCACGAGGGAAGGCTTGGCGAGTGATGAGGAAGAGGTAGAGGATCTTTGGGCTATGGAGCAGATTGAGGAAATATCGCACATAACATATGGAAGGAAGACGATAGGTCCAAGAGCGGGAGGAGAAGGTATCCATCCTATCCATATTAATGTCAGTTTGGAACCCATAAACCCATGTGAAACTAATACACCAAAGGTAACACCACCGTTTAGACAACCGAAATTCAGAGGAAGTCTAATAAGAGCAAGTACATATACACAAGGAGAAAAAACTGGAGGAGCTAGTCCAAGTAGCAGTAGTCGAGTATCTACACCATGTGGAGGAGTTAGTAGCTCAGTATTCAGAATTGAAAGACACAATCCCACCATCAGTTTACCAGAAGTTTAGGGAGAATCAACAGAAGACCCTGAAAATAACTTGTTCATTTGTGAAAAGATCTGGGAAGCAAGCCAGATCATTGATGAAGATACCAAATTCACGCAACTAGATATTACGCTAAGAGACCATGCACTGGACTGGTACATGAGTCTAGACACAAACAGTGCCTCAAGGACGATAAGGACACTAGATGACATTAATAAGTTATTAATAAACGAGTTCCAGAAGCCAAGATCAAAGGATCAATATATGAATGAGATGATCAAAATAAGACAGAAACCGGGAGATTTTGTATGGGATATCGATCATAGATTCAAGCGAATGAAGGGAAAGTTAAAATACCTCATGACCGATATGCAACATCAACACATGTTTGTCAACTAACTACTCACACACTTAAAATACCCTTTATGACAACATAAATTTCAGACAAAGGCAGAGGCTCTGCAGGAAGCCTTGCAACTAGAAGAGAACCAGTACCAGAAAACAGACCCACCAATCGAGGAATTTAAGGAGTATTTGAAGAATCTAACATTTCAACTGAACCCGAATAAGAACAAGGATAAATGAGAAGTCGTTTGGTGTACCACATGCAAGACGGAAGGACACCACAAGAATGAATGCCTAATGTTCGCGTAGTATATGGTAGCAGGTATGCCAAATCCATTACCATCGGGAGGACTATGGTGCAAAATATGCAAACAACCAGGTCACGACCCTTATCACTGCACAATGATGCAGAAATACCAGACAGTCCCAAAGAGTTCATATTGTGCATTTTGTAAGTCAGTGGGATACGACGATAAAGATTACAGAACTATGTAGATGATGAGAGAAAGGACATCCGATGCATATAGAGTATAGGCTGAGATGATGATTGGGAAAGCAATACCACAGTTCAATCCAGTACTAGATCCATACAACAATGTGCAACAGAAGTATAATATTGTGCAACAACCATACAATAACACACAGTCGCAGTACAACTCATCCCAACCTCAGTACAATACCATGCAGTATAATCAGGCACCACAGTATAATGCACCAAGAGGCGATCGAGCAAGATACAGAGGAGGAGGAGGAGCCAGAGGAGGTTTCATACAAGGTAGAGGACCAATCACATGTCACAATTGTCAATATCTAGGACATTATGCAAGGGAATGTCCACTACCACCAACAACTTGTATGTATTTTCGCGCATCGGACCATGATACTAAGGAATGTCCAACCTTAGTAGTAAAAATTCAAGAAAAGAGGAATCAAAACAACCAAAATGTTCAGTGGATCTCAGTTGAAGCAAGGGATGAGGTATATTAACATCAACATATTCACTCATGGAGGAGCTAAAACATGCACTGATGTAGTTTGACGGGAACCAGAATAAAATCAGTGGGTGAAGAAGAACATCGAACCAAAAAAATAGTTCAAGGCGTAGAAGGAGAAGGAGATATTCAAGCAAGCTAGACAAGAATTTCAGAAGGAGGACATGTCATTGACTTCAACTGCATAGCAAGAAAAGAAAGCACCATAATACAATATGCCTCCATCATTGGATCATAGAAACGGGATGCAACCCATGGGACAAGTAAGTACAATCAAAGTATTTTTGCAATCATGTGTAAATGTATCAGGTAATCCCTCATCTGTGAAAATATTACAAAAAATAATAGAAAAATGTAGCAGCAAGATGGAAGAAAAGATGGAACCAAAAATAGTTAATCACCTACACACAACAAGAAGAACAAGTAGGGAATTTAGACTGAATGCTAACATTGGGGATTTCAATACGGGAGACATAATACTAGATCTACGGTTGTAAGTGAATGTATTACCAAAGAAGACATGGCAATGCATGGGAGAGCCAACATTAGGATACTTACCTATTCAATTGAAAGTAGCAAACCAGCATAGAGTCCTACCAATTGGTATACTGAAAGGAGTGATAGTAGATCTTGATGGAGTGCACACTAAAGAAGAGTTTGAAGTCATTGAAATAGTGGATGACACAACACCGTATCCAACATTTCTTGGTCTAGATCGGGTGTTTGAAAACCAGACCATAATCAATTTGAAAACCAAGAAAATGACCTTTGAGTCTGGAGAATATAGGGTCATCGCACCATTAGAACCATCATAAGGGGAGAGGTTTGTATAACCTACTTGCCTATACTTAGAGGAAATCAACCAATTGTACAAAACAACTACGCGCGATGAGGATTACGTAAACCCAACTGCATATGGGGTACTCAGTTGGAGGAGAATTACTTCATGTGCAACAGACTCAGACACCGAGTTAGAGAACTGGAAACAGAGGCTACATGAAGTATCCACGCGAAGATGTGAAAGAATAGACAGCGCAGTAAGATGGGTAGGCACAGAAATCAGGGAACCACCCAGTTTCCATGGACTAAACAATTTGGAAACATTCTTGACACAATACAAAGATGCACTGTTAGAGAACTAGAGACTATTATCACTTGAATTATCACTTAAGGCCACACTTGCAGGATGGTGTGGCGCACACAAGGAGAAAATCACATATTGGTACCAATGTAAGCGATTACTACACATAAGGTTCGACGCAGAACGTTAAAAAAAAAAAAAGTATGAAGGAAAAGGGACACTAGAAGAACACTTGGAGAAGTGAAAAACGTTGTGGAAAATGATACCCCCAGAGGAATGGCCTCATTACTTCAAACACACTATAAAGGGCATACCATCGAATTGGTATACAGACCAGGAATTGCGCAAGGGAATTGCGACCTGGACGACATTGCAACAGAAGTTTTCAATCACTTTCTCATTTCAACATGAGAACCCCAACATAGGCATAGCCCTTAAATGGATCAGAGGAGTAATATTCATCAAAGAACCAGAAGTAAAATTGATCACAGAAGAACAACAGTGAAACAAACAGATAATCAAGGACCTCTTGGCATGTTATCGTGTATAGGAGGAAGCATCGAATGAAGATGATCTACACGATATTCAAATCAAATACGTAGAAGGTGAAAGAGATGTGGAAGGCCCACCCATAGAATCTAAATTCATTTCCACGCTGATCAAGGTAAAGAAAGTTAACATCAAGACAGCTGAGCAGACCAAAATGGCCACCATTTGGGATTGCTGGGATGAGAAAACATCACAGAGTTATTGCACGAATACACTGACTTCTTTCCTACAACATTTAGACAGATGAAGGGTATAGCCAGAGAGTTAGGAGAAATGAAGATATCACTCAGACCTGACACAAGGCCTATTAAACAGTTACCCTATAGATTGAACCCAATATACAAACAAAAATTCAAAGATGAGATCGACAGGATGCTCGAAGTCGGCATCATAGAACCAGTTGAGGATTCAGAATGGATAAGCCCAATGGTATTATAGGAAAAGAAACAAGGAGGGATTAGGATATGTGTCGACTTAAGGAAGTTGAATGATGATGCTTACAGGACCCATTCCCTACACCATTCACGGATGAAGTATTAGAGAATGTGGGAGGACATGAAGCTTACTCATTTACTGATGGATTCTCAGGCTACCATCAGATTAAGATAGCACAGGAGGACAGATACAAGACCACGTTTGTGACAGAATGGGGATCTTATAAGTACATAGTCATTCCTTTTGGACTGAAGAATGCACCAAAAATATTCTCTAGAGTGGTCATCGCAACATTTAAATAATTCATCCACTAGTTTCTTGAAGTATATACCTGGATGATTGGAAAGTCTATAGTTTATTGAAAAATCATGTGGAATTTTTATGACCGATGTTAGAAATATGTAGATAGTGCCAGATATCACTGAATATAAATGAATTCATATTTGGAACACGGTTTGGGATACTATTAGGGCATATAGTATGCAAACAAGGTTTATTAGTAGATCCGGCAAAGATCGCAATCATTATTAACTTGCCAGCACCAAAAATAGTCTGTCAGCTAAGAGTGATGTTAGAACACACAGGATACTACAGGAAATTCATCAAAGGATATGCACAGATCACAACATTGATGGAAAATATTCTAAGGAAGGATACAAAGTTTCAGTGGAACGTCGAGTGTCAACACGGTCTGGATACCTTCAAGTAAAAGATGGTTACTGCGACGATATTAGTATTTCCAGACTGGGAGAAGACATTCCACGTGCATGTAGATGAATCAATGATATAACTTGGAGCTATCTTGGCACATCTAGGAGTGGGAGACTTGAATCACCTGATAGCATTTGCAAGAAGAAAAATATCAGACTCAAAACAAAACTACAACACTATAGAAAGAGAATGCCTAGCCATGGTCTATGCACTGCATAAGTTCAATCATTACCTATTGGGAAAACACTTCAATATGTCCATAGATCACTCAGCCTTGAAATACCTAGTCAACAAGCTAGTGTTGGGGGGGAGAATTCATCGATGGTTACTGCTATTTCAATAATTTGACTTGGAAGTAATAGTTAAACTAGGAAAATTGAACGAAGGACCTGACCACCTATCAAGGGTCACGAATGGAGAAGAACCTACGAATTTAGAAGACAAATTTCTGGATGCACAACCATTATCAATATAGATTTTTGATGAATAATTCATAGACATCATTCAGTACTTGAGTACAGGTACTGCGCCACAAGAATATAGCAACACGCAGAAGAAAAACCTGGTAGTCTATGTGGCCAACTATCAACTAATTGTAGAACATTTATATAAGATGGGCACAGATAGAATATTGTGAAGATACGTGTTAGAACATGAAATACCAAGAGTCTTAGCAGAATCCCATGAGGGAATAGAAAGAGATAATTATGCAGGTAAATCTACGACGCCTAAGGTATTACACACAGGACTATCGTGACCAACGATTCACAAAGACTCGGAGTACTGTCAAGGATACAATGCTTGTCAATGGGAAGGCAAACCCAACAGAAGGGACAATATGTCATTATGACCATAAGTAACATTACAAGAATTTGAAAAGTGGGAAATAGAATTTTTGAGACCAATCAACACACCCACAAAAAGAACATGGGCTCGGTACATTATCACCGCGACGAAATATTTAACAAGATGGGCGAAAGCCGGACTAGTAAAAGATTGCAGCGCAAAAATAGCAATGCACTTTTTGTTTGAAAATGTAATCACCATATTTGGGTGCCCAAGAGTTTTGATGAGCGACCAAGGCATGCACTTCATAAACAACACCATCTGCATGATGACTGAAGAGTTTGAAGACCATCATCAGAAAATCACATCGTATCATCCACAGGAAAATGACACAGTGGAAGCCTTCAACAAAATTATGGAGAATGTGCTGACAAATATCTATAAGGTCAGTAGAGATGACTGGGACCTCAAAGTACCAACATTATTATGGGAATATAGGACTACATGCAAAAAGTTGACAAGGCACACACCATTTAAACTAGTTTATGGACAAGAAGAAGTGGTGCCATTAGAATTATTAGTACCAAGCTTGCATGTAGCAACCATCACAAATGACCGAACGAGGCGCAGTACAGGAGAGAATGAATTAGTTACTAACCATGGAGGAAGATCAAATATTAGCAGGATTCGACCAACAAGTTCAGAAGGCCAGAGACAAGGCTTGGTACAATAAACACATCTAGAAGAAAATGTTCAAGGAAAGAGATCAAGTATTGATGTATGACAAGAAATTGTTTCAGCACCCGGGAAATCTCAGAATGCATTGGTCAGGACCATATGAGGTAAAATATGTCACAAATGAAATATTTGTATAGTTAAGAGGTTTATCAGGTGCAAAACTCAGAGGAATGATCAATGGGAGCCGACTAAAGCTGTATAAGGATATTCGACCATCCACTGTGAAGTAACAAAAAAAAAAAAAATCGAAAAGGAACAAAAAGGAAACAAAACCAAAGAGGGCGCAGTGTGCCAGAGGTAGAAAGGCCACATGATTTTAGAAAAAAAAAAATCGAAAAAGGATAATGGTCACATCCAAAGGGAAACAAACGGGAAAAGCATATCTGACAAAAGAAGGACGACATGATAGCACTAGGCGGAATTAAAGGACAGAAAGGATTGATGGGACACCACATTAATCATGCCAACTAGAGACGACACAACAAGAGTAATGGAAAGTATGAACCTACCAAAGATGCATTGAAATGATGATCAAGGTGCATTAAACCCATACTCAAGGAAGTGTCCTCGACAAGATTCATGGGAAATCCATACAACACATGGGTGAGGGAACCCATAGTCTATTCATGAAGAGAGAATAGATAGAGAGTGACAAAGGCTAAAGAACATAGAGAGAGTTCAAAGAGACCACAGAGACCATTTGAGTCTAGCAAACATTCAACACTCACCGCCATGGCACCACCTAACAAAGCATAAGTGAGCCAGACCGCCAGGAAGACCAGAGTTCAAACTAGGTCGCGAGGACAGGTGGAAGAAGGTGAACAACAGCCATTGGAGGTCTTCAATGTCAATGAAATCCCATCCCCAGAAATGATATCGGTACAATCCACGTCGATACTGGATGAAATCCAACAGCGAATAGTAGAGGCCATGAAAATAGATATGCCAACAATGGTGCAGGAGCCACAGATCTAGAAAGAAGAAACCATGAAAGAGATACAAATAGAGAATACAGAAGAAAATCTTAAATTCAATGGCACGACGCCGAAGCCGATAACAATAGTGGAGACAGATGAGTCTCAAATGACCATCTCAGAACACCCATCAAGGGAGACAGGTGAAGATGTCTCGGCTTGGACAGAATGGGTTACGAAGTGTTACATTTCAAAATTACTCACTTCGATAGTGTCGCTCGAGCTCAGTATTTAGATTTGGTTTATTCCCAATATGGTATTTTGTATGATTTGCTTCTGAATGATGCTCAACCTAATACTGATCCATTTAAGCCGTCATCCTCTTCTCATGCGGATGGTGTTATCAGTTCCGTCAAAACTCAATCTTTTTCCCATTCGACCACACTCTCCTCTACCTCCTGCCAAACTTATATCTCTGAGGTGAATGCAGTTCAATCTACCCCTTCACAACAATCCATAGGTAAGAAGAAGATGAATAATAAATAAAAAAATAACAATGAACAACCAAAAAATCAAACACCTACTACCGAAAAGAAAACAAAATAGAAACTGAAATTCTCGTGTATCATTTGTGGTGACAATCACTACACTCGAGACTGTCCACTTTGCAATGAAGTGGCCAAAATTTTCCAAGGAAAGTCACAACCTGTTGTGCTTACTCAGCCTTTTCCACAGCAACAATCCATGGTTGTTGAAACCCCCTCTCTTGGGGGAAGTTCTAGCCATCCTAATGATGAGGCCTCGTCAAGTGCACATATTTATATGTTTAAAGGGATTAATTTGACCACTCTCTCTAAGACATATGACACGCTAGGTAACCCTAACAAAGGAAAATACATTAATGGTACCAATACTTTATCGGATCCATCACCGTCCTTCATTAGTCTTCCATTGGTTAATCCTCCGTCTGGACCACTTCAGATTGAGAAACCCACATTTGATTCTATTTTACGCCCTCCTAAGAGCACTATCAGCAAAGCTACCTTTAATCCTAGTTCACGTGCTTCCCAGAACTACAACATTGTTGAAGATTTGGCTCAAGCACCATGTGCTATGTCTGCATTAGAGGTTCTACAACACTGCCCCAGTCAACGTAGAACGCTCTTGGACGCTATTGACGCTATTGATCCTGAGTCGTCCAACCATATCATGTTTAACCTGGACAATTATGCGTCTCCACTCTCTCACCAACTTGTTTTTCAAGTTGATGTTGTTGCTCATAATCAACAAATCCAATGAACTATTCTGGATGAGGGAGCCTCAACTTGTGTCATGTCTTTAGCGTGTTGGAAAGGTTTATAATCACCCAAACTTAACAAATCCCCTATGATGTTACGTGCCTTTGAGGGGAGAGGTTTTCATCCCCATGGGATTTTACAGTCCCTACCCATCCAATTGGGTTGAAAAACTATTACTGTTGATGTCAAGGGGGTCGATGCTCCTCTCGATTACAACTTGTTACTTGGGAGAAGTTGGTTTTATGCAATTACTTCCATTGCCTCGTCATTTTTTCGATGTGTCCAATTTCCTCATCAGGGCAAAATTGTCACTATTGATCAGTTGGATTTCTGCATGACCGATGCTCACACTCCCACTACCAACAATATTCCTTTCTTGGGAGACCACAAGATCACATATGAAACTGTTGGTTTTGGATTACTAAATGATTCTAGCCTCATGGGTACCTTCCCTACACCACTTCCACTGACTACACATCATATTTCCACCGTCGATATGATTTCGACCATGGCTTTTCAATCTTTGGAATCATCTGACCCTTGGACTGTATCTTGTCCATTGGAATTCGATGCACTAGGTGACACCGTGCCACTTAGTCCAGCCGAAACATCATACGTTTCTATCCAATCTACTTCTCCCTCATCGGATGACCAACATCTATTGGCACCTGACAATTCCTCGCTGCAATCACGGTTGAGTTCCTTGTCATCTGTGATCAACTACATTTCCCCAACTTTTCCTTCTGATACATCTATTCCGGACATGCTTTGCATTGACAAGTTACCTTGGGATAATAACCATCACCGATCCTTTTTTCTTCCCCCTCGCGAAGAAATTCGGGAAGATATACACTCTATCTCCCCTCCTGATGTTGATTTTCCATCATCTCCCATGATTCCAACTTCCGATGATTTGGATCCGGTAGTGGACATGGTGATTTCTTCGGTAGGGTTATTGGAGCTTGATCTCCTTACCCCTATCGCGACCCTCAACATGTGTTCCTTCCCGAGTGATTATCTTCCATCCAGCGAAGACCTCCTGGAAGCCATGACCATGTTTTGTCCCTTGACACGGTATCCTTCCAGAGCGTTAGTCTCTTGGAAGCCATGATCAAGAAGAGTCTACAAGCATAGTTTCTCTTCTCTATGGCAATCTCATTAAAAAATGAAACAGAGGCCCTAAACATAGTTCTTTTCCTGTGTCAAGCTCATTAAAAAATGAAACAGTCACATCTCTTGAACCTTCTTTTCATCCACCCTTCTCCTTTTTCTCATCTAATAGAGAAATTGGTGACAACCTCAAAGTTGGTGAGTGAATTGAAGCTTGGGGGAACATCTCCAGCCTTTGATGATCATTCTGGAGTTAAGCCACTAGATTTCAAGCTGGGGGGATACCGAGCTTAGTCTTTTTTCTTTCTCGTGCTTGTAAATACATGAGAATGCATCCGAGTAAATTTTTATCTCTTTTTCGGACCTGTATGGATACACGAAAAAGGAACTCCCTGGAGTCTTCTTTAATCTCTTTTCAAACTCTCTAAACATGAAAATATTGCTGAGTGATCTTGCTTCCTTTCCCACTCGTCAAAAGGTTTGAAAGGGCATCTTTCGAGTGATAATTTATCTCTTTTTTGACCTTGCGAGACTAACATTATGAAAAAGGACAACATTGGAGTCACCTTTAAGTTCTTTTCAGACACTCTAAACATGAAAATATTGCCAAGCAACCTTGTTCTCTTCACTCTCATTAAATTATTTGAAGAAAACATCTGTTGAGCGATAGTTTATCTCTTTTTCGGTCTCATCAGACTACTTTACGAAAAAGGAACTGAGAGAGTTCTCTTTTAAGTGTTTTTCCGGACTCTATAGTCATGAAAAACCTTCGAGTTTTCTATCTTTGGACTCATTAAACAAACATCGACAGGACCATACAGGATCGAACCCTTACTTCTTCCAGTTCGTTAAACAAAGGAAGAGGGACTTACCGAAGGTGAGTTATATCGAGCATGTGTTACCCTCCTCGATCTCGTTAAATTAAAAGGAGGTACTCGTCTATCTAGATGGGGGAAAAAATTGAAAGAAGAAAGCCAATCCATTTTTGTGAACATTACCAGTAACTCTTAGAGTCACCCTTGAACATGGCACTTTGTCTTTGCACACATATTAATCTGCTCAACCTCTGCACTAAACCAATCCTCTGAGTTTTTCTTACTCCTTTGGGTCACCCGATAAAAGTCACAGTATCCATTTCATTATCATGTTTTGGTCCATGTCATGTTTCTGTTGTTGTGACTCGGTGTTCAAGGGAAGTATCTGCCTCAAGAGTCAACCATCACAAATATCTTGTCTCAATACTCATGTCAGTCCATGTTCATTTGATCTACCAATTACATCTTTGTGTCTGTTTTGTGTCGTTTATGGGGGATACATCAAGGACCTCCTTTGATGAGTCTATTCCTGTCGACTTCAACACATTATCCAGGAACTAGACTTAGAATCCAGTTAGTACTTTGGGACCTGCATTCCCTAATGGTAGGCCTCCTCACATTCGATAGTGGGTTTACAACATTAACCTCTGATCGGATGATTCCACAGATGTTCAAATTCATCTCACCCATTCATATTCGTTGGAATGTACTAGAAGTACCTTGGGAATCATTGACATCAATGGTGTTCTCCCTTGCACTTGTTAACGGTTTACATCATTGACCAGTAATCAAGTGGTTTATGCCATGTTCGACATCAGGACATCTATTTTCATGGTTAGATACATACTACATCAAGATCGGTAAGAAGACCTTGGGTTGAGTGATCACTCTGATATGTACTTTTCCCAGTTTGCGACGGAGTTTTTCTTGAACAATGACACATATATTGTCACATAAATCCACTTTGTATTGGTCATGGCTATGTCTTGTTATCTCGTAGATCCACTATGTATTCTCTATGGCTACGATCAATTCAAGTCATGGGAGTATAGATCCACAGTGTATCTTTAGTAGCTATACTTTTTTATCAATATAATTATGGATACGCAGTGTATTTATGGCGGCCATACCTTGAAAGTCTCTATCACTCAAGCATAGGTATGCCTGCCTTGGGTTTGAAGCATGTATTAACATTTTTTTGATGGTTGTGTGCATCTTCCGTTAGGTTCTCTGAGTCCATACCCTTGCTTGAAAGTCTGCAAAGCATTTTCGTTATCAGTTCTCGTCTTCTAACTTCATACTTTTGGGGGCAATCTGTTACACTTCAAAATTACTCACTTCGATAGTGTTGCAAGTGTCATCATTACAAGTGTCACATTTTGGTCATAAGTGTCGCAAGTGTTAGAAAAATCATATTTCCATAATGTCTATGTCGTGCCTATAATGACATCGGAAGGACACTTGAAACACCTCAAACAATTGATTTGGAAGAAGAGGAATGGGTTAATAGAGTTTATACACCTTTTGCCACTAGAAAAATCATTCAAAAAGTATTTTTGGAGAGGAGCGCTCCCCCATATACTGTTAGAGAGCGTTATAATGACCTGATGCCCTTTATGGGGAGCACTACCACTATTAGGAGCACCAGCGCTTTCTGTTCTTCTTTCAAGGAGTGCTATAACGCTCTAATGCACTCTTTGGAGGAGCACTACCTATTCTGGGCGAATTTTGGTTTGTTGAGAATATTTTGGGAAAGATCCCCTCAATATATGAAGGTGGTTGGTTCTAAATCCTTGGTCAAGACATGATCTTCGAGCAGATCCATAACTAAAGGAGGAAAATCCTCAACTTACCCCAAAGATATCTCAAGTGGTTGGGCCTCTCCAAGCCTATTTAAGAAAGCCTACTCATGGTGAAAGGGGATGGAAAGTATTGTGAATCATCCAACTTATGATCTCATGAAGAAGTTGTCATTTGGAGTATCATCATTCTGTGTGTGGACTGTTTGAGCAAGGGTTCGAATGAGGAGGGCTTGACGAATTTGCTACACTCACATCTATGGTTGTAAGTATTCTTCATTGTTGTTCTCATTAATATAATATGCTTGGCCTTTTTCTTTCAATTCTATGTTTGATCTCACATTAATTTGTCTCTAATAGATAGATCTATTTAGAACTAATCGTAGTAGAGTAGGAAGTTGTTTGTACTTTTGTTTGTCTGCAGGTCTTATCGAGGAGTTCAAGATTGGAGCTCAACTAAGACCTTGCAGGGACAAGCACTAGTAAAAGGTACTTATTTTCTCCTTCCTCCTCACACATTAGTTTATATAGATCTAAAAGGAAGTCAGTGTCCATGATAAGCATCTTTTGTCTTAAGAGTTAAGAGTATAGATCTCAAGAGGAGATCTACCTGTCCGTAGGGAGATTTTCCTTCAACACGGAGGAGAAAATGGAAGCTGTTGTAACTTCGAGCTAGCCACCACTATAGAAGAAAGACAAAATACATATACCAAAGTCACCTCGCAAGAAACCTATAGCAGAAATTGTTCTACCTGTTATAGGAATAATCAGTAGGTGTGGACACTAACAGATCTCCCTAGATCCACCTGGGTCTAGAACAAAATAGGATAGGACATGACTCTTTCCCTAAGTTATGACCATCGAATTAGCTAGTAAGGAGAAACAAGTAACATACCTTTGTATTGCTTCCTAGGGTCTTTTTTGATCTCATTTCGCTCTGATGCTCTCATGAGGTCAAGACCAAGACAACACAAACCAACCAAAGTGAAGATAGAAAAATATATTCAATCGTCAACTTATGCATATGATCAAGGAGTTACACAGTAAAGTAAGAATGACTTTATGGGAAAAGGACATGTTGTTGTATCATATTAATCGAATGTAGAAGATACAACCTGATCGCCTTGATGTCACAATCTTCCTTTTGGTGACTCTTCGTTCCAACACACACACTTTCTCTATCCTTGCATTAAGAAGATCCAATTCCTCTTGATAGACCTACTAGAGTCTCCAAGCTTCTGTTCAAGCTGGGTTCTTCACACAATTCCTTCACCAATTCTCCAATTAATCTTTCTTAACCTTTTCCATGAGAATCCTTTCAATATATAAGAGAGGGTGAGATGGTTACATGGATGATAATGATCCCACCAAATCAAGGAAGCCAGTAAAATGACAACCATTTCGAATGCCAACCTATTTTCTAGAAGATCCCCTTCTAGAACCCTCGAGACTTCTTCCCTTTTCCAAGCTTGAAAATAATTTCTCACCCTATGTATAGAGCAGAGTGTGAGAAGTTCACATCCTATATGAAGGTGGCCTATGAGAATGGGTCATTCTCACACCCTAGGCTATAAGTAGCCTATGAACTCACTTTGAAAATATGTTTTCTGGAAGGAGATAAATGCCACTTTTCTCAGGAAAAAGTTCTTGTTGGGAACCTAAGTACACCATTGTTAATACATCACCAAGATGACCAAAATCATGTGTAATAGAATTCCCCCCAAAGTATGAGGCCAGAATCAGTGACAACCAAAATGCTTTGTAAACTGCGTGTGTATGTCGGAAACTAGGAGCGCACCTAATCGGAAACCTACAAACAACCAAGCATCTACAAAATATCATACTAGTTCTGAGGTAGGCATTCCCATACTCAGATCACAAATGGATGAAATCATAAACATAGGTCATGGCCACCAATCATACACCATGGATCCATGCCATCAAAATATCGCATAGCCACCAAGAATACACTGTGGATCTATGCAAGAAGATTCAAATTAAGACAACATATCCACGAGACATACAAAGTGGATCTATGTCTTAGAAAATTATACATATTCCATTGTAACCTGGATCAAAGAGATAATATCCAGGGTCTTCAATCCCGTCACCTGAAAGAACGAATCTAACCATGTGATTACATGTGCTGAAGTCAAACATGGTAGAAACCACTTGATTACTGGTCATTGATGAAACCATTAACAAGTGCGAGGGAAATCACCATTAATGTCAATGACTCCCAGGGTACACTAGTACAATCCACCGAATGTGAATAAATGAGTTGAGGTCAAACATTTGATGGAATCTCCCGATCAGGGGTCAATGATGAAAACCCACTGTCGAAAGTGAGGAAACCTGCCATTGAGGCATGCAAGTTCCAAGGTACCAAATAATTTCTAAGTCTTACTTCTGGATAATGAGCTGGAGTCAATGGAACAAAACTCATCATAAGAGGGCCTTGATGTATCCCCCATCAATGACATGAAATGAGTATCATATTTTGAATGTGAAATAGAGTATGATGTAAGTTGGACTGGACACAGGGAAGGTCGACACAGAGAGAATGGACAACTGCAAATGGCCAACTCAGTAGAGATTTCAGATGAACTTCTCTTGAACATATGAATGACACGACCAATGATTTGGAAACATTGACTCAAAGATGACTTAGGATATGACCTTGTAGCAAATCAAATGAGAGACAAATGGATTTCCCAAATCGGCTTCAAATAATGAATAAGGGGGTGTCATGTTCAATAGCAACACTTACTGCCAATAATATGAATATGAAAACACATCCCTTTTCCAAATTTTCCCCCACCATTTATGGCAAGTACCTCTTTATTTTTACGCAAGATTGAGGAGGATAACATATGATTATTGATGTAAGCTCATCCTTCAAACGAGTCCCTCATAGTATGTTTAACGAACCCTAGGAAGGAGTGATTCGGTCCCATTACGGGTCTTTCAATGTTTGTTTAACGAGTCCAAAGATAGAAAACTTGAAGGTTTTTCATGATTATAGAGTCTGGAAAAACACTCAAAAGAGAACTCTCTCAGTTCCTTTTTCATAAAATAGTCCGATGAGACCAAAAAAGAGATAAATTATCACTCAATAGATGCTTTCTTCAAATACTTTAACGAGCGTGAAAATAGCAAGGTCGCTCAAAAATATTTTCATGTTTAGAGAGTCTAAAAAGAACTTAAAGAGGACTTTAGGGGGTTCCTTTTTCGTATAACCTTGTTGAGCTCAAAAAAGTGATAAAAGTGTGCTCGATCATGTTCTCATGTATTTGCGAACGTGAGAACGGACAAAGACCAAGCTCACGGTTTTGTGCAAAAAAACATAAAAAACAATTCAAACAGGCAATGAAAAAGAGAAAAAATCTGTATCCCTGTGTATGGACATCGAAGTCATTATGTCTGCAAAAAGTCTCACTCATAAGGGTATTAGGCATTAATTTTAATAAATAAAACAATTATAAAAACCCACAAAAATGGTAAAAGTAAATATAAGTGGGTGAAAGTTCTTTTTACCATAGTCATTGTAACTTTGCCAATATTTTAGACCAAAACCCCTCTTTTGCCCTTGAATTTTGGCGCTCGATTGCGGAAGGTATGAGCATCCATTTGGTGAAACGTCTCTATCAGTGAGGTAAGCTCCTTGTATTCTATCTTTTCATGGTTCAATTTTTCATTTTCATTGGTAAAATGCAAGTTTTTGAGCTTGTTTTAGGGCTCAAATTTGCACTCAGCCATTCTCGCAGGCTAGCCACATGGGATCTGCGAGAATGCATCATTCTCGCAGGTGGCACCAAAGGAACCTGCGAGAACCTCGCACTGTGCCAAAGGGGCACCTACGAGAACCGAAAAGTGAAAAGTTTCTTTAATGTTTGCTCAATGAAAAATGTACCAAGTGTTGAAGAGAGTTGTTGACCTTCTTCTTATGTGTCTTATGCAGGCATTTGGCTATCACCATGGTTCTGGAATGGCGTGAAAGAGAGCATGAAGAAGATGATGCTGTTGTTGGGAATAACCCAGGTACCATTGCCACTTTGCAAGACTGTGGTCTCCTGAAATTCTTTTAGATCCCGAGTATGAGGGCCCAAGTCAGGTTGTTGGAGTACCTCGTTCATATGTGGGATGTGGATCAACAAGTATTCCATGTAGGGGTCCACACATTGTCATTGGATATCGAGGATGTTTACTTCTTGACAGGATTGTCATGGCATGGGTACCATGCTATCTTGACTGGTAGCCGAGGTGATGGGCTGCCTATGAGTGAATACTGCCATTTGTACTGTGTTCCAAAGGTGGAAAGGAGAAAAGGAAAAGTGGCCATTTGGGGGGTGCAGGATTTGAACCTTCACACTATTTTGTTCACCATTTCTTGTATGGTTTGGAGTGCTGCTCCACACATGGCTTTCTAGAGCTACTTTTAGTATGCCATAGAGTGTACTGAGCCTCGGGTCTTTAACTGGGTAGACGTCGTCCTTCGTAGCGTGAAGAGGCAGTTAACTAAATGTAGGAGAGGCGACCTGAAGCAATTTGGGTACGGGTCATTGTTGGTGTCCTTGTCAAGGTTGCAGGTTGAGTGGGGTTTACAGGCTCCATAGGATACAAGAATGCTGAGGTGGTGTAACCTCATGGCCCGACATGTAGCTGGACCGATCATCAAATACAATAATTCCTTCTTTGACTAGTTGCGACCACAGATGTTGATGGTTGATGATTATGTCTATGTCGGGTTAGACTTCCGAGGGGATCCAGACTTGGCCCTGCCCAAGGGCGCTTAGTGGGGATATCTCGGTAAGATGTACACATTTTTTACTTTTTAAATGTTTTTGTGAATTTTATCATATGCAAATGTTTTTATGTTTGTCCAAGGTCTAATTACAAAAAATATTTTTTGATGACACAGACGTGGGGCCTTATCGACCTCCAGGTACGTCTCCTATTCAGTGATGAGGGGAGGTGGCTCTAGTGCCACGATGGGATGCTGAAGATTATGAGGCAGTGAAACAAAACTTAGAGGGTTTGACTGTAGACATTCTAGACATGCCTCTTGGAGAGGTCCCACGACGTTATCAACGCCATACAGTGGGGGTGTCAGATTCTTTTGGCCGACTGCTTCATAGGGTTGACCGAGAAGTCGTGTGTTACCATGAACGTCATCCATGACATCACTTTGTAGAAGCAATGAGATTTAGATTTTGAAATTTTGGTCCTCGGAATTTTTTTTTTTGTAAAAAACTTTTTGATCGTTATATATACATATGGCTTCTCCCAGCTTATCTTGTGTTGTGTGATACTTGTGATGTGATTGATTTATAAATGACCCAAATGTCTATCTAATACATAGTTAGCTAATGCATCAGTTAATGTATTTAGACATCTAGGAATATGTTGATACTCAATATAATAAAAATAACGTTCCAAGAGGTGAATTCGCAAATATACCCATAACAAAGTAGGACTTCGAATAGCATAGAAATTACATAACTTTAGTACTATGAGCTATGAATTGAGTCGCACAACCAAGTGATAGATACCGAGTGAGATAGCATCAATCAACAATTCGATAACGACACTATACTCTGCAATATTTTTGGTCGCACGACCGAGGCACACACCTCGTAGAGTGATAAGTTCGTTTGTAGGGGCGTAAATTGCCCACGTAGCAGAAACAAGGTTCTGAGTACTACGGCTAGCACCATCAGTGAAGAAAATGTGGGGTAGCAAAGACTCTGACATATGGAAATCAAACACAATGTCACATAAGGGCAGAGACCAGATAACGAAAAAGCATACTACAGTAACACATAAGAAGTATAGGTGATCTTATGCATAGTACTTCTTTAAGTACAACCCATTTCTGGGTTCACTCAAAGGGATACCATCGTAATCTACTAACTCATAAGCTCCTTTCTCCAAAACTTGTCTAACGATATTAGGACCTCACCACATGGCTTTGAATTTTCTAGTTCCTAGAATATCTCAATCTTGTTCGTAGAGGAGAACCAGATCTCCTTCAGAGAAAACATGAGGCTTGACATGTTTGTCGTATTGGGCCTTGACACATTTCTTCTGGGCTTCTATGATGAGGGTAGCATCACATCAAGTTTCATCTAATTGCATGAGATACAACAGACGTTCTTCTTCTACATAAGTGTTTGGTAGGAGTTTGACGACTAGTTTTAAAGAGGGTATCTCGCATTCAATCGGGAGAATGGATTCTAAACCATAGACTAACCGGAAAGGTGTAAACCCAGTAGTGGACTTAACGGATGTCTGGTAAGCCCACAATGCTGAAAACAACATTGTGTGCCAACTTGTTTTGTGAATCCCTATCATTCGTCGAAGCATGGTTAAGAGAACTTTGTTAATCACTTCAACTTGGCCGTTGGCTTTTGGGTAATAGGGCGTTGAGTTTTCATGGAGAAGACCCAACTTTTCTGTGAGTTTGGACATCATGAAGTTTCTAAAGTGGCTACCATGATCAGTGACAATAGCTTGAGGAACACCAAAATGAGCTATGATGTGATTGAAAATGAATAATGCTGCTGTCTTTCCAGTATTGTCAAATGTCGGCATCGCCTCAGCCCATTTCGTAAAATAATATACGGATACAATAATGTATCCATGCCCCCCAACCGAGTGGGGGTGACATGTTGTAATGACCCTTAACTATTAATATGGTTAATTTAATAATAATCCTAAAGATTATCTAAATTATAATTATATCAATAATAATAATTGTAATTGGATATTATTAAATAGTGTATAGGAGGGTTAATGAATGATTAATTATTAAGTGAGTCATTAATTGATTAAGTATTAAATTAATGGTTAATGATTAATTTGATTATTAATTAATTAATTGATTAATTAAGTATTAAACAAAGGGGGGGAAATAAAATATAATGTTAAATGGGGTTACGTATCCCATAAGGGATAACGTAACCCATACGTAAAAGGGAAAACTTTAAGTAAAGGATAAGACAATTAATAAGAAATAAATGAATGGATAAGGCATTAATAAAGAGATAAGGTATTTGGTGGGGGAAGTGAATGTGAGGGGCGGTGAAGGAGGAATACGGGAGGTGGAGAAGGGGTATGAGGATATTCATTCAGGCATTCGACGAGAGGGGAGAATGGGGAGTTTTGGGAGAGTTGGTTTACAGTGGGATTTACAGTGCACCGGGGCTGAAGAGGTTTTGGGCTCGGAGGGCTAGAAATCCATTGATGTCCTAGGGCTAGGCATACTAGTCGGTAGGGTGGCTGGTTTTTGGGTGTCTTAAGGAGCAAGCTGTTGCGGATAGGTTCAAGCGAAGGGAGCAAACTGATGCGGATAGCATCAGAGCGAGGTATTTAAACTCAAATTTATGGTTTGTTTACTTAAATTTAGTACCTATTGCCAAATTTTATTTACGTAAGTATGGAGATCGATGGTAAATTATGAATATTTTACTTCTTTAAAGACTTATAGAAATTACAGAAATTTGGGGAAAAAATTTAAACGTTAAATTCAAAATCGGGTTACTACATCTGGTATCAGAGCCCTGGTTCAAATCTGGAACCAAGGGCCTATCCACATACTTAGAATCAACCCATAAATAAATAAGAAAACTCTAGAAACTGTTGTAAGTTGAAGGAGGCCTGTTCACCTTCAAACCTATAAGATGCTTAGCTTGCTTATCTTGCAAAAGTAAAGAGTGATATTTTATATATTCAACAGCTAAAAAAAAAAATGAAAATAACCTTGAGAAACCCTAGAAATAAACTGGAAACAACCCAGAAAACTTTGAAATTTCCACTAATAAAACCTTGAAAAAAAAAAAAACCCTTGAAACAAATAAGAATTATGAAACAGGAATTATGAAACATATGAGAATGTTAAAAAAAAAAAATCATGCAAGTCTGTAAACTGTAGTAATCATGACAAAGAAATAAAATTTTGAAATTTTAGAACATAAAGGAAGAAGGAAGAAATGGGACTCATAAAATATCTATA
>ML781826.1:501905-587917 GCA_009831015.1 Picea engelmannii
TAATTATATCAATAATAATAATTGTAATTGGATATTATTAAATAGTGTATAGGAGGGTTAATGAATGATTAATTATTAAGTGAGTCATTAATTGATTAAGTATTAAATTAATGGTTAATGATTAATTTGATTATTAATTAATTGATTGATTAATTAAGTATTAAACAAAGGGGGGAAAATAAAATATAATGTTAAATGGGGTTACGTATCCCATAAGGGATAACGTAACCCATACGTAAAAGGGAAACATTTAAGTAAAGGATAAGACAATTAATAAGAAATAATTGAATGGATAAGGCATTAATAAAGAGATAAGGTATTTGGTGGGGGAAGTGAATGTGAGGGGCGGTGAAGGAGGAATAAGGGAGGTGGAGAAGGGGTATGAGGATATTCATTCATGCATTCGACGAGAGGGGAGAACGGGGAGTTTTGGGAGAGTTGGTTTACAGTGGGATTTACAGTGCACCGGGGCTGAAGAGGTTTTGGGCTCGGAGGGCTAGACATCCATTGATGTCCTAGGGCTAGGTGTACTAGTCGGTAGGGTGGCTAGTTTTTGGGTGTCTTAAGGAGCAAGCTATTGTGGATAGGTTCAAGCGAAGGGAGCAAACTGCTGCGGATAGCATCAGAGCGAGGTATTTAAACTCAAATTTATGGTCTGTTTACTTAAATTTAGTACCTATTGCCAAATTTTATTTACGTAAATATGGAGATAGATGATAAATTATGAATATTTTACTTCTTTAAAGACTTATAGAAATTACAAAAATTTGGGAAAAAAATTTAAACGTTAAATTAAAAATCGGGTTACTACATCTGGTATTAGAGCCCTGGTTCAAATATGGAACCAAGGGCCTATCCACATACTTAGAATCAACCCAGAAATAAATAAGAAAACTCTAGAAACTATTGTAAGTTGAAGAAGGCATGTTCACCTTCAAACCTATAAGATGCTTAGCCTGCTTAGCCTGCAAAAGTAAAGAGTGATATTTTATATATTCAACAACTAAAAAAAAAAAATGAAAATAACCTTGAGAAACCCTAGAAATAAACTGGAAACAACCCAAAAAGCTTTGAAATTTCCACTAATAAAACCTTGAAAAAAAAAAAAACCTTGAAACAAATAAGAATTATGAAACAGATGAGAATGTAAAAAAAAAAAAATCATGCAAGTCTGTAAACTGTAGTAATCATGACAAAGAAATAAAATTTTGACATTTTAGAACATAAAGGAAGAAGGAAGAAATGGGACTCATAAAATATCTGTAATATATATATATCATACTTCATGTAAGATATATAAATTATAATTAAAACCTATATAGAGAGAGCAATTATATACACAGTATATAAACAAATATTATATTCAAAGAAAACAAAAAAAAAATAAACTTAAAAATAAAACAAAATAATATATAAAAATAAAAAATAAAAAAAATAAAAATAAAAAATTTACCCATGGCTCGCCTTATGCTTTATGTGTCCTGTTGAGTGCCACCCACACCACCGTTGCATGATCACAGTGGTGGCCAGGGGATGCACCCATTTTATTTTTACGCTTTAGTCATTTATGAAAATGAAGAGATGACACCTTTTCATAGTTGGGTGTGGATTTTATCGCCTTTATCGCCCTCATACCCGTAGACACCTGAGAATGAAAAGAGCTTGGAGGCTTTCTCTACACAAGGTAGTTTGAACACAAAGTCAACTCAAACCAAAAGAAAAAAAAATTATCCGAGACCCTACAAACAAAACACAATTAAAGTATTTACTTTTATGATTGAACAACAAGGCAAACGAGGTATCAAGACTACATAACAATCAACATTTCCTGTACAGATAGCAAGATTACTATACCAAATTAATGCAACAATACACACTACATGCCCAAACAATGACAGGTTCAGAATTTCTACAACCAGAGGTGGTCGATAAAACTTAAGGCAGAACTCCAAAAAGTTAACAAGCTTTGAGTAAACTTGGTGGCATCATCCACGAGCTTTCTCAAAACCTGTGCAGAAATCTATTATGTCATTGGCAAACAATTCGCGGCCGAAGAGACGGTCGTCGTTCGTTGAGTAAGCAACCACAGAGGGAGTCGTTCGTTGGCCCTGCGACGCATTTCACTGAACCTGAATGACTTATTGGTGAGAGCGGCAACGATAGTTTTGACTTGGGGTTGAGAGAGTCCATATTTATTTTCGTGTTCGAGAAACAAAGAAATCACATGGGCGGCAACATGGGAGAGTATCCCTAGAAACTGCCCATCATCTTATTATCCCACTAGCTTCCAACCCAGAAAATGCTGAGAGAAACCGCCGGTTCCCTAAAGAGAACGTTGGCTTTGAATTCATTCGCCTCAAACATAAATGTGCGTGATTTTTGGCATTGCCTTGTGAATGGACTGCTTGGACGGCTGCCAAGGCTAGTTTTTCGACATGTAAATACTTAGTTTCGGTAGGCGTTAGACTTTGACTCAAGTAATAGATAATATGTTCATCATGAGAATCATACTCTTGGATGAGAACCATAGCGATGGTGTAATTCGAGGCTATGAGGTAGAGGAAATAATCGTGACTGTAATCGGGGGGGGGGAAGAGAAGCGGAGCACATGTCAAGGATAGTTTCAAAGCTTCGAAATATTTATTTGTGATGGTATTCCATACAAACTCAGACCCCTTTTTGAGTAGTCACGTAAATCCAAGAGTTATCTCAGCGTAGTTCAGGATGAAATGATGAAGAAAGTTTGCTTTCCCTTACAAACTTTGTAACTGGCGAAGTGTAGAAGGAGGAGGGAGATTGAGAATCGCCTCGACCTTTAAATAATGTACCTTGATCCCTTGACGTGAAACAATATAGCCTAGAAGTCAGTCGGATTCTATGCAGAAAACGCATTTGTGAGGATTCAAGCGTATAAGGTAAAACCAACAGCGGATGAAAATGGCTTCGAGGTGGATTGGATGATTGACCTGGCGCATGGAATGAGTGGGTAAGTCATAAATATATGGATTCATGATGAGCTTGATATCATGGAAGGCATAAGACATAGCACGTTGAAAAGTTGTGCCAGCATTCTTTAGACCGAAAGGGAGTTTCCGATAGGTGAAAGTGCCCCAAGGACAAATGAAAGCGGTTTTGTGTTGATCCTCAAGAACAATATTGATTTGATTATATCCAGATAAACCATCCATCACAGAGAATATTTCTCTTCCGATACAATCACCGACAATCTGATCAACGAAGGGGGTAGGAAAGTTGTCCTTAGGACAATCTTTGTTGATATCCCTATAATCAATGCATACACAAATTGTGCCTTGTTTCTTATCGATCGGGACAAGATTGGAAACCCAGTCAGTGAGGGCCACCGTGTAAATAAAGCCGGCTTTGAGAAGTTTCTCGACTTCAAGCTTGATAGTAGCCACTTTACGTGGGTGAACTGGATGAAGGCATTGCTAGATGGGTTTAGCGTCTGGGTATGTCTTAATCTCATGTATCACAATGTCAGTGTCAATACCCAGCATTTATTCATAGCTCCAGGCGAAGACATCAAAAAACTATTTGAAAAGTGATGTGTAGGTGATGATTTCATTAGGGGAACACGAAGCTCCGATATGCACATTTTCGACAATTCCAGGTTTGATGGATATGTCGAGGGGAATAGTGGGTGAGATATTGCTTAAGTTCCCTTCGAAAAACATATCGTGTGTTGACTCAGGAATGTTTGAAATGATGACAACGGTCAACGGGGTCAAGATTCGTTGGTAGCTCTCGATGGTGTGTTGTTCCAGGAAGAGGATGGAATAGTGATGGCCATCATCCTAGGGGGTGTCTTCCATGACAGACATAATCATCTCATCCATGGGAAAAATGACGTGGAAAGGATACAGAGATAAATCACCAAGAGAGGGGGTAGAAGGGGTTGCCGATTGAATGGCCTGATAGGTGGATTCGACCGGACTTAAAGGCATTTTGTCACCATAACGAAGATTATTTTTGGGGTCAAGCACCATCCATGGGTCGTGAGACACAGGGGTTCCATGAATCGAGGTGGAGATATGTTGATTGAGGTGATAGACGAGTGTGGAATATCGCGTGGTGGAATGGGGAAAGTACCCATTAACGAAGAGTCTTTGAGAAGACCTACACTGACGTTCTCATAACCGAGGGGGGGTTTTGGTGATGAACGGTATGTTGCCAGTACAAGTATCTAAGTTAAATAAGGCTAATTGGTCGATGGTAATGACCTTACCTTGATGTGGGAAATGTACAAAACGAAAAAGATCCAACACAATGACGCGCACGGAATCAATCTAGCTACAGCCAAGCAGAAGATTGTAATTGAGAGGAGCGTCAAATACTTCCACTTCGACTTGGACCATTTTTCCTTCTAGCGTGATTGGCTATGAAGGTAGGACATCGTAGGGCTTAAAACTAGATCCATTGAAGGATTTGAGGGTGTTGTGGGATTCATTCAAAGAGGGAGAGTTGATGTCTTTCCATCAGGTAACAGACATGACACACGTCAAGGCACCCTCGTCGATAACAGTTCTACAAATGTTTTTGTCATAGATAATCACTTGGATTTGAAATGTGAGTTGAGGGGGTAACCTTGGAATATGGTCTTCCAAGTCAAAAATTATTAAATTCATGTCCGTCGGGTCGATTCCATCGATAGCTTCCAAAAGTGCTTTCCGTTGTGTAGGACAACTTTGAAGGACTTCGAGGGATGACATCGCAGAAGGTGCTTGGGCCAGGTCTTCAACAATGTTGTAGTTCTAGGTAGCATGAGCATGAGGATTGAAAGCCGATTTTCGAACGACGCCCTTCGGAGGGGGCCGAAGAACTGTGTCAAGGATCGGTCATTCAAGATGAAGAGGATCGTTGGTAGGTGGAGTCGCGGGAGAGGGTTGTACCAATGAAGGAGGTAGATCATCAACCTTCTCTTTAGAGGGAGAATAATCTTTGGCTCGAGTGGTGAGTGCGATGCCATTCTTCTTTGAATCGCCAGTACACATCAATATATAGGATGTAGTGGAAGGGGAAGGTTGGTCATGAATGACCAATTGGGCATGTTGTTGAGAGGGGAAGGGTTGGGACAAGATGACCAGAGTGGGTGGTTTTGGGGCCCCTTGAAGAAACTTAGTAACCTCAGCACGTCATGGACAATCCTTCATGTAGTGATCATCACCACAGATAAGACAAGGGTAGCGAGGTTTGTGCTTATCCCTATTGTCAACAGGTGGGGTTTTGGTTCTCTCTGCTTGAGAAGTATTTTTGTCCTCCTTATTCTTACCCTTTCCCTTTCTGGATTTGTTTTTACCGGTTGGGGTAGATTGAACCACATTTACCTCAAAAGTCTTACCGGTGGGAGGGGTAGGAGACAGAGCATTTTGAACATTAGAAGAAGCAGGTTTGGGGTTGTTGCTTGAGGCAGAATGTGGTTGGTCATGGAAAGTTCCAATCACATCGTCGGCTGCATGAGAAGCAACTGGAGTAGTTGAAGTGGTGGAAGTGGAAGGATGAGGTGCATCAGGGAGTAAGTCGTAAAGAGTACCTGTTTGTGAGTAAACAAGGTCAAGGTATTGAGCACGACTTATGTCCTATTATTCTGTGACAACTCCACCCATGGCGATGTCACGACTGATGTCATTCACAAATGATTTCATGAACCACTCTGCCAGTAACTGATCGGGAAGTTCGAGTTTGATGAGACATCATCTCCGTCGCCACTCATGAATGTGATCGGATATATGAGTGGCTTTGTTTTGTTTGAAACAACTCAAAATCTCGGTCCCCATTTCATAACAGATCGGTAACTGGTAGTGCGTAAGGAAAGCCATAGCTAGGGTGTTGAAGTTGGTGAAGAAACCTCGTGGTAATTCTATATACCACTTCACAACAGAACCCGTGAGAGACTCGGGGATGATTTTAAGGATGGAAATTTATTTTAAAATGTAGAAACCTTGGCAAATCTTACTAATCCTTCATATGCCAACTATAAATGTTTGGTGATATTTTTGTAAAAATATTCAAATTTATAAGGATTTTATATAGTTTGTACAAAATTTTGGCGATTTTTAAGGTAAAATAATTTTATCCTATAGAATTTGGGCTAATCATTTTTAGAATGGAGAATCTTTTTTGGGGAAAAACCATGGAAAATTAGCCCATGAGCGAAATTTAGCCCCTAAAATCATCCATGAGAGTTCTTTGAAAAAGACGTAAACGAATAGAGCCATCCATCAAGGAGTTGGATGAGCACTAGAGGTGAAAAGTCATGACGTGATTGTTCGGGTCTTCTCCTGCTTTGCCATCAAATTTAGGGATGTCAAAGGGTAGCTTGGCTGGTATAGCAGGCCAATGGGGAGAGTGACGGATTGGATCATTTAAAATCCTTGATAGATTCGGGAGGTCCAAAGTGGACAAGAAGGGTAACTGTCTATTCACATGCAGGTACTACTGGCTCCGGGGAGGGAGTCTCGTCGGCAAACTAGTGGGACCATAAGTAGTCTGCATATAATGTGAAGACCCAGGCAGATTCAATGGTTTTTGTGGAGGAAAGTAGCTCATGGGATTGTATCCTTAAACTGGGACGTGAGTTTGAGCATTCGAACCCCAAATAGGATTGGACGTACCTGGATATGGTTGGCCTATACTAGGGGGTATAACAGATGTAGATGGAAGTTGTTGCCCCCCAGTCGATTGAGGATTATGTTGTATTAGATGGTTCCAATATTGGGCCAAGGATGGAGGTATGTTTTTTCCATAGGGTGGGGTTGGTGGTGGGTGTCCTCCAATCGGGGGTTGAGTTCCAATTGGAGGTTGTGTTCCAATTGGGATTTGTGTTCCAATAGGAATTTTCCCTACAAGGGGGGGCTGAGTCAAACCTCCTTGGTGAAATTGTCCACCAACAGGAATCTGGTAATTTGCTATGAATGATAGAATGGTGCCACTAGGATTAGTGCCACTGACAGAGGATGGAAAAGGTCCTCCAAAAGGGGGTTGAGGAAGTGTCGGAATGAAGCCAGGAGGAGAGTGCCTAGAAGAAGAGGAACCACCAGAAGTTCTGGTTGGGGTTTGCGTAGGAATGGGAATAGAAGCATTCAATGCACGGTATTTAGGTGGAAGCATCAGGGTGACACTGGGCGAGAGCGGTGTGCCAATGGGGACTTGACTAGCCACTGTAATCCCAGTGTGGATACTCGTAGTATCTATGTAATGGACCATTTCTAAAGGGATGGTCAAGATGTGGTTAGCTCGCGGAGCTTCTGTACCAGGAAAATAATAAGCAGCAGTAAAAGGTACTGTGTCTGGGTCAAAGGTTTTGGGGAATGCAGGTGATATGGTGATTTCAATGCCTGCTCCTGAACCAAAGAGATCCTGTCCAAAAACGCTAGTAGAATAAAAAGGATCTTGGCCCTCAGGTCCTGGAAAGGGTCCAGTCGGTGATCCAGAAGACACAACAACTAAGTCTCCGGAAGAATTCACTCGCATAATACGTCTCTCAGAATCGGGGTGAAGTTAAAAGTCCTCTCGAGAATTGGTAATTTGGAACCGTTCTAGAGAGTTAGTTCTTTCCACTTGTGGAGTGGTGACGTCTTGGACTTCACTCTGTTGAGGAGAGCCCTCTGGTGAGCTTGTAGGTAGGGGTTGAGAACCTTCCAGATTTTCTAGAGGTAAGCCCTGCATTCTATGTGAATGACATGGAGGGTCTATTATGAACAAGTTATAAACTTACGAAGAAAATCCTATGGTCAACTTGGGTAAACAAACAACATGCGATAGTAAACAAAATCTAGGAAACAATACTAAGAGAACAAGACCTTCTACTTCTGAAGTCACTAGTTCGTGATGAAATCCAACGTCGCAACAACGAGACGAGAAGGGGTTGGGCTAGGGTGGAAAAGTTACACTGACGACCTGCTTAACGGACTTACACCTTGGTGCAAGCTCCCACACATAATCGTGGGTATACCCTCCAAGGAGCTAGAGTGATTTTGGCCAACGTCGATTCCAGGTACCGTCAAGACTTTCCCCTTCAAAGTCACCTTGTGTAAGACCCTAAAAAGATAGGCCACTAAGGTTACCACCGACAACAATAAATCCTGGGGGGATAGTCGTCAGTCCGATACACACGCAAGGGTAGGGTATCTAGCCTGAAATCAACTCGAGAGGCTTCCACTCATCATTGTGGGTATACCTCAAAGTGACCCCCATAATATGTGTAATCTCTACACCAATATCAACGAAGCAGGGTGAGCAACTCTTTCGATATCAATGCGACCTCGTGTTTGACCCTTGTGTGAGATGGGCTTCCCAGGACAAAATGTTGTAAATGGAATTTGACACTCCTTAACACGAGATGCTATTGTTTGTTTTGTGCTTTGGAGAGTGTATCTCTCTGCCTATTCCAAAGCACTAGCCTAGCTAATTGTTGGTGTAATAGAGTCCTAGAAAAGAGTTACTAGTTAAATTTTAAAATTGCGCAATATTATTAAGCGTTGTTGTTACTCAAAGGAAACGGAGATGAAACCTCTATTGTGTGCGACTCTGACCCAACAATGCATAGATAGGGATGAAAGATATCAATTTTCATTTGATGAATCCTATGTATGGGAGGGAAAGTGAAGTGTTCCGGAACAATCTTGAACTACGATACACAATCTTATTTAAAATGCAATCTTCAACGAATCACGTAACAATGACAATTCTCTATTTGTTCTATTTCAACAATTGATTTCCAATATTTTCAAAATGAAAATGCTTTTAAAAATAAAAATGTTTTTTACTTTTCAAAAAAGATCTACACCATGGTGGTGAAAGTAAGGAAAACCAATAACTAATGAACAAGCAATAAACGAAACCCAAACCAATATTTCAATGGAAACAAAAATGACAAGCAGACAAGACTAGTCTTTTCAATTGCATGAGAACAATGATCTTCCAAGTAATGAGCAAATGAGAAAGACAAACAATCCCAACTTTCAAACCGATCACCGACTCCTAACCAAACAAGTACCCCGATTCTAGGATCAGAGAGTATATTCTTGCTAAGAAAAGTCAAGAGATGAGAGTTGAGAAAAAGATGGACAAGAAGAGCCTTTGATTTCCAAAGACTGATAGTGCACGAAATCCGAAGTCAAGAAACAATCAACCAGTGGTCCAAGAAGTTATTTTCAGACACCTATATAGATCTGGGCATCTGAGCATACCAAAGCTTTAAATCCAAAAAAATTTAAAATGGGTTTGAAGGCTATCAGTAATGTACAGTGCGAGAATGGAGCATTCTCGCAAGCTGGCTTCAAACAGGGTGCGAGAACGTTGCACTGGACTGAAAGGAAAGATGCGAACTCAAGGGGTTCTTGCAGGCCACTGAGGGGTTCAGTGCGAGAAGGCCTGAAACTAGGCAAAATTTTGGAAAAAGACAAAAAATTTGAAGGGACTTCTGGACCCTGAGAGTATGTCAGAGTTTCCTGAAGACTCAGAGATTGATAGAAATGAAGAAAGGTAAGGCAAGAGAAAATGGCCAAGGAAAAACACCAAAAACCACTAAAAAATGGGTTGCATCCCCAGTGGAGTTGTAAATTTTGTTATCGGACTAATCGGTAGGTGTGAACACTAACAGATCTTCCTAGATCCACCTGGGTCTAGAAAAAAACAAGATAGGACATGACTCTTTCTCTAAGTTATGACCATTGAATTAGCTAGTAAGGAGGAACAAGTAACATACCTTTGTATCGCTTCCTAGGGTCTCTATTGCTCTCGCTTCGCTCTGGTGCTCTCATGAGGTCAAGACCAAGACAACACAAACCAACCAAAGTGAAGATAGAAAAATGTATCCAATCGTCAACTTATGCATACGATAAAGGAGTTACACAATAAAGTAAGAATGACTTTATGGGAAAAGGACATGTTGTTGTATCATATTAATCGAAAGTAGAAGATACAACCTAATCTCCTTGAGGTCGCAGGATTCCTTTCAGTGACTCTTGGTTCCAACACACACACTTCCTATGTCCTTGCATGAAGAAGATCCAATTCCTCTTGATAGACCTACTAGAGTCTCCAAGCTTCTATTCAAGCTGGGTTCTTCACACAATTCCTTCACCAATTCTTCAATTAATCTTGCTTAAACTTTTCCATGAGAATCCTTTCAATATATAGGAGAGGGTGAGATGGTTGCATGGATGAGAATGATCCCACCAAATTAGGGAAGCCAGTAAAATGACAACCATTTCGAATGCCAACCCATTTTCTAGAAGATCCCCTTCTAGAATCCTCGAGACTTCTTCCCTTTTCCAAGCTTGAAAACAAGTTTGCACCCTATGTATAGAGCACAATGCGATAATTTCGCACCCTAGATGAAGGTGGCCTGCGAGAATGGGTCATTCTCACACCCTAGGCTATAAGCATCCTGTGAACTCACTTTGAAAATATGTTTTTTGGAAGGAGATAAATGCCACTTTTCTCAAGAAAAAGTTCTTGTTGGGAACCTGAGTACACCATTGTTAATAGATCACCAAGATGACCAAAATCATGTGTAACACTACCTCACATACCAACTGGGGTACATGTATAGCTACTGGGCCATATCAAGAAGCTCAAATATTCATACCACGATGTAGAAAACAAATCCAAGTTTCTAGAACTTGCGTAGAGGGTCTTTACACAGACCACAGGTAGAACTCGAGTTGAAGAATTGATCAACCAACCATACCAGTGGGAAACTGGGCTAGAGAAAAGAAAATTCTAGGCCTGTTCGACCTACCACATTTTAGCAGAGACCAATATGTAACAACATGCGTCAAACAACTGTTAGAAGTTACACATGGAGGGGCAATATGGCCGGACAAGCCCATCCCCATAATCGTTGAGATTATTGCACAAATAACAAGATTACCAATCCAGAGTATGGATCCCACATTGGTTTTGGATGAAAAAACCAAGGACAAAGTGCTAGAAAAAGAGATGAAGAAGAAGTATGGCACCACCAGGGGGACAAGAGGGATCATCATCAAACGAATCAACAACACAACCACACAATTGGGTGCAAAAATATTATCTTGCAAGATGCTAAGAAAAGGCCATAGGGAGGAAGTCCCAGCTAGAGTTGTTGTAGTTGTAGCCCAGTGCACAGAAGGCACCTCAATGAGTTGGGTGCCATACTTATTGAAATTTTTCCTAGAGGACTACAAGGATGCGCAGGACCTAGGCACAGAGTTCCACTACTCATGGTTGATTACCTTAATAGCCTTCATGGGATGGCAAGAGCCAAGGTATGTATTTTTTTGTGCCCGACCAAAGCCACAGGGAGCGAGATACTTGTTGCTCAGAGCCAGGCTAGACTCGAGGAACAAGAAGACAAATGGATCCATTTTTGAGGGATACCTATGCGACCTACAGGAATCCATCTCCAAGATGTGGAGAATTACACCAGAAGTTGTCGCGTAATATGAGGACATCACCAAATTCCAAGAAACATGAAAAACAATGTGTATACAAGAAAAAAATGATCCAGAGAAATAGTGGCTACAAATGTGCTACTGAATCATAGAGGGTGATATTGACAGGGTCATCAATGAATGGCCCGAGGAATGGAGGACTCCAACCATTACCCAGAAAGTGTCGGAAAGAATAGTAGAGGAAGAGGCAAAGCAGGGAGAAACGCAGCCTCCATAAATCCAAGTGTCCAATAAACCAATAATGGGCCAAGGTAAGCCAACACAGGTAGACGAAGGGACAATTAAGACAGGGACCCAGAAGGGGAAGAAGGAGAATACACAGTCGACCAGGGAACAACAAAAACCGGCTGAGGGAGACAGGAGACTACCTCAAATCCCAACACACAGGAACCAGGGGGAAACAAGAGATCAACCACATAGACAAGAGGCATTTTTGGCCCTTGGTTATGGAAGGAAGAGAAGAACAAGGAAGGAAAGGTAAAAAGTGAGCTTCGTGGGAGACACAGTAACTGTCACTAAGTTGAAGTGAGAAAAAGAGCAGGAAAGATGGAGCGAAGTGAGGAAAAAAAATTCATTGGATGAGGAGATCAGGGATGTCATATCAACAAGAAAGAAGGATCATGGACAACTCAACAAGTAGAGAAATCCATCATTGGATGCTTTGGAGAACCGCGTGATGAAGAAGGAAAGATAGGGTGGTGAAGTCTAGAAAAAGCGAGTCAATTTGACCTAGGGATTTAGACACCTAGGGTTTTGTTATCTAGGGTTTTGGCACCTAGATTTAGACCTAAGGCTATAGGTGAGGGATTTTAATGTATAAATAAAGGTCAAGAGGACCTGGGTGGGGTGGTCGGTCATTGAGTATTGGTATGATATTGTTGATATAGATCTATTGTGAAGGGAGAAAATTGTATTGTGAGATCTTCAGCTATGAGCGATGGTCAAGTCTCGCAGCTGGGTGCGCAAGGAGGGGAGAGAAAGAGAGAGAAGAAAGAAGATTTGATAGCTGAGAGAAAAGATAAGAAATGCATGCTTTGCCTTAATAAATCATAAGCACAGTTATGTGGACGTAGCCCTAGAGAGAGTGTGAACCATGTATTTTTTGTGTCATATGTGTGATTGATGCTTGGATCTCTATCATTGTTATATTGTTATTTGCAGTATTATGTTAGATCATATCTATAGATGTGAAGGATAGACCTAGCTGATAAGAGATATATGAATTTTGTATTGTTGTTGTGATAGATCCACCTGATATTCCCCTGGTTGTAGACATCCTTGTCTTGCAACCCCCCTCTTAAGTTGCTTCGGGTGAGACTGCATCTGCTTCACAGGTGCTACCGAAAGGGCCAGTAGCTAGGGCTTGTTGGTGCGCTCTTGGCATGAACCCCGCCCGGGTCTACCCCTGTTCCAAAAAATGGTTCCATTGTCGAGACAAGAATCTGTGTAAGGGAATGTCAAGGTGGTTCCCATCGAAGACAGAGATTCAAAAGTAGATAGAGGATCAAGAGAGGGACTTTGTTGAAGCCCAAAACAAGAACCCTAAGCTAAGTACTGAAGGTTGGTTGTAGAGACACATCTTCACCGATATTCACGAGATCTTATTTGGAGGAATCCATCAAGAGATATATGAGTGGTTAGCTAGGTTAGTTGATACCTAGTTCAAGATCATATCTAGACCTCATGTGGTCTGGACGTCGGAGTTGATTAAGAAGGTTAAGAAAGTAAACAATGTTGTATCAAGGGCTATAGATCACTGGTTCGATAGTATCATTGGATTGTATATCACCGAATTTGTTGTTGACAGAACAGAATCATATAGCCAGGCTGGGAGATACTTCTTCAAAGGACCCATAGGAAAATTTTTACAATTTCTGAAGCTAAGAATCAAGATGTTGTTTCATGAAAAGAACATCTTGAAGATACAGTAGATTGGTTGGATCCAAAAAGGCTAATGTTCAATAATTCAGACAGAGATAGTGACACAGAAGCCAGACATATGCGCAGTGGGAAAGTATTTTGTGGGGTTCACCTTGAGAACATGTTCAAGAAAAACTACGGAGACGAGTGTTGTTGGGAAATAATACCCTATGGACTAGCAATCTAGGGTTAGACTTGCATGCAGATCATGACCCTTAAGAAATCACTTTTAACCTACCACCCCAAAACCTAAAACCCCTTTTTCACATACAAACATGGGAAGAACCTACTAACCTTTTTACTGATGTTTGGTGTAGATCCTCCGTTGTGCTTTGTTTGCTTGCTTGCACTGCTCCTTCCAAAGGCAATCCTGCAATCAAGACAAAACACTACGCATGCATGCTATTTTTCTACTTGAGGGTTAGAGATTAAGCATAAATCAAATAAAACATATATAACTCGTGCATTGGGACGGGAAAAGTATTATTTTATTAATATCAAGATGAATCAACTTACAATAATGATAGAGATCGGCCACCGTTCCTTGATCCTGATCCTGGGCTCCTCCTCTTCTTTGTCCTCCACCTGCTTTGCTTGAATTCTTCTTAAGCTTGAGGAAAGGCTAAAGGGTTGGGACAAATGGATTCGGCAATTGGGAAGAGTTTCTTTGCTATGTTTTTCCTCCTCCAAATAGTACCCCTACCCCTTCTTTTATAGGCTAGAAGGAGCTAGGGTTTTGGACGAACTCTCGGCCATGCATGGCTGGGAGTTTCAGTTAACTGACCCATAGCTTTTTGTCCCATCGGTAACTTTCTTGTTTTTGTGCTTTGTTAGGTAAACGCGGGCTGTAGTAGGCTAGCCAGCGTTCCAACGCGTGCAGTAGTAGGCCTGCCAGCATTCCAACGCATGCAGTAGTGGTTTAGGGCGTGTGTCACTTGATTTAAGAGGTTTTTCAAGAGTTTATTCAGCATGGCTTTGACAAGGAAGAGATATGAGTTGGCCTGATGCCAGGTAAGCATGTGTGGTGCAATTTAGGGTTATGAAAACGAGGGTTTCTATAGTGGAGAAGAGGAAAATCTGTCAGATGAAGAACATTCAGAACCCACAAGAGCAGAGGAATAGGAAGATGAATAAATTTTCCACAATGAGCCAGAGACATCAGGAACTACGCAAACCACTGAAGTAAGTAATATTGATCCTTCTGTTATTTCAGAAATGCTAAGTAATCAGAATATTCTAAATCACCAGAGTCTGTGGACTACTATTACTAGTAGTTTAACATCTACTCAGACAGGAAACCTAGGTAGCTCTATGGAGGACGCGATGAGGCTCCTTATCTTTAATGGATATGGATCTAAAAATCTTGATCATCACTGGTTCCTGTACAAGGCCATATGGAACATTAAAAATATTACAGATGAAGTTGTTAAAAGAAACTAGTTTAGCACTACGTTGAGGGATCACGCGTTGAGTTGGTACATGAAGCTTGGCTAAGGACTTGCACAACCTAAGACACTAAATGATATCAAGAACGGGTTGGTTGCAGAGTTAAAAAAAACTAATTTGGAGTCACAGTGTATTACTGAGCTGAAGGAGATCAAACAAAGGTAGTCGAACTTGTTTTGGAGTTCGATCAGAGATTCAAGGCCCTAACAAGCCGATTGACTTTTAAGATCCCAGATAAGCAGAACAAAGAATGGATCATCTATGATATTTTACCACACATCAGAGTTCCCATGGTGTAGCAGAAGATTGCATCATAGGCATAAGATTTGGAGATTTCCATGAAGCTTGAATCAACACCTATGGGAGAATCTAGCTCAGGCATGAGCCAGATCTTGAGCCAGCTAACTAGTTTGTCTCTGCAGATTGAGGATATGAAGAAGGACAAGGGGAAGGAAAAAAGAGAAGATATATACTATGTAAGATGCAGATCTGAAGGTCATGATAAAGAACATTGTCCCCTATTTCATGAATATTTGGCCTCAAGAGCGTTGAGCCCCTTGAAGCAAGTTAACCTGCCTTAGTGCGAAGAATGTAGAAAATGACATCACCCTGGTGAGTGCTATTATATGCAGAAGTACGTTCAGATACCCACAAACTTGTACTACACATTATGTAAGTCCGTAGGGCACGATGATAGAGATTGTAGAGATTTTGACCTGATGCATGAAAGATCAAGAGACATATACAAGATCCAAGGTGAAGTACACCAAGAAGGAAACAATCCACAGTATAATTCTCCAGGAAGAGGAAGTTTCAATCCTCTTTGTGGATATAGAGGATGAGGACGAGGAGGAGGTATGGGTTGAGGTGGAGGAAAAATAATCTGTTACAACTGCGCGGAGCTAGGACATTTAGAGAGGGACTGCCAAAACCCTTGCACAACCTGCAGTTATTGCAATTCCTTCGAGCATGTCATCGAGGACTGCCCTTTGCTTCTAGCTAAGATTCAGGAAAGATGAGTACCTCAGCAAAACCCTCAAGTACAACTAATATATGTTGAACCTCGTGGAGAGAACCTAGAGTTGTTGTTATCACTTGAGGAGGCACTGCTACAAGAGAAGAAAGAGTAGCCCAAGGAAAGACCGCAGATGACCACAGAGTCAGGAAAACTAGAACGAAGACCCAAAGATTCGATGCTAAGAAAGAAAGACAGATATTTAAGGAGGCAAGAAAAGAGTTCAAAGGAGATCAAGGGTATTCATCAAACAAACAACTAGAAATCAAATAATATGGCATGCCTTAGGCGTTTGATCAGTCTGCATCGCAAACAAAAGGAAAAGAGGCAAGAAAACTCATGGAATTTTTGTGCACTTGTGTTAAGTTGATTCAAGATAAAAGCGTTGTATAAGAATTACAAGATTTAATCAAGCAGTATGAGCTAGGAAAGATAGATTCCTTACTGAATAGGGTAGTGCACCAAATTGGGAAAAGGATAAGGACAAATAAAGAAATACACATGAATGCTCAAATAGGAGAATATGATATAGACTATGTGGTCCTCGATTTAGGGTCGGAGGTCAATTTCATGATGAAGCAAACCTGGGCACTGATGGGAAAACCAAATTTGATCTATTCCCCTATCAGGATTAGAATGGCTAATCAACAAGATGTCGGTCCATTTGGACGATTGGAGCATGTCCCTATGGACATTGATGGAGTTAGAACCTTTGCAGATTTTGAAATAATTGAAATTGTTGATGACAACTGCCCTTTTCTTGCATTATTAGGAATTGATTAGGCCTTTGACAATTCTACTATTGTTGATCTAAAGAAGATGCATATGAAATTTGAAAGAGATGGTCTTAGGGTCATCGCACCTTTATATCTAGATGAGGGTCCTCGATACACAGAGCCTGTCAGAGAAGAAGATCACGCGTACGAACTGGAAAACATCTACAAACTAACAACCAGACAACAGGATTATATCATTCCTACATCCAATGGGAATTTGAGCTAGTGAAGAGACATCACATTTTCATCAGACTCAAAAGAAGTGTTGGAGAACTAGCAGAACCAGATGTATGAAGTCTCTACTAGAAGATGTGCTAGACTAACCAGAGAGGTTTGCTGGATCAGCACAACAGTGAGTAACTTACCCACATTTGATGGGTTGAACCCTGTAGAAAAATTCTTATTAGCATTTGAGACAACAATACCTACACAAAAAAGGTTGTTGGAAATGGATGAGGCCATGAAAGCCACACCAGCAATATGATGGGGGATGCACAAAGGAAACATCACAGACTAGACACAATGTCAAAATTTGATGACAACGCAGTTCTCAGCACAAGTAGGAAGCTGCGAAGTGAGGTGAAAAGGTTGAAGTTTCCCAAAGGACCATGTGTGAAGCTATGAAGATTCCTGGAGTGACATTCCTTGAGAACAATGGGTGCACAGATTCATTAAAATGTTGGACACAATCCCTATCAACTGGTACCTTCAAACGGAGCTGGGCCTCGTCACTTCAGATTGGAAAGATATGATCAAGAACTTTGTAGCCACCTTTTTGTTTGAAAGTGAATTTCCTTCAGTAGACCAAGCATTACAGATTGTGAGACAAAAATTATTTAAGGAGGCATCTGGCCTCCCTTTGGAGCAAGAAGAGGATGAATAGACTGTGTCATTCCAGAAATTCCAAGGATGTTACAACATTAATGCCAATGAAGATGATGATCCAAGGAAGGTAAAAATCACTGAGACAAAAGACCAAAGAAATGTGGAAGGACCAAGAGTTGAGATTCCATTCATAGGACATCCGATCAAAATAAAGAAAGTCAATATAGGGACAGAGGAGACACCAAATCTTGCCAATGTCAGAGATTATTGGGATGTTGATACCATTGACAAGATTACAGAGTTATTGCACGAATATCAAGACATGTTCTCAACCAAGTTCACTGATATGAAGGGAATCAAAGGGCCTATGGGTGAGATGAGAATACCTTTGAAACCATATGCAAAGCCAGTCAAGCAAAGTCCTTACAGACTGAACCCGAAATACAAGGAAAAAGTGAAGTTTGAGCTCGACAAAATGCTGGAAGCAGGGATTATTGAACCTGTTGAAGAGTCGGGCTAGATCAGACCTATGGTGGTACAAGAAAAGAATAAAGGAAAAATCAAGATCTTTGTGGACCTCAGAAAGTTGAATGATACATGTCTGCATGACCCTTTTCCTACACCATTCACAAACAAAGTGTTGGATAACGTGAGAGGCTAGGAAGTATATTCTTTTATAGACAACTTTTTGAGATATTATCAGATCTGCATTTCCAAGGATGATCGTCATAAGACTACATTTTCCACAGAGTGGGGATCCTACCAATATACAGTAATGCGATTTGTATTTAAGAATGCCCCAGCCATCTTTTCCAGGGTGGTGGTCGAAGCATTCAAAGAATTTTTGCATAACTTTTTAGAAGCATACTTTGATGACTGGATTGTTTTTAGTTTGTTGAAAAATCATATTGAATGTCTAAGGATGATGTTGGACAAATGAAGGTAGTGTCAAATTGCTTTGAATCTAAAGAAATGCATCTTCTTCTCACCATTTGGAGTGCTATTAGGTCATATTGTATGCAAGAAGGGATTGCTAGTAGACCCATCTAAAATTGCAATTATAGTTGATTTTCCACCTCCTACTTCAGTCAAACAACTGCACACTGCACTAGGCCATACTGGATATTACAGAAATTTTATCAAAGGATATGCCCAAATTACAACACCAATGGAGAAGCTTCTGAAGAAGGAATGCCAGTATCAGTGGACAAATGAATGTCAACAGAGCTTTGACACACTGAAACAGAAGATGGTTATAACACCCATTCTGGTTTTTCCAAATTGGAGCAAAGAATTCCATGTGCATGTTGATGCATCTTCTATTTCATTAGGAGAAGTACTAGCACAACCTGGAGAAGGGGACATTGATCATCCATTAACATTTTCTAGTAGGAAGCTATCCATAGCTGAAGTTAATTACACCACTACAGAGAGAGAGGGACTAGCCATTGTGTATGCACTGCAAAAATTCTGCCACTACTTGTTGGGAGGACACTTTAAAATGTTTATTGATCAATATGCATTGAAGTACCTAGTCAACAAGACAGTTTTGGGGGGGTGAATATGCAAATGGATTCTGTTGTTTCAAGAATATGATTTTGAGATCATAGTTAAGACAGGAAGAATGAACAAGGGCCCATACCACTTATCAAGGTTGGAACATGGTGAAGAACCCACAAGTTTGGAGGATACATTACCGGATGCACAATTTCTCACCATTAGAAAGATTGATGACCACTTTGCAGACATAGTCCAATTCCTATCAACAGAAATGGCTCCAAGTGCATATACAATTCCTCAAAAGAAACAGCTAGTGGTGCATGTTGCAGACTTTTCACTTATAGCTTGACAACTGTACAAAATAGGACCAGATGAAATATTAGGGAGGTGTGTTGTGGAGATAGAGCAACCAATGATCCTCGCAGAAGCTCATGAAGGCATCGCAGGAGGACATTATGCAGGGAAAGAAACTGCGTAGAAGGTTTTGCGAGCTGGCCTTTGGTGGCCTACGTTACACAGAGATACTAAAGAGTATGCTAGAGAATGTGATGTATGCTAGAGAATTGGAAAACCATTCCAAAGAGATTAAATGACATTTGCATCACAGATTACCCTACAAGCATTTGAAAAGTGGTCCATTGACTTTGTGGGACCTATAAACCCACCAAAAAATCACACAAGAGCAAGGTACATTATTACTGCAACAGAATACTTAACCAGATGGGCCGAAGCTAGAGAAGTCAAGGAATGTAGTGCAACTTCAGTTGCACATTTTATATTAGATGACATAATAACCGGTTTTGGATGCCCTAAGATTCTTATGAGTGATTAAGGTACACATTTCATCAATAAGACAATTGAAGCCCTAACTGAAGAATTTGCATTCCACCATCAGAAGAGTACACCTTACCATCCACAAGAAAACTGAATGATTGAAGCATTCAACAAGATCTTGGAGACCACATTGACAAAGATTTGCAGCGTGAATAGGGATGACTAGGATTTAAGAGTACCAACAGTGCTCTGGGTTTATAGAACCACTTGCAAGAAATTAACAATGCAGACCCCCTTCAAGTTGGTTTATGGTCTCGAAGTTGTTGTCTCGATGGAATACTTAGTACCAAGCCTAAGATTTGTTTCATTTACAGACATGTATGATACTGGCATTATTCGCGAGAGGCTTTCAAAGTTGGTTGAACTAGAAGAAGACAGATTCATTGCAGGATTCCATCAACAAGTTCAGAAGGAACGAGAAAAGGCCTATCATGACAGGCACATCAAGAAGAAGACATTCAAGAAAGGTGATTTAGTATTGGTGTATGATAGTAAGTTTAACAAACACCCTGGGAAGTTTAGAAGGCATTGGCTCGGACCATATGAGATTGCCTATGTTACAGAAGGAGGAGTTGTGCAGCTGAAGACATTGAAGGGAGACTGGAAGGAAGGATTGTTGAATGGGAGTCGGCTGAAGTTGTATTACGATAACCAATTGCCTCAAAGCTCTCAGTAAAAGCATGAGGAAAAGGCTCCAGGTACTAGGTGCAGTTGAAATTGGGTACCAGACATAGAAAATATAGTCTGCACAAGGATGGAAAGGAGGCATAAAGCATAAAGCAAGGGTTGTGTTGCGTAGTCCAAAGTCGAAGTAAAACAAGAGGATCAGATCTGTAGTGCCTCGGGATGAGTCACGGGTGAGTGTTGGGGGCCTGTTGGACCTTGGTTATAGAAGGAAGAAAAGAACAAGGAAGGAAAGGTAAAAAGTGAGCTTCATAGGAGACACAGTAATTGTCACTGAGTCGAAGTGAGCAAAATAGCAGGAAATATGGAGCGAAGTGCAGAAAAGCAAGCCATTGGATGAGGAGATCAGGGATGACATATCAGCAAGAAAGAAGGATTGTTGACAACTCAGCAAGTGTTGTTGTGGGAAATCCCCCTACGGACTAGCATTTAGGGTTATATTATGCATGTAGATAAGACCGAAAGAATCCTACTTTCTACCATCGTCCCAGACCTAATCCCCATTTCTTTTAAGCAAATACATGGTTAAATGAACATACCTTGTTACGGACATTCAATGTCAATCCTTCTTTGCGCTTGATTGCTTGTTAGCAACTATCCTCCCAAGACTAACCTGCATACAAAACAAGCAATAAACTCTACATGCATTTGTTCTAAAGATTAATGGGTTAGAGATTCAAACATATATTCACTAAGCTATGAAGAACTCATATAGTGGGACGGGAAAATAATTTCTTTATTATTAACTTTAATGAATCAACTTACAATGTTGAGACAGGCCACCGCTCCGCGTACCTGATCCTGGGATCCTCTTCAAATGTCCTCCAACTTCTTTGCTCTGTATCTCTCTTTGCACAAGGATGGCTAAAGGGTTGGGACAATGGGAATGTGAAATTGGGTAGAGTTTCTTTAATATTATTCTGCTCTTCCAAATGGGACCCCTAACCCTTCTTTTACAGGCTAGAAGAAGCTAGGTATTTGGACGAACCATCGGCCATGCATGGCCAGAAGATTTAGTTAACTCACCCAAAGCTGTGTGTTCCATCAACAAATTTCCTTTTTTCGTGCTTATGAAGGTCCACGTGGGTTGTAGTGGGCCAGCTAGCACGGACACTGTAGATACACATAGGCTGTAGTGGGTCAGCTAGCATGGACTTTAAAAAATGAAGTTTTTAGAAGAGTTGTTCAGTAGTGTTTTGGCAAAGAAGGAATCTAAGATGGCCTGATGCTAGGTAAGCATGTATGATGCAAATTAGGGTTATAAAATATGCCCCCTAATGTGTGAGGTCAGAAGAGCATTTTATGGCCGAAATACATTACCAATATTTACTGATGTGCCAAACAAGTGAGCCCAGGAACCAGAAATTGGGAGGCGTCGTCTGCAAAAAATAACAATTGTCTCACCGAGGCGGGCATACCCATGCTCAGGATATAATAAACTCATGGATACCAATAAAATACACTGTAGATCCATGTCATATCACTATATAAAGTGTATTCGTGAACAATACACAACAGCTCTACATCTCGAAATCGAAAAGATATACATGTAGAGTATCCATCTTCTCAGAAGATGATAAGGCCTAATGGTTGGAGATGAGGTCTTCAGAGCTCAAGAAACAACTTCAAAATCTTCAAAACTTGGGTAGGAGTGTAATGTGAGTGTATGACTTCAATACCCAGAGGTCTTCGACGACTCGTCGGTCATGGACTAGAGAATCTTGATGATCAGACTGAAGGCTTCATTGATTTTGAACAAAGACTTGATTGGACGTTCAGGATGGTTGGGTTTGAGGGCAAGAGACAAACTACAGAGGGGCCGACTCAGTCTTGGTAGAAACTTCCCTTGGACAACAACACAACAAATGATGAGACTTAGGTAGCATGGCATTAATCATAAGTTTACGAAGTAGGAGGAAATGCAAACTCTCCATATGTTTGGAAGAATAACCAAATAGAGGAGGACACAACTCTATGTAGCGAGAACAGCTTCCTAAGGTTGTATTACATCCCATATTTTGACGAACAAACATACAGATGTGCTTTATCCAAGGGTGACTTATTGTGCTACCAATAAAGAAAATACTTTTCCCTTCCTCTTTTTGGGGTATATTTGATTTTTTTTGTCTTTTTCAATGATTTTGGAAAAAAGAATAAAGGAATGTTACGTTACAATGGAGGAACGAGTGTTAGAAACATACAAGTTCAAGGCACAAGGACAAGACTGATGTTCAGAATAACGATACTCGGGAAAAATCCTTCGGGGGCCAAAGGTGTTAAGACACAGAGGCAAAGTGCTACAAGGCTTGCGTATAAGGTATGCTTCAGATGGTTCAGTTGGGACAAACATGGAGCCAACATTTAGACCAAAGACACAGGTATGGAAATGCGGTTAACAAAACACACAATGGTAACATCCTTCGATGTAATTTTAACGAGCCCAGAAAAGGTAAGATCGATGTTTTTTCATATTTAGAGAGTCTGAAAAAGGGGTAAACTAGCATCGACAAGACATATATTCAAAACCATTTTAACGAATGTGATAAAGACAAGACCACTCAACCATTTTTTCATTTTTAAGGAGTCTGAAAAAAGCTTAACTATGGACTCCGTCAAGAATGTTCTTCTGGACCACTTTAACGAGTGTGAGAGAATAAGGTCACTTGGACATGTTTTTAATTTTAGGGAGTCTGAAAAGAGCTCAACTATGGACTCTGTGGGGGTTCCTTTTTCATAAATTTATTCCCTCATGCCCGAAAAAGGGTTAAAATGATACCTGAGAGTACTCTTCTAGAGAACTGAAGTTCCATAGAGTATACCTTTGTTTGTATAGTTGACCATCCAAACCGAAAAAGGGGTAAACTACCACCGGACAGACGTGACTTCAAATTTCAGTTTAATGGGCGTGAAAGGCCACATGATCACTTGGAAATCTTTTCATGTTTAGAGGGTCTGAAAAGGGCTTAAAAGAAGACCCGTGTAAGGAACGTTCTTCTGGACCAATTTAACAAGTGTGAAGAAACAAGGTCACTCGACAATCTTTTCATCTTTAGGGAGTCTGAAAAGGGCTTAAAGAAGACTCTATGGGGGATACAACTCATGTATGAAACTAGTTTAGGTAGAGCCCACTGCTAGGCTTAGACTAAGAGTCTCTTCGATAATCAACTTGGGAAGTCTCCCAAAAGGGAAGAAAACACAAACCATGGTGTAAGTCCTCCTACGGGATAAAAATCGTAGTCATGGATTCAAGGATAGCCTCATCTAAAGGAAATTCAAAATCTGAGAAATCACTCAAACGAGGGTCGATAGTCCCAAAGGGTGAAGTAAACTGACCATACTCCATATGATGATGGAGGTTTTGACCAGGACTGGCAGAGTCTGTCAGTGAAGAATCATGATCACGAGGGCTTGAGGATCTACAAACAACGAGATCAGACTTAGAAGGATACTCAAGCCTACCTGGACCAAGAGAGGGAAACAAGGGCTCCCATGCCCCCATTGGATAAACCAATGGATCAATTGTTGAGACCAAGTCTTGAGAGGGAACACATGATTGCATAGGTTCCTGCTCAGAATAAATTGAACATCGAGGATAAGATGCCACATAATTAACCCGTGGCAGGGTAGAGTCTACACGAATGCTAGGAACATATAAAGGGGTAGTCTGAAATAGTTCCAAATTAGTATGGTAATTATCAGATGCCAGCTAGTCGATAGTGACAATGCTTCCATTGTGAGGGAAATGCATCACCCGGAAGAGCGTAGACACCGTAGCATTCATAGCATATACATAATCACACCTGAGAAGCATATTGAAATCTAATGGGCCTTGCACCACTATAACATCGACACAGAGAATCTTCCCACCTAACGAGATAGGCAACTGAGGAAGAACCCCCAAATATTCACTAGGATGTCTTTCAAAAGCCAATAGTTCATGCGAAGAAGACACAAGCTCGGGAGATCCCAAGACTCTCCAAACCGAGGTGGATAAAATACTTGCAGAGGATCCTTCATCCACAATACATCTATAAATGTTTGTTGAATTAACTTCAACCCTTATTTTAAAAGGTGCGGTAGAAGGAAGACGAGGCTCAACAAGGTCATTCCAATCAAAGCAAACCATCCTAGGGCTTGGAGGGGTTGTTCTTGGAATGAGCAAAATGCCCCCTTGTTATGAAAGTACTGAACCAGAAATGCTAAAAACATAGTCGGTAGACATGTCACTCCCCAAAAGAAGAGTGGGATCATATGATGACTGCATCGACATGACCACTTTTGCAACCAATGGTTGAATAGGTTACGAGACTACATGGTCTAAAGGTACCTCACCCCCCAGAAGAGGAGTGGGATCAGTTGATGACTGCATCGGCATGACCACTTTTGCAGCCAATGGTTGAATAGGCTGTGAGACTACATGGTCTAAAGGTACCTCGCCCCCAAGAAGAGGAGTGGGATCAGCCGATGACTGCATTGGCATGACCACTTGCACAACCAATGGATGAATGGGTTGCGAGACTACATGGTATAAAGGTACCTCACCCCCCTAGAAGAGGAGTGGGATCAACCGATGATCGCATCGGCATGACCACTTTTTCAACCAATGGTTGAATATACTATGAGGAAATCTCAGCAGACTCAGAATCAGAAGAGCTTGCAGACAAGGACCACAATATTTGTACCTCTGGAATGTCAGGGCACAAATGAGTAAGGTGATCTCCCTTGCAAAGATTACAAGGGAACTTAGGCTTACGTCCTATCTGTCTTGGTTTCTCAATAGAATTAATGCCCCCAGCATGACTAGCAGTGGTTGGTTGTACATCTCCAACATGACGTCCAGAGGTTAGTGATGCATCGATAACATGACTTGCAGAGGCTACATACCTATTACAATTATGACTAGTAGTGACTGGACTTTTTCCCCCAGCATGACTTGCAGAGGGTGGGTGTGTGCCCCCAGCATAACTTGTAGAGGCTGGGTGCTGGTCTTCAACATGACTTGTAGAGGTTGTTGACCTATCTCCAACATGACTCGCAGAGGTTGGTGATTTCTTCTTCCTCTATCTATTTCGTTTAGACTTTCAGTTACTAGTAACTGTACTTTAACCAGAGGCGGGAGAAGGAGGAGGAGAAGACTTTGTTGACGAAGAAACATCAACAGGGTTCCCATGACATAAAGTTCTTAACTGAGAAGCATCAAGAACATTTGGGACATTTGGAATGGTACCCAACCAAACCAGTAGTCCCACATTCAACCTAGGAATCTACAAAGTGGCCATCAAAGGGACACCAACATTTCTGAAGAAGGGAAAAGAACAAGAATCCCCTTATGAATGCGCTCCTTGGTTGGTATCGTTGATAAATTTTGCCATGAAGATCCTATGCACAGGTTCTCCCCTTGTGGGATCATTCAAGCTCGTAAAAGTCTCACGCACTGACTCTGGCAAACTAGTGGTATCAAAACAACGCCTATAAAGAAGCGGCTCCACGTTTCTAAGCGGAAGAATGAAAAAGTCTTCACGACTGGTGGAGTGGGAAGTCTACCACCCTAGGTCAGAGACCCAAATCCACAACTGACTAACTTTCTATGGAAAACTAAGGAGCACAGAGCACACACTAAAAGATCCTAAAGGTAAATCAAGCAAATGACTAACTACTTGGAAGAACAGTTACACCAACCAACACTAGAGAAACTTACCGGTGCAAGTGTAACTCGAACACGGAAGAACCCTCCAGGTATACTTTGCAAAGCATGGCCCGATGTCTATCCTAGGTACCATGGTATACCCACGCAGTCACCTGTGTATGCCTCTAAAAAAGATAGGCAACTAGGTTTCCAAGGCGCGAACAATCACCAGGTGGGTATAGTCAAAAGTCGGGTAGACCACAATAAGCAGGGTATCGAGTCGAAAACCTATCAAGGGTATCGAAGGCAAGTAGTCTGGAAGAAAAATGAGAACCTTGAACATATTTGTGACACATGAAGCTCCGTGGAAAATGCAATCGACAGAATCCCAAGACAAGCCCTCTATATGTGTTCTCCGCTATGATTGGTTCATCTTTGGAGGCGTTATCTCTGCTACCTTGCTGCATGCAACCTCATGTTTAGCCCTTGTGTTAGAGGGGTGTCCTGGATAAATTTCACGATACTGGACTTTGACACTCCCTATCACAGACTCTTATGTATGTTTTGTAGCCTTGAAGAGTTTCCTCTCCAACCTAAATCAAGGCTCTAGCCTAGACTAGTTGATGAACCCTATAAAACATAAAGTCTAGTTGATTTTAATTAGCGTTCTTTTTACTGGCTTCATTTACTCAAAAAGGGTACGGTAGTACAACTAATGTTGTTAAGACTCTTGCGAAAAAAAAGATGAAACTTATATGAACATTGGCAAAGAATGATTATAATTCTTTTTTTTTTTTTTGAAATGATTTTTAAAATTAGAATAAAACACGACACTATGCTAATTTCTTTTTCTTTTTTCAAATAACAATGCAAAGAAAATGCTAGAAAATAAAGAGATCTAACAAACTAAGTTTCTTTTTATATTTTCTTCCAATCAAAGCAGAAATAAAAAAATATTCTAAAAGAAACAGAAGAAATCTTTTAATGAAAAAGAAAGCTATTGTTGTGATCAGACCTAAGTTGTCGACTGCTATGACAAAGACCCAAAAACCTGAGAGGTATAACTCTTGTCAAAGGAAAGGATGACTTCCTCACCTTAAACAAAAATTTTCTCCACAGGCACGCTACTGACAGTTCAATAGCAAGAGTGTGCACACGAGCCATGTAAGGTTAGAGCACGTGTACATGCATGCAGACCTTATGCAGGCCGTGTGTACTTCTGAAACTCTTCAAAAAAAGAAACTACAAGAAATCAAGCACTAGAAAAGACTACTGGTATTGAGAACCAGAATCTCTTGAAGACTCAGAAACTTACTTTGACAGAAAAAGAAAACAATTGAAGGAAAATTTCATAGAACAAACCAATCTGAGGTAAAAACTAAGCTATAGACTGCAAAAAACAAAGACTAGAAAGAGTTCCAAAAAACCCCTAAGAAGGATCTACATCTGACAGGGAAGAGGATGACTACCTCAAAAATTTTATGGAATCATACACGCTATTGTTACTTCTTCAACTAATGTTTACACTTGGGTTGTAAGAATGTAGGGCGTGGGTACACACGTGCAGACCTTATACAGGTCGCGTGTACCTATGTGGGTCTCGAAAAAAAAATTACAGTCCAACTCAGACTTTGCAGAAACTTCAAAAACAAGAAAGGAAACCAGTTTTTTTTTTTTTTTTAAATACCCAAAAATATTCCCAGGAACCCTAGAGATTTCCCCAGTATGGTCGCCAATTTTGTTGTGGTGGGAAATCCCCCTACGGACTAGCATTTAGGGTTATATTATGCATGCAGATAAGACCGAAAGAATCCTACTTTCTACCATCGTCCCAGACCTAATCCCCATTTCTTTTAAGCAAATACATGGTTAAACAAACATACCTTGTTCCAGATGTTCGATGTCGATCCTCCTTCATGCTTGATTTCTTGTTAGCAGCTATCCTCCCAAGACTAACCTGCATACAAAACAAGAAACAAACTCTACATGCATTTGTTCTACAGATTAATGGGTTAGAGATTCAAACATATATTCACTAAACTATGAAGAACTCATATAGTGGGACGGGAAAATAAATTATTTATTATTAACTTTAATGAATCAACTTACAATATCCAGACCGACCACCGCTCCGTGAACCTGATCCTGAGCTCCTCTTCAAATGTCCTCCAACTATGAACTAGAAAGCTAGGGTTAGACTTGCATGCAGATCATGACCTTAAATAAATCACTTTTAACCTATCACCCCAATACTCAAACCCTTTTTTCACACACAAGCATGGGAAGGACCTACTAACCTTTTTACTGATGTTTGGTGTAGATCCTCCTTTGCACTTTGTCCACTTGCTTGCGCTGCTCCTTCCAAATACAATCCTACAATCAAGACAAAACACTACACATGCATGATATTTTTCTACTAGAGAGTTAGAGATTAAGCATAAATCGAATAAAACATATAAAAATCATGCATTGGGACGGGAAAAGTATTCTTTATTATTTTCAAGATGAATCAATTTACAATCTGTGTTGAGACCGGCCATCGTTCCTTGATCCTGATCCTGGGCTCCTCCTCTTTTTTGTCCTCCAACTTCTTTGCTTGAATTCTCCTTAAGCTTGAGGAAAAGATAAAGGGTTGGGCCAAATGGATTCGACAATTGGGCAGAGTTTCTTTGCTATTATTTTCCTCCTCCAAATAGTACCGCTACCCCTTCTTTATAAGGCTAGAAGGAGCTAGGGTTTTGGATGAAATCTCATCCATGCATGGCTGGGAGTTTTAGTTAACTGATCCATAGCTTTTTGTCCTGTCGGTAACTTTCCTGTTTTTGTTCTTTGTTAGGTAAACGCGAGTTGTAGTAGGCCTTCCAGCATTCCAACGCGTGTAGTAGTAGGCCTGTCAGCGTTCCAACGCGTGCAGTAGAGGGTTAGGGCGCGTGCCACTTGATTTAAGAGGATTTTCAAGAGTTTATTTAGCATGGCTTTGGCAAGGAAGAGATATGAGTTGGCCTGATGCCAGGTAAGAATGTGTGGTGCAAATTAGGGTTATAACAGATGCCCCCCTAATGTGCGAGGTCAAAAGAGCATCTGATGGTCGAAATACATTACCAATTCTTTACCAATCTGTACTGATATACTGAATGAGTGAGCCCAAGAATCAGGAATCAGGAGGTGTCGTCTGCAAAAAATATCAAATGTCTCACCGAGGCGGGCATACCCATGCTCGGGATAAAATATAACCATGGCTACCAATCAAATACACTGTATATCCATGTCAAACAAATATGAAGAGTAGCCACGAATAATACACAGTGGAGCTACATCTCGAAACCAGAAAGATATACATGTAAAGTATCCATCTCTCAGAAGCTGATTTGGCCTGATGGATGTACTTCAGAGCTCGAGCAACAACTTCAAAATCTTCTAAAACTCGGGTAGGAGTGTAATATGAGTGTACAACTTCGCTACCCAGAGGTCTTCGACGACTCGTCGATTATGGACTTGATAATCTTGATGACCGAACTGAAGGCTTCATTGATTTCAAACAAAGACTTGATTGGACGTTTAGGATGGCCAGGTATGCGGACAAGAGACATATTGCAGAGGGGCCGACTCAAGCTTAGTGACAAACTTCCCTTGATAATAGCATGACAAGTGATAAGACTCAGGCAACATATCTGTTAATCTTAAGTCTACGAAGCAGGAGGCAACGCAAACTCTCCATATGTGCTTTATCCAAGGGTGACTCATTATGCTGCCAATAAAGAAAATACTTTTCTCATCCTCTTTTTGGGGTATATTTGATTTTTTTGTTCTTTTTTGATGATTTTGAAAAAGAATAAAGGAATATTACGTTACAACAAAGGAACAAGTACAACAAACATACAAGCTCGAGGCAGAAGGACAAGACTGATGTTCTGGGAAATGATACTCAGGAAAAATCCTCCAGTGGCCAAAGGTGTTAAGACGCAGAAGCAAACTGTTACAAGGTTGATGGGTAAGGTATGCAAATGCGGTTGATAGAACACACAATGGTAACGTCCTTCGATGTAAGTTTAATGAGCCCAGAGAAGGGAAGATCGGTGGTTTTTCATATTTAGAGAGTCTAAAAAAGAATAAAAGAAAACTCCATTGGGGTACCTTTATCGACAATATTCTAGTCAGTTCGAAAAAGGGGTAAACTAGAACTGATTAGATGTCAATTCAAAACCATTTAATGAGCTTGACAAGGACAAGATCACTCAACTATTTTTTCAATTTTAAGGAGTCTGAAAAAAGATTAACTATGGACTCCGTCAAGAATGTTCTTCTGGACCATTTTAACGAGTGTGAAAGAATAAGGTCACTCGGTGATCTTTTCAATTTAGGGAGTCTGAAAAGAGCTTAACTATGGACTCCGGGGGGGTTTCTTTTTCGTAAATTTAGTCCCTCAGGCCCGAAAAAGGAATAAAATTATACCTGAGGATACTCTTCTAAAGAATTGGAATTCAATAGAGTATTCCTTTGTTCGTACAGTTGACTATCCGGACCGAAAAAGGGGTAAACTATCGCCGGACATATGTGACTTCAAATTTCAGTTTAATGAGCGTGAAAGGCCACAAGATCGCTCGGAAATCTTTTCATTTTTAGAGGGTCTGAAAAGGGCTTAAAAGGAGACCCGTTTAAGGAACATTCTTCTGGACCAATTTAACGAGTGTGAAGAAAAAAGGTCACTTGGCAATCTTTTCATCTTTAAGGAGTCTGAAAAGGGCTTAAAGAAGACTCCATAATGGCTACTTTTCTCAGTTAATCTAGACGAGATCGAAAAGCATAAATGCAGTCTCGCCGGATGTTTCTTTCAGATCTCACAGTGAGCTTGAAAAACAACAAAGTTAACTCATGATCAACACTTTGTGGGTCGATGCCTGGCATCTCCTCGGGGGAGCTATATGCTCCGACGAAAACATTGTCTATGATGCCAGGGGTTTTGGAGATATTGATAGGTATCAATTCAACAATGGTTTCCATTTTACCCTCGGCATAGATCTTGTGTGTAGCTAAGGGATTAGTATGACAAGACCTATCTCCAGTCATAGTCACGGTGAATTCTCCTGCTTTGATTCGGCTTAACTTTTGGAGGAAATATGATATGTGATGAAGATCTTCCCAAGGTTTTTCCAGACTAGTCATTGCTTCAATTACTGCTTCATCAGAAGGCAAGACTAAGTCTAACACATCAGTGCTGGAGAGAGAACCATGAGCCCAGAAAGGCTCTAGAGGTGGATCCAACTCTTGTGTGGGAGTCGGATCAGGAGTAGCTGAAGCTTGCTGGACTAAAAAGTATGCTACTTCAGCGGCTGAAAAGGGCATGGACATGCCAAAGTGCCCTATCTCATCCATCATAGCTGATGGGGAAGGAAGAAACCATGGATCCTGAAAGTAAGTCGTGCGGAACGACGAAACATGAAAAATCTCAGCCTTGTGGTGATTCGATATAAAATTGACATCGTTATGAGGAGGTGGGTAATCGAAAGTACCCATCAAAGATGGGAACAAACCAACTCCTACGTTAATGAAACCGGCTTGAGGATTATCTATCATGGGAACCGTGGATGCCCCGAAAGCTGGGTCTTGTCTAGAGAAGGATAATTGATCAATGGTCACTATCCGACCCTCGTGTGGAAACAACAAGACTCGAAAACTGTAGCAACCACCGCTTGCATAGCATAAGTCCAACTATGACCTAACAAGATATTATAGTCGAGGGGGGCATCGACTACCTCTACCTCGACACACATAGTCTTCCCTCCTAACTGCACAGGGAAAGAAGGAATGATGCCATGTGGTCGAAAAGAATGACCATCGAATGCAGTGAGGAGAGTGGGTGATGGAGACAACTCGGGTTGTCCAATGTCTTTCCAGCATGCTAACGACATAACGCATGTCGAGGCACCCTCGTCGACCACCGTGCGAAAGATATTGCATGTAAAATTTTTCATGGGATGAGCCACTACTATCTGAAATGCTACGTGGTAAGGTAGATGAGGTTTTAAGTCAGTTGTATCTAGCATGATGGTACCCGGGCTATAAGGCGTTTGCGATAAATCTTCCACCATAGAGTAATTTTGGGTGGCCTTTGCATTTGGGTTATGAGAATCTTTCTTAAATGCACCCTTTGGAATGTGTTCCATTGTTTCTCCCAACGTCTTCTCAATCTGCAGAGGAAGAGATGGGAGTTCAACTTCTTTGCCCTTCTCAAAAGTGCTTGGTTGACTATAGGCATGTGTTCTAGTTGATAGAAAAGCATCACCTTTCACCATATATACATTCGTGGGGTTGTTTGAAGATGGAGGGGGTCCTCGACTTCCCCCTTCCATGCTTGCAGAGGTTTGAGTTAGATTTTTCCCATGTTGAAAGGGATTAGTCAACACGGCTTGCTGTTGTTGTGTGACAAACTTTTGGGCCTCTAGAAGTCGAGGACATAGATGGTTCGGGTGGTCTTCCGCACACAAGTTTCATGGATACCTCGCCTTCCGTTTTTCCGTAGTGCCCTCGCCAGCATTATCAGTGGGTTTTTTATCCCACTTACCCTTCTTGCGTTGTTTTTTCTTCCCTTCAGGCTGCTGGGTGGCCTTTGGGTTAGTCGTCTGCACGGAGTGTACTTCCGACGTTTGGGTAGGAGGAGAAGCCAAAGCAGTAGTCTGGCTGGCCGCTAAGTGTTGTATAGATAACTATTGTAATTGCTTTGTCAATTTCTCAGCGGGCTTCGTTTGTGCTGAACCAACAATACCATCGGCATATGGTGTAGCTCTCTGTCTAGTTTTATCCAGTATTGATCCTGGAGAATCCGATAGGATGTTGTATAATAAACCAGACTGAGAATAGATAAGCTCAAACTGTTGAGTCCTCATGATGGCATTTTCTTCAGAGAAAACCCCAGAAGTTGCGATGTCTTTGGATAATTGCGGTACTAAAGACTTAAGGAACCATTCAAGCAGGAATGTTGGTGGAACTGGTACTTTGATTAGACTCTTTCGGCGTCTCCACTCTTGGATATGATCAGAGATATGGTCTGTTGTCGTCTGTTTGAAATTGGCAGGAAGTTCTGTGCCCGCATCGTATCTCATAGGTAACTGGAAATGGTTAAGGAAGGCCATATCCAGTTCACCAAAAGAAGAATATCGTGAGTGATCAATCTCGATGTACCATTTCGTAGCACTCCCGATAAGAGTGCGTTGAAACAATCGCAACTGGACGGAGTCATATTTCAGTGAGTTAGATGAACACCAAAGATGGAAAGTAGTCATGTGATCACCGGGATCTTCATTAGGCTTGGCCTCGAACTTTGGAATGTTCGAAGGCAACTTCGTTGGCATAGGAGGCCAATGTGGATCGTGAAAAATAGGATCATTTAACAACCGTGTCAAATCTGGAAAGTGTAACGTTGCCAGGAATGGTAGTTTGGGTTGCTGCTAATAGCCTGGAAAAAAGGGTCCCGGAGTTTGACTGGCACCAGGTTGCCAGGAAAAGTTTGGCTGTTGGCCCGGATTCTGGTAGAAACCATGGCCCTGACCAACGTAAGGATTTTGCATCTGTGGAGACATCATTGGCTGATTTCCCATGAAGGACATAGGATGTTGGGCATTCATCGTGTTTGACGGACTTTGGGAAGGATTACTCCATGTCGGTCCTACTAGGATAGGCATAGCAGTCTGTCCGGGGTTCCATTGACTGTGGAAAGAATTACCCCAGAACAACATTCCCGATGAGGGAACGGATCCTTGTCCTGAGTTCCAAGGTCCTGGTATATGTGCCCCCGATGCAAGAATAGTACCCTGCACCGGAGTAGACTGTCCAAACATGGGATTTCCCCCAGATGGGAAAGAATTGGATGCGAAAGTATTTTTACCAAACATCCCATTCCAAACAAACGGTGACGAACCTACCGGTAGTGTTTGCGCAGGTGTTCCTTGACTCCTGGCTCCAAAGAAACTTGTGTGTGCAGGCTGCCCAGCGTACTGCTGATGCAGACCACCAAGCGAAGGGGACGAAGGAGAGATATGACCTCCAGCGTAAGGAAAAGCATTAAAAGGGACATGAATTCCCCCAAGTTGACCTTGCAGAGGAGCGTTAGAGCTCCCTGCCCCCAGACCCAAAGTCTGTAAAGTGGAATGAGTGAGTGTAGGACTTGTACCTGAACTAGGCATACCATATGAAAACGGAGAGCTTGTCGCACTAGGTGTGAAGGGATTTGTGGCCACCGCGATAGATGGGGTCGGTCCACTATGCGACGTAGTTGCGGCCGAGACCATAGTGGATCGGGCCGATGACGACAAGTTAGGAGATGCTTCTCATGTGGTAGCAACGGTGGTGGGAATGGAAGAAATCCCAAAAGAAGTAACAGAATTTGGTTCCATAACTGTGTGAGGCACTGATAGGCGTTCGTAAAATTGAATTGGGACAATGATCGATGGCCAAGTATCAGTGGTTGAGGTTTCAACCAAGCCAAGATTGGCGCTTGATTCCTCCAGGATTTTTTCGGGCTCAATGGTTTGTAAGTCGGTTGCTTCGAAAGACCCTTGTTGGTCTAGCTTCCGCCTCAATGGTGGCGGGGGTGGCTCCAGTATAACCAGCTACAGGCCTAGAAGCCTTCGTGACCGGTGGAGATCTGAATCCTTCACTGTGTGAGAAGATCCATGATATGCTAAGGTATTCTACACGTGAAAACATTAACACACACTAAAAAAGAAGCCCCTAAGAGATAAATCAAGCAAACACTAAACTAGTTGGAATAATAGTTACAACAACCAACACTAGAGCAACTTACCGATGCAAGTGCAACTCGAAAACAAAAGCACCCTCTAGGTATAATCTGCAAAGCATGGTCCGATGTCTGTCCTAGGTACCGCAGTATACCCTCGATGTCACCTGTGTATGTCCCTATGAAGATTGGCAAATAGTTTTCCAGCACGTGAACAGTCACCAGGTGGGTACAGTCGATAGTCGGGTAGACCACAATGAGCAGGGTATCAAGCCTGAAACCTGTCAAGGGTATCGAGATAAAATGGTCCAGAAGACAACTGAGGACCTTGAACGGATTCGAGACCCACGAAGCCCCGTGGCAAATGCAAACGACGAAATCCCTCAACAAATCCTCGATATTTGTTCTCCACTACGCTTGGTCTGGCTTTGGAGGGGTTATCTCCACTACCTTTCCTTACGCGACCTCATGTTTAGCCCCTGTGTTAGAGGGGGGTCCCGGATAACTTTCACGTAACTGGACTTCTACACTCCCTATGACAAAATCCAATGTTTGGTTTGAGTGGCCTTGGAGAATTTACTCTCCAACCTATTCCAAGGCCCTAGTCCTGAGCTAGTGTATGAACCATACAAACAAAAGAGTCTAATAGATTTTAAATTAGCATTTCTTTTATGGGATTTTTTACGTCACAAGGTATGAAGGTGAAACTGATGGTGTGTAAATACTCAAAGCAAAATGAATAAAAAATGCTTGGAAACAAAAACTTTTACAAAAAATGCAAAAACCAGCAACTTTTCACCAAGAAAGATTTCCTTTTCTTTTCAAATTTTCTAAGATTTCATGCAACAAACATAAAGAAATTTTGCTCAATCTGCGAGCTACTTATGCTCTAAATTCACTGCAAAAACTTATGAACAAAAAGGCTTCTTCCTAGATATTGATGCAACAAAACAATCTTCAAACAAAGAAGCAAATGAAAAAGAGATATTTTTTTTATTTTATTTAAGTGCTAAATGAAGCAATAAAGGGAAAATGCCGACAAGCACAAAACCAAGAAAACAAAATAAAATTCTGGCTTAAAGCGCAGATCGCAAAGAACCAGAGCAAAGTCACATAATGGCAATCAAGAAAGCACCGACTCTTACACTTGTCTAAAAACCATAAAACAAATTTTTTTTTTTTTTTTTTATCTTTTCTATCAACAATCAACTAAGAAAAAACAGGCTAAGGGTAAGAGGCCCTAACCTACTGACTGTGCAACCCTAGACTCACACCCCTGAGAGGAACACTTCTCACCACAAGAGGGGATGACTACCCCACCCTGGCTGAAAAGCAACCAGTCAAGCCCGCAACTGTCACTGCAACAGCATGCGTTCGAACGCGTGCTGAGCTATAACAAAGCGTGGGTACCCGCAGGCTGAACTTGCATAGGCCGCGGGTTTGTATAAACTCCAAGACAAAACTAAACACAGGCAACCCAGACCTAGAAGAGGCCTCTGGTATTGACAACCAGGGTCTCTTGAAGGCTTGGATGCTTATTATTTAACAAAAAATAAAAATAATCGCAGAAAATAACAAATGCAATAAAGAAAACTGAGACAAGACAGTGAACTAGCAAGACCCAGACAGGATCCAGAAAGCCCCCTGAGAATGTAAAATTCTGACAGGGAAGAGGGGAATGCCTCTTAATCTCTTTGACTCCTACATGCTACTGAAACCTCTACATCTAGCGTTCAAACGCGGGCTGTAGAAGGTTAGGGCACGGGTTACACGCATGCAGGCCTTCTTCAGGCCGCGTGTACCTCTGTGTGTCCCGATAATTATCGTCAAGCAACAGTCAAGGAAAAACTGGTATAAAGAACCAGGTTCCCTGCTAGCTGTGACCTAATAGAAAAAAAACAAACAAAGAGACAAAAAATATAATCCTTTAAACTACCCAAAAACCTTCAACTAAATCTAGAAAACCCTAAATAGTAAATCTCCAATGGAGTCACCAATTCTGTTGTTGGAAAATAATACCCTACGGACTAGCAAGCTAGGGTTAGACTTGCATGCAGATCATGACCTTAAAGTTTTAACCTATCACCCCAATACTCAAACCCTTTTTTCACACACAAGCATGGGAAGGACCTACTAACCTTTTTACTGATGTTTGGTGTAGATCCTCTGTTGTGCTTTGTCTGCTTGCTTGCACTGCACCTTCCAAATACAATCCTGCAATCAAGAAAAAACACTATGCATGCATGTTATTTTTCTACTAGAGGGTTAGAGATTAAGCATAAATCGAATAAAACATATAAAACTCATGCATTGGGATGGGAAAAGTATTCTTTATTATTTTCAAGATGAATCAACTTACAATCTGTGTTGAGACCGGCCACCGTTCCTTGATCCTGATCCTGGGCTCCTCCTCTTCTTTGTCCTCCAACTGCTTTGCTTGAATTCTCCTTAAGCTTGAGGAAAAGCTACAGGGTTGGGACAAATGGATTCGACAATTGGGTTGAGTTTCTTTGCTATGATTTTCCTCCTCCAAATAGTACCCCTACCCCTTCTTTTATAGGCTAGAAGGAGCTAGGGTTTTGGATGAACTCTCGGCCATGCATGGCTGGGAGTTTCAGTTAACTGACCCATATCTTTTTCTCCCATCGGCAACTTTCCTGTTTTTGTGCTTCGTTAGGTAAACACGGACTGTAGTAGGCCTGCCAGCGTTCCAACGCGTGCAGTAGTAGGCTTTCCAGCGTTCCAACGCGTGCAGTATAGGGTTAGGGTGCGTGCCACTTGATTTAAGAGGATTTTCAAGAGTTTATTCAACATGGCATTGGCAAGGAAGAGATATGAGTTGGCCTGATGCCAGGTAAGCATGTGTGGTGCAATTTAGGGTTATAACATTGGTCATTGAGTATTGGTATAATATTGTTGATATAGCTCTGTTTTGAAGGGAGAAGATTGTATTGTGAGATCTTCAACTGTGTGTGAAGGTCAACTCCTACAGCTAGGTGTGTAGGAAGGGGAGAGAAAAGAGAGAAGAAAGAATATCTACTAGCCAAGAGAGAAAATAAAAACTATATGCTTTGCCGTAATAAATCATAAGAATAGTTCTATGGACGTAGCCCTAGAGAGAGGGTGAACCACGTATATTTTTTTTCATATGTGTGATTGATTCTTGGATCTCTATCATTGTTATATTGTTATTTGCATTCTTATGTTAGATCAGATCTATAGCTGTGCAGGATAGACCTAGCTGATAAGTGATATATGAATGTTGTATTATTGTTTTGATAGATCCACTTGATATTCCCCTGGTTGTAGACATCCCTGTCCTGCAACCCCCCTCTTAAGTTTCTTCGGGTGAGATTGCATCTGCTTCGCAGGTGCTGCCGAAAGGGCCAATAGCTAGGTATTTTTGGTGCTCTCTTGGAGTGAACCTTAGGTCTACCCCTGTTCCAACAGGTGCACGCAAGAAATCAAAGGCACAATGAACACTGCAAGAATATACGATCAAGGATGATGATGTGGAGATGATCGCCATAATGGTCCTGGATTGTCTAGCTGAGGACTTCAACAATGCTACACATCACAGGGACAAGATCCAAGAGGATTTAGCAGACATACAACAACTCATCAAACAAATCGGGGAAGCGCAGACAACAAGCAATAGCAGGGGCATAGAACCATCAACACCAAAGACCGAGGAAAGAGTGGAGGTAGAAGAACAAGATCTAGTCCACTCATTACTACATGCAAACGCAACATTCTACATCACACCTAGTATGTTGCACATGGATGAAATCATGGGGTAGACACCCTTGAAGGATTTAAGCCACATCTAATTGGTCTTAAAGAAGATGCCATCTAGGGCACTACACAAGTTGCAGGTTAGCATCGACCATGAGGTACAGTATTGTGCACACAAAGACTTAGTCAAATTACAATGAGCAATAGAGAAGTGGGAGGCACTGGAAAAATTTTGTGAGAAGGCCAAGTCTGAAACTCAGGAGGAAAGAGAATGCATGAACAAACTGGAATGAAGAGTAGGAGCAATTTTTGAGAAGATTTTAAACACCACGCAGCGGAATGAACTTACAGTAGAGGAAAATATTGATCATATTGTGTAGGAAATTGGGCAATATGAGAAGGAGATTGAGAATCTCCAAGAACGGCTCATACCAACCACTCCTTGAAAAGTCAAGGAGAAAAGGAAGTGGGAAGCAATGTCGCAGCTGCAGGAGATAGAGAAACAGGTTAGCATCGTAACTGACTTGTTCGATAAATAAGTGTAGCTTTGGACTAGGTTGGAGGATGATCCGTAGGTCCAATGATGGGACAAGGAAGAGGAAAGGATAAATGGCATGATCCAAGAGCTCAAGCAGAAGAAAAAGACAATACCAATCCCAAAATGATTGAAAGCGACGTAGGAGATGAAGAAGCTGCAAGCAGAACTCATCATTGCACAAACGCATAGATAAGAGCGTTAGGCTCAAATGGATCCATTTCAGGAGTGGGTAGTAGAAGTACTAGAAAAAGAAGAGGAATCTAATACACAAATATCACAAACACAGGACTAATGTGCAGGATTGATCAACAAAGAAGTGGCAGTCCAGGTAGTGGACACAATCAAGGAGAAGATTGCACAGGCATAGACACAAGCAGCAGAGCTCAAGGAAAATTTCTAGATGATCACCAAGGAGATTGAGGAAGCTTAGAAGGATTAGGTGGCTTAGGATGAGCCACATGTCAGTTTTGGCAGCCTATTGGCAGCAGGTTGAAGTGGAAAGAATGATCATGGGGAAATAAATCGTGCAGAAAGTAAAGCAATAGCTGGAAAAAAACGCAACATGTGTGCATGCAAGAAAGTGTGCACAAGGAAAACGACAGTTGGATCAAGGAAGAACATGCGCACATGGGAGGAAGACCTAACATCATTAGGGTTAGATTTTTGGTAACAAATTATAATGGCTAAAGAGACAAAGATGTATAAATACTGATACTGAGGTATCGTGGATGTGTTTTGTTTTTTTGAGGGATTTTGTAGTTGTTTCTATTTAGCTAGTAGTGGACTTTGCATTATCATAGATATGTATGAGTTGATGCGATATGTAATGTTTTGGTATGAACTATTTTGTAAGTTGTTGAGCTAGAGGAAAGGAGGGAAGGTATATCTTCAAGATTATATCACAGGCTAAGGAGACTAGTGCGGTCTAGTTCACCTCATATAGATCTTACCCATCTGAGGAGAATTGTAAGTGCACGGCACTGTAGATGCAAAACTACCATAATAAAAGAGCTGAGAGACAAATATTTGTGGACATAGCCCAGGAGGGGGTGAACCTTGGTAATATATGTGTAATGTGATGAATGCATGCATATCTTTATCCTCTTTTCAGTAGTTAAATAGTGTGCTTAATGAATGAATGGGTTATTATATTGCTATGAAATATAGTTGTCTTATTAAGGAAATAAGTTGTTGAAGGTAATGCAAAGTCGCGAATAACAGTAGGTTACAATCACCAGTTATAGTAACTGGCTCTAAATATAGATCTCATATATCATACTCAATCCTGGGCTGTAAACACCTGAGTCTTACAACCACCCATTAAAGTTATCTTGGGTGAGACTGTGCAACACATTCTGTGTGTTGTGTTTCCTTCTGGTTTACCAGGAAAGCCAATAGTTTTAGAGGATTTGAAGGAAACCTGAAATACATGAACCCTGGGTCAATAAGAAGCTCAAAGTAGAATAGAGGAGAGTAACCAACAGAGAGATAATCCAAAAAAGAAATAATGGTCTAAGAATATTGATGCATTCTCAACACTGTTTCCCAAATCAACCTCATAATGCAAGCAAAAAATGAAAACATATGAAAATTGTTTTTTGAATGCAAACAACAATCAACAAAAATATAAAAATTAAAATCAATCCAAAAATCAAAATAAGTCAAGATCGACTTATTAAACAAGCACCCAAGAACAAAGCCTTGAGATTATACCCTAGTGATAAGAAGTAAAAGATGAAATTTACAAATATTATGAAGAAGACTCTCAATCCTTGAAAATCAATTAAATGCAGGCTTAAAATATGTAAACCAATCATTCACCATAGCTAAAAGTTCATCCCAAGTAGTAAAGACAAATTTGGGCAAAGAAAAGAAAATTGACTGTCACTCCAACAATTCTTACAAGAATCATTGCAAGTTGTAGAAGGGTACAGTGTGACGATGTAGGATCGTCGTAGGGTACAGTGTGACAGTGTGATGTCATATCCCTAGTATACACAAGTAGAGTGAGATGATAAAGAATCGTCGCAGGCTGAAAATAGGACATAGTGCGACAATCTCTTAATATAAGGAAAATTTGGAAGAATGACAAAATTTCTCAATGAAATTTCAGGATAGGGGAGTCAAGATGGATCACCCACAGACTTAGAGAATGAAATTGATTAAAAGAAGTTTTATCACTAGAATTTCATCCGCAAATGGTTACAGGAATTCAACATCTTCAAACACCCATTAGTTCATCCATGGCCTAGAAAATGCATTTCCAAAGGGCACAAAACTATACAACTGGTTAAAAAATCAGCATGCACTAAATATACAAAGGTAGTGCGTGCATGTGCGACAATCGAATAACGTCGGAAAAGCACATATGCACCCGATGCGTGACCGTGGACACAAAAATCTTCACACACCTTAGAATGGTGCATTTTTTATTTTGGTTGGCCTTCCAGCCACTTCTGGTTCATCTCCCAAGTCAATTTGACACCCAAATCCGAGTTGAATCTAAGTGGGGGGTTGGTAAGAGACCTAAGGGTTCCCTAAAGAGCCCCTTGTTCACACTAAAGACTAGTTGAATAATGCCTCAAAAAGTTTCTATAAAAAGAGTCCATGGGTGCACTATATATTCAAGGAATTCATCTGTATTTTTATGTTGCCTATATTCTCTTGGAAAATCCTATTTTCTCAAGATCATACATGCACCATTTCATTTAGCCATTCACATCACTTCTTGAGTGAATGGGATTTGAATTTCTTCACCATTTCCTTTTAGTTTGTTACTTGTAATAAGATATCAATCATTGGGTGTTCAAGAGCCATCCCTTGGAGGAAGAGGGGACCCATAAGTCTCTCTTTCTCTTTGGTGTTTTCCCACTAATACAACTTATCCATTGGTGGCATGCATGTTGTTTAATTTTTGTTCTATTTCCCTTATGCACTCTAGTTTAGCTTCTTTTACTGTTATTAGTTTAGTTATTTGTTTATTTCTTATGCTTGATGTTTCTAACTCTTTCATTCACTGTTGTCTTGTCTAGCTAACCCAAATGGACTTGTAAGCGTCCTTATTTTTCTCATTTAGGTGACAAAAGGGAAACAACAAGAAGGAAGGCCAAAATGAAATAAGAAGAAAAAAACAACAAGAAATTGTATCCTCAGTATGGTCACCAATTTTGTTACCGAACAAATCGATAAGTGCAGACACAAACTAATCTCTCTATCTTCCATAGGAAGCTAGAAGAAAACAATACATAATACAAACTTCACCTTAGATTTCATTTTCATATAAACTAGTCCAGAGAGGGACAAATGGCATACCTTTTAAATAACGTTTGATCCTCACTAGTTTCATCCTTTTCACTCCATCTTTGGATTTGCTGGATGGTGAACCTGTTTAAGAAGCACAAACCAACAAAGAGAGAAAAATAAATAAATAAATAAATATATATATATATATATATATATATATATATATATTCGAATGAATTCTATGTTTAAGATCGAGTTATACAGTAAAAGTAAAGACACCTTTATAGGGAATAAACGTATTGTTTCATTATATTAAATGGAAAGTGGAGAATACAACCCATGCCTTGATGTTGCAAGGTCCCTTTCAATGGCTCTTTTCTCCAACACACACCCCTTTGCTCCAATTCCTTTGATGAAGAAGATACAAAATATGACTTAGAGAGCTAACGCAAAGTTATCTAAAGTATAATCTATAGAAGAACTCTTCATGCATAAGACATCCTTATCCTTTTCCATAATACATCCCTCTTTATATAGGGTGAAAAAGGGATGGATGATGATATTAGTATGATCCCACTAAATTAGACAAGTGAGTAAGATCCAAACCGATCGGAGGCCACCTCATATTTTAGAAGATTCCCCTCTAGAACATTCGTGAATTTGACTTTTCCCTTATTTAAGCATCATCGCACCCTATGCATAGGCATCCTGCGATGATGCCATAGTATATATTTGGCACAACATGCGACAATCAAGCATCGTCATATCCCAAGAATAGATCAGGGTGCGACAATCTCCTTTGTCATATTTTTTAAGGAAGAAAAGGTAAACCACTTTTCTCATGGAGAAAGCTTCTTTTAGTGTTTTCAGGGAACATGGAAGTGAGTTATGCACATGTCATCAATTAATCACTAGTGATCAAAATAATGTGTAACATCTATACAACCAAAACAATTGAAGTGAATGTTATAGCCCTAAAATTCCATACTCACGCATACATGGCATTGGCCCTCTTGCATAATTTTCCAAATAACTGTTGAGGAGCTCTACTTAAAAAACCAATTTTTATAGCATGTACATGCCCTGCACCACTAATTATTGCATACATATGCTTGCTTCATTCTAGACAACCTGCATACATATGCTTGTTGTACACTAAAAAACCTGTGTATACCTCCAAAATTTGTAAAAATTAAAAAGTTGTAAGGAATTCGGTGGAATTTTACGGGCTATTGGAGGTTTCACAACCAATTCACCTACTATAGCCCATCCCCCAACCGAATAACCATCATTTTTTCATATAAAAGGAGGTGTTGGGGTCTCATTTCACAAACAAGCATTAGAACAATGAAACTCTGCCTAATTTCACTTCCCTTCCTTGCCCAAGCATTTGCAACCTTTTGTGAGTTATTGCCTAGGCATTCCCTCTTCAACCCCTTTTCTTCCATTCAATCCAGTCCCTTCCCTTGAGGTGATTAATATATTAAGAGAAGAGGCTTATTAAAGGTGCACTTGGAACATTGTAAAGAGGAGATCGGACCAGGTTCGTGGAACGGTGACCAACAAGGATTGTAAGTTTTAGTATTTGTTTAATGAATAAAATAATCTCTTTTCCTTGTCCCAAATGATGACGTTTTATGTCTTTTCTTTGATTTATACATAACATTTGATATTTAACCCTCATATATGAATAGAAATAGCATGCTTGTAGCCTTTTGTTCCTAGTCTTGGATGCAGGTCAACCTGGGAGGAGACTTGCAGTCTTTGGAGATACAGAGCTTGAGGAGATCATCACCAGACGTTGGATAAAAGGTACAGTTACTGTTATCCTCTTCTACTACATTCTGTTCATTTATTTTGGTATGTTTTGGTTAGTGTAGAAACTAGGTTGAATTTTAGACGGTCATTTTCTTTGTTTATATCCTAAACCTGTTGGCAGCCAACTCACTTTTTCCTATCGTCTATAAGCTGCCTACACCTATGTCTTGCAAACATCAAGTTTTTCGTCACATTTTACAAATTGACAACACTTTCATTTCTTGTGACATTTACACATTTGTCTTCGTTAAGTTTTCACGATTGTAAGCGTGAAAACTTCTCCTTTGGAAGTTGTTTTTCGATCATTATCTGAACCGTGGTTATTTATTTTGTCATTATTCCTATTGCGCTTACCTTTTATTGATCACTATGTGGCTGGCAATATCCTTTGATCAGTTCTCATACTTCGATTGATTGTATAACTTGCTTTTATTGAAGGCATTTAGCATTTGGATGTGCACTTCATGTGACTTGTCTAATCATTGATTCTATGAAATACATAGGGGTTTGATTAAATTTTTTATATACATATGATATAATCCTTATGATAATCTTTTCATAAATTTTGGCTTGTCGACTATATGAATTCCGTTTGGCACTTTGATTAAACTTTTGATTATATACATTAGCGCATAGTTGATTTTGGGTTTTGATTTACATGTCGGACGTTTAAAACACCATGGCATAACATTTGCATGTCTTGGTATACACATTTCATTTCATTGGTTGTACACGTGATTTAATGGTTGAAATATTATTATGGAGTAAATAGCTATGTAAATTGGCGGTTGTACTTGGATAATGAATATTATGCATGGCAGACTCCACCACCTTCGCATGCATGCATTAATTCTTACCCCTTTTGCTCGTTCATTGCTGTTGGTTCGGGTAGCTCTGCACCTATTTGCGTTGGTGAATTCAAACCCTTCCCTTACCATGTATTCTGCTCCATGGCCCCAGTCGTGAGAGTTGAACCCAATGGAAATCAGACCCTGTTAATGTTTGACAATGCCCACCAAGATTTTTGCAGATAGTGGATGGCTTACCTTTGTGAAACGTTTTGAGGGGTTTAACCTTTGGGTAGCTCGACAGTTTGCCATGACCTTCGATGGCTGTCGATCCAAGGTAGGCGATGTGCAGTTAGAGATTGATGAATAGTTTATCAGCTCGGCTACGGGGTTAGCCCCTTCGGGACAGTGTTGGTTTAAGAATTGCAAGGTCGAGGAAGTGTCATGGACATTGTTGTTTCAATCGCGCAAAATTACCTCCTGTGATAAAGGCATGCCCGTGACTATGCTTAAACAACGATGGCACAATTTATTAATGATAATCAAGCAATTTGTGACCTGCGAAGGTCGATACGGGTTAGTGTTCCTCTACCACCTGCGTCTATTGATGATTTTTATAGGGTATCCTCTAAACATGTCGTTCTATTTTCATCGGAGCTTGTATAAGATGTCTAAAAAGTTTAAGAGACACAAGGCTGACAACAGCCTGTTTCATCATGGGCTTATTAAGCTCATCGTTGTTTATTAGTTGAGTTTGCTTGGTGACAGTTGGAAGGCCTTCATCGCCCGTAATGGCTTTGAAGATATTGACCCTGTACCGGTTGATAAACCTGTGGTAGCTGAGACTAAGGTCGAACCGCCTCTACCCTTACACCTCCTACTACCTAAACCCTCGGCCAACCCTCCTATCGACTTACCCGACACTGTAACTAAGAGTGCAGAGGCTAGCGAAAAGCCCAAGGGAAACCTCACTGCAAATGCTAAAGGGAAAAGAAATGCCCGACTCATTTCACGGATGGCAAGGAACAAGCCAAAACCCCCTGTTCAGCCAAACCCTATCGTCTTGAGTGAGGACTCCGATTCGGAAGTGGAACATTTTTTAGCTAGCGAATACCCCTATTCGAAAGGTTTATGTGTCGAGCCCTCATATGATTTTGTATCAAACCTACCCCTTACTTAAAGGACGACCCTAACTACCTGGGTATTGAATTGCCTCGTGAAACCCTCGGTGATTTGGCCAAAGCCTTGTCTGCTCTATCTAAACCTAAATTGTCACCTTGTGATCAATGCAATTCATGGTTAGAACGATATTATATTGATGTTTCGATACTCCAATCGAGGATTCAATCATTGGAGGACCAGATTGCAGTTCTAACCAATCAAAAGGCCAAGCTTCAGCCGACAGATAAAAAGCAAAAGACAATCGGCTCCATCCTGTTCAAAAACGTGGAATCAGCCACGACTGTTGTAAATTCCAAGATGGTATAAGCAAGCAACCTCGTCGCTACACAGGTATGGGAAATTTGATATCGTTTTGTTTGTAAATAATCTAGTTTGCTATAATGATTTGTATTCAGTTTTTAAACAATTTTCTTCACATCTTGAATGGTTGTGTTATATTGCGTGCATTCTATATATAGCTTTGTTTTGAATAAAAAGAAAATTCGATTCGATATGTGATTTGATTATTCCCAGTATAGAAATAAATAGATTTTGATTGGATTTGAGTGATCTTCGTTTGAATTTGTTTGATTTTTTTCATTCAAATAAATTGGTTTGTATCCGATTTGAAAAGGAATTTTTTTCATATTCAGTTTAGAACACAATCTTTCTCGGATTTGATTTGGTTATCATCCATGTGCTATGGTTGGTAAATGGTTTGATTAAGATTGATTGTTACGATTTTGCTCGGATTCGATTTCATTATCATTGGTATGCTATGGCCGGTAAATGTTTTCGGCAAGATACTTGTTACGATGCTTTGTCGTGTGATGTTCTATCTTTGATTGTTTCCAACGACAAGGATACTCACTCTGTTTCTTTGATGAAAGCATTACACTCAAATAACATTCATGCCCGAATTGGAAATGAACCCGAATCATAACGACTGTGTGGAAATCTTAGCTAAATTGATTTTCTCTTATTCTAATTTAGCAAGTTTGTCCAATGAGTTGAGTTCAGATGATAATTGATGCTCTGTATTTTAAATTTGTAAAATGAATTGGTCAAACCCTGATATGATTCGTTTGATTGAAACGATTATGATCAAAATTAATCGATCATGTTTTATCACTGTGCAATGATCAACGATTGGTATCTATAACAAACCATGTTTGATTAATCCTATTATGATTTTGTTATAAGTCAATTATCGTTTGGATTCGTTCACAGCATAAATCGCTTGCTATACAAATTCATGATAATCCTTTTTGACTCACAGGTGTAAGGAAAGGTTTGGGATTTGTTTTGTTTTCAATTGAATATCAAAATGATCTCATAACAGATGGATTCGATTTGTTGAGAAATGATCATGATGCTGTTACATATGATTTCATTTACCCGACTCATGACTATAATCGAAACAGAGTATTTCTATCCTTGTATTCAATTTAATGATATGAATCTTTTTTCTATATCGTTACAGCTATTACGATTGGAAAATGATTTTGTTGGATTGATCGTATCTCTTATTTAACAATATGTTTGATTATCAGTTTCAATTGGATATGAAACAATCTTATTACTTTTCGATTATGACTCTGAGGACCCGATTTTGTGGTAACGAAAGAGCAGAGTATTCCTATCTCTGTGTTCGGTTGAATCACTTTTGATCATGTTTAATGTTGAATGATAAAATCATTTTAATCTCAAATGATTCGTTTTAAAATGGTTATTGAAAGATAATTGGATTGGTTTATTTTAAAAGATTTTGAATCGATTTTGATTCCAATTTTGTACCTCATTTAGACTAGCTACAGAATCAGATGATTCTGTAGCTAAGTCTATAGAATTAAATTTTTATTGTTTTATTAATAAAATATCTCTCTAACTTGTCTATTTCTGACATGTTTCAGGTGAATTCAAAATTGCATTGGATTTGATGGACAGTTTAGAGGATATTTGAAATATTTTAGTTTCATTTTAGTTTCCTAGTTTAGGCAATTTTGGGATATCTCCCAGATTTCATGTAAACAGTTTATAACTTCCACAAGGAGGTTTTACCCTATGGAAAAACCTTTAAATACTTCTTATTTTTTTAAATAATATCATCCTCGCTTGTGGGAGAACCAGGATAATGGATATCTAATAGAGACTGAGACAGAAATTGATGTTCTGCTACAGCTTTAGCTTTTCATAATATCAATCTTTTGTTTCATGTTGATCTTTATCAATTTGCATTTGGTTAATGACTACTTTAGCTATCTTAGTCTTTTGCAAATGATATGATTTAATTAATGTTTAATCCATATCTGGTTTCTTCTAGTATATAAAAAACATAGCAATTACTTGATTCAGTTTGTGAATGACAAGTTTCTCTTCTTCATTAATTGGATTATTAAGTAGAAGTTTTTGCATAACAGGTTTCCCTTATTGCAGAGATTTATAAATCTTATAATTGTTATGATTTTTTATGTATTGTTTTTCATGTAAACAAATTCAAAGAGCGTTGCAACTATCGTTTACGAGAAGCTTCTGGACTATCCGGTGCGAGTTTCCTTCCTCCGACCAGCTTCGAAGTCATCTTACACAGGGCAAATTTGGAGCGTTTCCAGGTCTGTTTGTTGTTTATTTGTTTAGTATATTTGTGAGTATTTTAGTTAGATATATGTGTAGTTAGTATATTAGATTGTTTAATTTCAGTAAGTTTTATTTCTTGTTCATAAAATCAAAAAATCAATAAAAATATCTTTTATTGCCTTAGGGCAGATTGCAAATGAGTTTTTCAGGTTTTAATTAAATCTGTAAATTGTCAATATTGTATATTTTGTGACTAAGTGATATTGCAGTTAGTAGTTAGTATAGTATTAGTTAGTATTTTGTATATATTAAGATTAGTTAGATTAGTTTGTTTTATTTATTGTTAGTTAGTTTAGTTTGTTTTATTTGGTTTTATTTAGTTTTAGTTATATTAGTTTAGTTTAGATTAGTTTTCTCTTTGGTTTTCTTAGGACCTTAGATCGGCTAACGGAGCCGCTAAATGTAATGTCCCCACTTTGGGACATCATCACAGTGTAGAGATTTATGATGACCAGAGTAGCCAAATGGATGTTATAGCGAGTACAGGGTTATTTGAGAGGCATTGTGGGGTCCATCTTGTATCGATGATCATATTCCATCATTATGAGCCATTCCGCACAGGTTGGCTTTGGTTTCATTGCATTCCGACGATTTCCATGATTTTGACTATTTTAAGCTATAAGTCAATGGAATTCACTGAAGAGGTCATTTTGGGCACATTACTTGGAGGAACCTCTCAATGTAATAGCTCATTGCAATCATAAGGAAAAACCCTACAGGATGGGATGGCTAGAAGTGAATTTCAATGGCCAGGAAAGCCACAATGAGAGATAAGGAGATTTTCAAAGGTAAAAAGGTTAATTAATTAATTAAAGTGATTTAATTAATTAATTAAATAGTAATAAAATGAAATTCACTTTGGAGGGACAAGGTGAGACAAAAATTATAAAGGAAAGGCAAGGGCCTCTTCTCATTCATTCATGTATGATCTTATTTTGATTTCTGGCTTCTAGCTAGTGAGCCCAATATTGGGGGTTTTGAGGGTTTTGACATAACAAACCCTAGAGGATGATTCGGTGGTGAAAGATTCCACCTATCTTGTCCCAAGATTGGTATCAGAGATGCAATACTCTCCCACACCATTCAAGTTCCAGATCTACTCAGTTGCAGGAGGATTCTACATCAGTTTCATGTGCAGATAGAGAGAGGGTGCACTAGTTGAGGGATTCCAGCAAGAGGGTCACACCATCCTTGGAGAGAGATTCGTTGTAGGAGATTGGCAGGGCCATTGAGGATTCTATCACTTGGGTTTTCATTGCAGGGCCTTGAACATCAAATCTAGTGATTTCTGAGATAGTTTTATGGCTCAGATTATTTCTTGAGCAGTGGGGTGAATTGAAGAGAAGGAGGGCGTTTTTGAGATCCAGATCTAGTCCGTTTGGAGGGGTTACACTTCAGATTTGACCCTGAGACTTTACCTAGTGAATTGCAGTGTCCCGATCTATATTTATGGAGATTTTCAGAGCATTTGGAGGCCTCCTTCAACAGGGCCAAATTATCTAGGGTTTCAGTCATCTAGTGGGGTGCACCATTCAGTGGGGGATTTCAGATCTACAGAGATTGATAGGGATCTTGGAGATTCAGTCACCTGGGTTTTTCTTACCATCACCTGATCTATCAGTTGGCATATTTATTAGGGTGATTGGACACTTTTGGCAATAGGGCCGAATTATCTAGGGTTTCAGTCATCTAGTGGGGCACACCATTCAGTGGGGGATTTCAGATCTACAAAGATTGAGAGGGATCTTGGAGATTCGGTCACCTGGGTTGTTCTTACCATCACTCAATCTATTAGTTGGCATATTTATTAGGGTGATTGGACACTTTTGGCAACAAGGTTGAGTTATTGAGGGTTTCATCCTTCTATTGGAGCGTGGCATTCTTTAGCTGGAGAGTTTGGCATTCAGATCTGCTTGTATTGATCTTCATTTCTCATTCAGCCTTTGGAGGCATATTTTGTATTAGCGGGAGCATTTTGTAGTAGCTCTTATATATTGTCTATATTCTTGGACATTTGTTGAGCATTCCAGATCGGCATCTTCATTGTAGCAGGTTTCTCTATCTTATGAATAAAGAAGAATTGAGAGGTTTTGGCTTGTATATATTATTGCATATGGTTGAGGTATGTTCCATGGTTATCTCTTTCTGTTATTTGCTGCATACACACATATAAAAACATCTAAAAGGTAGATCAACAAAGTGTTTGACAAAATACCTCACTCAGAAAAAGTTTTAAAACGACACCAAAACAGTGATGATCCTTGCATAATGGCTTGGGATCATTACACTAAACCCATCAGGGTGGTTCATTCCAAATGGCTTGGGTTATTAGACAACTCCGGACCGGTTCCACTCTCTTAGTTGACGGACGATCAATTTTGCCCGTCAACAAATGGTGCTAGAAGGAGGGCATGAACTTAATTAATGGCACGAGGCGGTCGCAAGACTCCTCCCCCCCCTAACTGATCACCTATAGTGACCAGAAGACATTCACAAGATAATATTCCCCTTCAAACAACAACTACTTCAACCGACGATCCACATATTACAGTTGAGCCAGCAACCCCTAATCCTACAGGTGGTGACATACAAGATATTGTCCGTCAATCTCTCATTAAAACACATAGTGCCTTAGCTCATCTTAGGCAACCAAACCATCCGTGGGGTCAACCTTTGGACTTCTCTGATATCAGAGAACAATTAGGTGATACTAACCTCACTGTGAATCCTATAGATCCAAACTTAAATCCTGCTGCAGGAGGATCTGGGATACCTCCTTCACCACCTCCCTCATCTCCTTCATCTTCTGGAGGAGATTCCTCGTCAGACGAAGGCAATTCACCTTCTCAGCCTTCCACACCCACTACCCCAATGGCAAATCAGAAAAATCCTGCTAGACCCTGGCTTGATCAGGATGTTGTAGATGTACCTGGAGCCCAACACCCTTTACCTAAGCACCCGGAGAAATGGCTTCCCAAGTTTGATCCTGATTCGAAACAGATAGCTGAAGATCACATCAAAAAAATTATGTTAGCCATTAGACTCTGCAATGTTGAACATGAAGACGTTGTTTGTAGGTTGTTTCCATATACTTTCGAGGGTAATGCATCCACTTGGTACTTTGCCCGACAACCCCATACCATCGTGTCTTGGAAAATTTTTGAGTCATGCTTTTTGGAAAAGTTCGGAGATGGTAAGCCTCTGGAAGTCTTAGTCATGGATCTTTGAAGCTTAAGAATGAACCCAAAAGAAAAAGTTAAAGACTTTAATCAAAGATTCATAACACTTAAAAATCGAATCCATGCAGATTCTATGCCTGCCGAGAGTCTTATAATAGCTTACTACACTAAAGCTTTGCATCAAAGTATAGCTATTTTGGTTAAATGATCCAAGAAAGCCACGTTGTTAGAGGCCTTCGAGGAGGCCAGTCAGATTGAAAAAGACATACTTAGTCTTAAAGACTCTTCTAGCAATGAAACTGAAACTAGTTCTTCTTCCAAAAAGAAGATTTAAATTCTCCCCAGACCTACGCAAAGTAAAACACAACCTGAAAACTCTGATTTGGAAAGTTTAACTAAAGTTGTTCAAAAACTGTCGAATCAAGTTATAGACTTAAAAAGGTCGACTGAAGAATCTTCTTCGAGTAAAGGACCCTACAAGCCCCCTTTCCGGAAACCTTTTCCTACCAACCGACCTAATCCAAACCCTGAAGGCTTAAATCTAGAAAGTTTGCAATGTGCCCTTCAAACAATTCTAGAATCCCAAGATAACTTGATGCCCCTTGAGACCCCTCAGGATATAGTTGAACAGGAAACAGTTCAAGAAGAAGAGTCTTCTCCAAACATCTTTGGACACTTCTCGGATAACATCTTTCAAGCTAACTTCGAGACTATGCACCCTTATAATACTAGGAGTAAGACAACAAACAAGCCTTCTACCGAGAACACTACAACTTCACCTCCAAACCCATCTAAATCAGCAGAGACTAAACAGAACAATGTAAGCCACAACTTAGACTATGATGTCGTTGAAGATCTTAAAAATTTAATGGCTAACATTTCTATTTATGAGTTATTGAAGTTTCCATTTCTGTTACAAAAAATGTTGCAAAATATTTCAGAGAATGGAAAAAATGGAAATTCCAATGGTAACAAGGTTGTGCAAAGCAAAGTTCCGCAGAAGACTTCCACTAAAAATAATCCTGATCCTCAAGATAAAGGAAGACTTCCTGTACTCCCTATAAATAGTAATGTAAATAATGTAGATAAAGTAGCAGTAGAAATTGCGAGTAAGAAACCACAAGCTACTACTCTTAGTACTCGCAAGAATGTACCTCCTTTTCTTTTAACTTTTGAGATTTTCAAAAAAAATGTGCATAATTGTATGGTGGACTCAGGAGCGTTATCCAATGTGATTCCTTGGTCTATCTGCCAAAAGATTAATGCTGAAGTGGAACCATCTACTTTAAAAATCATACAACTTGATCGAACAGATGTTAAAGTTATAGGCGAACTAAAAAATGTATTGATTAGATTATCGTCTAACCCAAAGGTTCACCAGGTTATTGATATAATTGATGTGGATATTCCAGAAGTGTATGGTCTGTTTTTAAGCAGGGATTGGTCAGAGCAGCTACATGGTTACTTCGCGACAGACTGGTCTCACTTATGGATTCCAGAGAACGGTAAGCCTAACAAGATCAGGGTGAATCGTGAGCGCTATCTTAAGTTCACGGTCACAGATCTGAACAATCCTAATGAACCATATACACCTTTTGCTGATTCACCCGAAGTCCAAGGGATGGACACCTTCTTTGGCAATTTCATGGCCGAGGTCTCACCTATCATCAATCCAGAACAACAGTCTGAGATCGTAGAATATATGCAACCAATAGCTTCTATGCAACAGTCTCATGAGCCCGATGGAAACCAAATTTGGTCTCTATATTTTGACGGTTCTAAGTCTAAAGAAGGAGCTGGTGCAGGCTACATCATTATCAATCTGGCAGGTAACAAGACATTAATGGCTTGTAGACTAGAATTTGAATGTACTAACAATACTGCAGAATATGAGGCTTTATTGCAAGGTCTCAGAAAATCCCTGGATATGAACATTCAAAACCTGGTTGTATTTGGCAACTCTGAAATAGTGGTTAGGCAGGTAAGAGACTCTATACATTGTCTTTCCCCGCATCTCAAAAGTTACCAGTCTGAGGTATGGAGTTTAATGAATAAATTTTCTGCATTCAATATAAATTCCATTCCTAGACTAAATAATGCCAAAGCAGATCTATTAGCTAATGTAGCCTCTAAACTTATTCCTGCAAAAGGCTTGTCCCCAAACGCATTCTCCGTCGAACTGTTGTTTTAACCATCTGTTCCTGACAATATCACAAACTGGAGAGTATTTGACGATGATCAACAAATCATTAACTTTCTTCACATGGAAGAGACCTTTCAAGGCACAGCGATAGATGAACGCACGCATGATGTCAATTTGCACGACTTTACGGTAATACCTGATCTGAAATCTCCTGAAGCTCTGTCAGACATGGTAAATTCCATACCCAAATCTACAGTTAGATTATAAAAGTTTTATTATTTTGAAGATAAATTTAAAAAGACGATCAATTGTAAAACAAATAGTTCCTCGTTGTCTTATGAAAAAGTCAATTTAGGAACTAGTGAAAATCCTCAGTGCATTAACTTAGGCTTGGGATGTTCTAGACAAGAAAAAGTTGCTTTTGTTAAATTGTTTAAATAATTTAAGGATGTCTTCGCATGGACGTATGATGATCTCAAAACATTTAATCCCAATATCATACAGCATGTCATCCCGATGAAGCCCCAAACCTTACCCTTCCAACAGAAACTGAGGAAGATGCACCCTAAACTAGAACTGACCATTCAAAAAGAATTGAATAAACTCCTAAGTGCTAAAATAATTTTTCCTGTTAGGCACACTCAATGGGTGTCCAACCTTGTCCCAGTTCAAAATAAAAACGGGGAAATTCGACTTTGCGTCGATTTCCGAAACCTCAATAGAGCATCTGACAAAGACAATTATCCTGTCCCACCCATGGAACAGATCCTACAACAGGAATCTGGTTCCAAGAGGCTATCTTTATTGGATGGTTTCTTTGGATACAACCAAGTCCTGATGTCTCCGCCAGACCAACTCAAAACTACCTTCCATACCCCGTGGGGCACTTATGCTTATCGCAAAATGCCCTTTGGATTGATTAATGCTGGTGCTACCTTTCATAGAGAAATGTACATTGCTTTTCGAGGCTTAATCAATCAATCTGTCATAGTTTACTTAGATTATGTGACTGTTTATTCTAAAAACAAAGACGATCATCTAGCTCACTTACGAGCCGTTCTGCTACGATGTCGTAAATACGACATCTCCTTAAACCCCAAAAAGTCCATATTTGTAGTAGAATAGGGTAAACTACTAGGATTCATTGTGTCTAGTGATGGGATGATTATTGACCTCGAAAGGACTCAAGTCATCGCCAAACTCCCCCCACCTACATCCAAAAAATCCATGCAGTCTTTCTTAGGCAAAATTAACTTCGTGAGAAGATTTGTCCCCAGCTTCTCTAAAATGGTCAGACCCTTGCAGAACCTGATTAAGAAAGACACCCAATATCACTGGGGACCCACAAAAAATCAAGCTTTTAATGCCATAAAGAAGGCCATAATAGACGCTCTGTCTCTCATGAGCCCTGACTTCTCTCAAGATTTTACACTCTATACTTTTGCCTTTGATCATTCCTATGCTGCAGTCCTAAATCAGAATTCCAAGAACAACGAAGTACCCATCACCTTTATGAGCTCTGCTTTCAAAGGTGCTGAACTTAACTACCCAGCAATTGATCGGCAAGCCTACGCTATTTTCAAAGAAGTTAAGCATTTCCGGTCCTATCTTTTGAAGTCAAGGACGAAATTCATTGTCCCCTACCTTGCCGTAAGGAACTTGTTAGTGCAGAAGGAGTTAGGAGAGAAGAGAGCCAACTGGGTCACCTCCTTGTAGGAGTATGACTTAGAAATCACCCCATCTCAGATCGTGAGAGGCCAAGGGTTGTGTAAGTTGGTTGTTGATTCGGAAACAGGACAGGAAGAAGATAGTGATAAGTCAAACCTAGGACAAAGCGATCAAAGCCTAATTTGTTGCGCCCAAAACCTCGCTATTCCCTGGTACGTAAATATTAGATCCTATCTTGAACATGGGTCAGCACCCCCTCACCTTGACCCCGCCAAGAGAAGAGCGTTGAGACTAAAGTCTGCCTCCTTTCATCTGGTTAATGGTATACTGTTTCGTCAGAATCTTGACAGCATACTAATGCGCTGTCTCGAGAGAGATGAAGCCGAAAAAGTCTTGCTTGAGTTGCATGTAGGAGAAGCTGGTGGTCACTTCAGTGGTGACACCATTTCTCATAAGGTTTTAAGAGCTGGTTACTACTGGCCCACACTTTTTAGGGATGCCCATGCTTTGTGTCGTAAATGTATCATCTGTCAGAAAGCATAAGGGCAGTTGCAAAAACCATCCTTTCCCTTGCAACCTGTCTCAGTAGATTCTCCTTTCCAGCAATGGGGCCTTGATATCATAGGTCCAGTTAACCCTCCATCCTCGCAAAAGCATAAGTATATTGTGACATCCATAGATTACTTTACTCGATGGTCTGAAGATGCTACGATAAGAACTGTCAACACCAATCAGGTAATCTCTTTCCTAAACTCGAATATTATCACTCGTTTCGGTATCCCTGATTGTTTAGTCTTTGCCAATGCTTCATACTTTTCTTCTCCTGAGATGAGCGATTTTGCTTTGGAGAAAGGAATTAAGCTGAAGTATTTTGCAAACAAGAACTTAATCAAAATTATCAAGAGAACCGTGGCCGAAAATCACAAGAATTGGCACAATGCGCTGTTGAATGCACTGTGGGCTGATAGGGTAACACCCAAAGCCGCTATAGGTAACTCCCCCTTTTTTATCGTTTATGGCAGAGAAGCAATTCTTCCACCTCACATTCTTCTACCTTCACTGAAGTTGTCACAAAAAGTCCAAGAAGAAGATTGTCCCCCTTTAGAAAGTTGAATTAACGCTTTGATGAAGTTGGAAGAAGTAAGAGCCCAAGCTAAGCGTAAGTTAGATCAACATCAACAATTGGTTAAAATCTGGTTCGATTCTAATTCTTCTTCTGATAGGAATTTTGAAGTAGGCGATCTCGTCTTGAAGTGGGACAAACCACATGAAGCAAAGGGTGAGCACACCAAATTTCAAAACTTATGGCTTGGGCCATTTTTAATTGCTGAAAATTTGGGTCCTAGTTCCTTTCGATTACAGAATCTTGAAGGGTAGCTTGACACCTATCCGGTGAACGACCAAACCCTGAAAAGATACTTTTCTTGATAACTACCTTTGTATATTATGTAAATATTTCATTTTTGTTTGCATTTTCGTTTGCTTTCTGTTTTGATTTTGATTTGAATTTATCAGTTTGTGTTTTTTAAAAAAATACACATACCTGTACACTGAACTATTCAGACAAAGACGATAGAAAATTTCTTCGCTAGAATAACTTTTGAAAAATTGTACAAACGTCAGTGATATATTGTTGAAATTGATATCTGTGTTGGAAAATTTTGTTGTTTGAAATAATTTTACTGATTTCAATCTCTAAGCAAAGTTTGTCATGATCATCTATTATCTTTTTACACTATCCCTTTTCCGTAAAGGAATGACTCAAAAGATGTCTCCCTGTCATAGGAAGTTGTTTTGTAAATGAAACATATCTGGAGCTAAATAAAGGACAGTGCTAAAAAATTATGATGAGGTCTAAAAAATATGTTAAAAATATCAATATTTTCAGCGTCACCCCGCTCAGCTATATACCTATGAAAAACAAAATAATTTTTTTTTATTAATAAGAGCTATGGGAAGTGCTTGTAAACCCGCCGAGATGATGAACAGGTCTGCTGACAGCGGGTAAATGCATGCATGGTGCCAAGACAACTTCGTCGAGGTACTGAACAGGCCCGCTGGAAGTGAAGCAATGTCAGGTACATGAAAATCTACAAAAAAGTATAAGAAACCTCTTTAATGTCCTTTATTCTGATTCAGAACTTCTTGATAGGATACAGATGTCAAAGTGGGTTAAATGGAAACCTTGTCGAGGCTATGGATGCCTGCTGGCAGCAGTGGCTATGCCAACAGTATTGGAGATTTTATCTTTAATATCATGACTTTCTTATCTTAATACTGTTATTGGTTTTCATCTTTTAAAACACTGCTGGAAAAATTGATTGACGATGATGTTTGTATAATTTTCTGGTTGTTATTTTTGAGTTTAAATTTTCTTCGCTGTCCTAATCCGAATTTATTACTTTTTACAGAGATAACTGCTTCTACCAGTGTGTCTCCATTGTTGGCAGCCAACTCACTTTTTCCTATCGTCTATAAGTTGCCTACACCTATGTCTTGCAAACATCAATTTTTTCGTCGCATTTTACAAATCGACAACACTTTCATTTCTTGTGACATTTACACAATTGTCTTCATTAAGTTTTCACGACTGTAAGCGTGAAAACTTCTCCTTTCGAAGTTGTTTTTCGATCATTATCTGAACTGTGGTTATTTCTTTTTTCATTATGCCTATTGCGCTTACCTTTTATTGATCACTATGTGGCTGGCAATATCCTTTGATCGGTTCTCATACTTCGATTGATTGTATAACTTGGTTTTATTGAAGGCATTTATCATTTGGATGTGCACTTCATGTGACTTGTCTGATCATTGATTCTATGAAATACATAGGGGTTTGATTAAATTTTTTATATGCATATGATATAATCCTTATGATAATCTTTTCATAAATTTTGGCTTGTCGACTATATGAATTTCGTTTGGCACTTTGATTAAACTTTTGATTATATACATTGGCGCATAGTTGATTTTGGGTTTTGATTTACATGTCGGACGTTTAAAACACCATGGCATAACATTTGCGTGTATTGGTATACACATTTCATTTCATTGGTTGTACACATGATTTAATGGTTGAACTATTATTATGGAGTAAACAACTATGTAAATTGGTGGTTGTACTTGAATAATGAATATTATGCATGGCAGACTCCACCACCTTCGCATGCGCGCATTAATGCTTACCCCTTTTGCTCGTTCATTGATGCTGGTTCGGGTAGCTCTGCTCCTGTTTGCGTTGGTGAATTCAAACCCTTCCCTTACCATGTATTCTGCTCCATCGCCCCAGTCGTGACAGTTGAACCCAATGGAAATCAGGCCCTGTTAATGTTTGACAATGCCCACCAAGATTTGGCAGACAGTGGATAGATTACCTTCGTGAAACGTTTTGAGGGTTTTAACCTTTGCGTAGCTCGATAGTTTTCCATGACCTTCGATGGCTGTAGAGCTAAGGAAGGCAATGTGTAGTTAGAGATTGATGAACAGTTTATCATCTCGGCTACGGGGTTAGCCCCTTCGGGATAGCGCTGGTTTAAGAATTGCAAGGTCGAGGAAGTGCCGTGGACATTGTTGTTTCAATCGCGCAAAATTACCTCCTGTGATAGAGGTATTCCCGTGACTATTCTTAAACAATGATGGCATGATTTACTAATGATAATCAAGTAATTTGTGACCTACAAAGGTCGATACGGGTTAGTGTTCCTCTACCACCTGCGTCTATTGATGATTTTTATAGGGTATCCTCTAAACATGTCGTTCTATTTTCATCGGAGCTTGTATAAGATGTCTAAAAAGTTTAAGAGACACAAGGCTGACAACAACCTGTTTTATCATGGGCTTATTAAGCTCATCGTTGTTTATCAGTTGAGTTTGCTTGGTGACAGTTGGAAGGCCTTCATCGGCCATAATGGCTTTGAAGATATTGACCCTGTACTGATTGATAAACCTCTGGTAGTTGAGACTAAGGCCGAATCGCCTCTACCCTTACACCTCCTACTAGCTAAACCCTCGGCCAACGCTCTTATCGACTTACCTAACACTGTAACTAAGAGTGCAGAGGCTAACGAAAATCCCAAGGGAAACCTCACTGCAAATGCTAAAGGGAAAAGAAATGCCCGACTCATTTCATGGATGGCAAGGAACAAGCCAAAACCCCCTATTGAGCCAAACCCTATCATCTTGAGTGAGGACTCCGATTCGGAAGTGGAACATTTTTTAGCTAGTGAATACCCCTATTCACAAGGTTTATGTGTCGAGCCGTCATATGATTTTGTATCCAACCTACCCTCCTTCCTAAAGGATGACGCTAACTACCTGGGTATTGAATTGCCTCGTGAAACCCTCGGTCATTTGGCCAAACCCTCATCTTCTCTGTCTAAACCTACATAGTCACCTTGTGATCAATGCAATTCGTGGTTAGAACGATATTATGTTGATGTTCCGATACTCCAATCAAGGATTCAATCATTGGAGGACCAGATTGCAGTTCTAACCAATCAAAAGGCCAAGCTCCAGGCGACAGATAAAAAGAAAAAGACAACCGGATCCATCCTGTTCAAAAACGTGGAATCAGCCACGGTTGTTGTAAATTCCAAGCTGGTATAAGCAAGCAACCTCGTCGCTACACAGGTATGGGAAATTTGATATCGTTTTGTTTGTAAATAATCTAGTTTTCTATAATGATTTGTATTCAGTTTTTAAACAATTCTGTTCACATCTTGAATGGCTTTGTTATATTGCGTGCATTCTATATATAGCTTTGTTTTGAATAAAAATAAAATTCGATTTGATATGCGATTTGATTATTCCCAGTATAGAAATAAATAGATTTTGATTGGATTTGAGTGATCTTCATTTGAATTTGTTTGATTGTTTGCATTCAAATAAATTGGTTTGTATCCGATTTGAAAAGGAAATTTTTTCATATTCAGTTTAGAACACAATCTTGCTTGAATTTTATTTGGTTATCATCCATGTGCTATGGTTGGTAAATGGTTTGATTAAGATTGATTGTTACGATTTTTCTTGGATTCGATTTCATTATCATTAGTATGCTATGGCTGGTAAATGTTTTCGGCAAGATACTTGTTACGATGATGTGTCGTGTGATGTTCTATCTTTGATTGTTTCCAACGACAAGGATAATCACTCTGTTTCTTTGATGAAAACATTACGCTCAAATAACATTCGCGCCCGAATTGGAAATGAACCCGAATCATAACGACTGTGTGGAAATCTTAGCTAAAGTGATTTTCTCTTATTCTAATTTAGCAAGTTTGTCCAATGAGTTGAGTTCAGATGATAATTGATGCTATGTATTTTAAATTTGTAAAATGAATTGGTCAAACCCTGATATGATTCGTTTGATTGAAATGATTATGATCAAAATTAATCAATCCTCTTTGCTCACTGTGCAATGATCAACGATCGGTATCTATAACAAACCCTGTTTGATTAATCCTATTATGATTTTGTTATAAGTCAATTATCGTTTGGATTCGTTCACAGCATAAATCGCTTGATATACAGATTCGTGATAATCCTTTTTGACTCACAGGTGTAGGGAAAGGTTTGTGATTTGTTTTGTTTTCAATTGAATATCAAAATGATCTCATAACAGATGGATTCAATTTGTTGAGAAACGATTATGATGATGTTACATATGATTTCATTTACCTGACTCATGACTATAATCGAAACAGAGTATTTCTATCCTTGTATTCAATTTAATGATATGAATCTTTTTGCTATATCGTTACAGCTATTACGATTGGAAAACGATTTTGTTGGATTGATCGTATCTCTTTTTTAACAATAAGTTTGATTATCAGTTTCAATTGGATATGAAACAATCTTATTACTTTTCGATTATGACTCTGAGGACCCGATTTTGTGGTAACGAAATAGCAGAGTATTCCTATCTTTGTGTTCAGTTGAATCACTTTTGATCCTGTTTAATGTTGAATGATAAAATCATTTTAATCTCAAATGATTCATTTTAAAATGGTTATTGAAAGATAATTGGATTGGCTTATTTTAAAATATTTTGAATCAATTCTGATTCCGATTATGTACCTCATTTAGACTAGCTACAAAATCAGATGATTTTGTAGCTAAGTCTGTAGAATTAAATTTTTATTGTTTTATTAATAAAATATCTCTCTAACTTGTCTATTTCTGACCTGTTTCAGGTGAATTCGAAATTGCATTGGATTTGATGGACAGTTTAGAGGATATTTGAAATATTTTAGTTTCATTTTAGTTTCCTAGTTTAGGCAATTTTGGGATATCTCCCAGATTTCATGTAAACAGTTTATAACTTCCACAGGGAGGTTTTACCCTGTGGAAAAACCTTTAAATACTTCTTATTTTTTGTAATAATATCATCCTCGCTTGTCGGAGAACCAGGATAATGAATATCTAATAGAGACTGAGACAGAAATTGATGTTCTTCTACAGCTTTAGCTTTTCATAATATCAATCTTTTGTTTCATGTTGATCTTTATCAATTTGCATTTGGTTAATGACTACTTTAGCTATCTTAGTCTTTTGCAAATGATATGATTTAATTAATGTTTAATCCATATCTGGTTTCTTCCAGTATATAAAAAACATAGCAATTACTTGATTCAGTTTGTGAATGACAGGTTTCTCTTCTTCATTAATTGGATTATTAAGTATAAGTTTTTGCATAACAGGTTTCCCTTATTGTAGAGATTTATAAATCTTATAATTGTTATGATTTTTTATGTCTTGTTTGTCCTGTAAACAAATTCAAAGAGCGTTGTAGCTATCATTTACGAGAAGCTTCTGGACTATTCGGTGTGAGTTTCCTTCCTCCGACCAGCTTCGAAGTCATCTTACACAGGGCAAATTTGGAGTGTTTCCAGCTCTGTTTGTTGTTTATTTGTTTAGTATATTTGTTAGTATTTTAGTTAGATATATGTGTAGTTAGTATATTAGATTGTTTAATTTCAGTAAGTTGTATTTCTTGTTCATAAAATCAAAAAAATCAATAAAAATATCTTTTATTGCCTTAGGGCAGATTGCAAATGAGTTTTTCAAGTTTTAATTAAATCTGTAAATTGTCAATATTGTATATTTTGTGAATAAGTGATATTGCAACTAGTAGTTAGTATAGTATTAGTTAGTAGTTTATATATATTAAGATTAGTTAGATTAGTTTGTTTTATTTATTGTTAGTTTAGTTTGTTTTATTTAGTTTTATTTAGTTTTAGTTATATTAGTTTAGTTTAGATTAGTTTTCTCTTTGGTTTTCTTAGGACCTTAGATCGGCTAACAGAGCCGCTAAACCCGTCAGGTTGGTTCATTCCAAACGTCTTGGGTTATTAGACAACACCGGACCGGTTCCACTCTCTCAGTTGACGGATGGTCAATTTCGCCCATCAACAAAACCCTGGTATAGTTATAGGGGGATATTCCCACTAGCAGAATTACAGACCATACTGGGGAGTCTCTCTAGATTTTTTAGGGGGGGGTTTGGGTTGTTCATTGTTTTTTTTTAGTTTCATTTAATATTAATGAGTCTTTTAAGGTTTTCTGGTCACATGCAAGGTGCATACCAGATTTCCCTGCCCTCTAAGTCTTACTTGTCTTTTTATTTTTGAAAAGTCTTAGAGGTGTACGTGCCCTGTTTTGGGTCATCCCACGTACATACGTGCTCTACACATTAGACATATCGCATACATAGGAATAATGTTTATGCAACAACCTATGTCTCTATTTCTTGGAAGTGTTTTTTAATAAAGAGAGAGTTTGTCTCTTTCCTGATAGAAGTTCACACTTCTCAAGACTTTCTTGAATCAATCAAAGTCTTTGTATGTGGCCATATCTTGGGTTGAAGTTTCGGTTTACTTGTTCCTTAGTCTTCTTTTGTTTTCCCTAAAAGGTTTAGAGAAAGATGTCAAGTTTTAGATCCACCTTTTGGTTTCTTGGTTGAATCCCTGTGATCCATGGTGGGCTTAGGGTATTTATCACTCTTGTTTTCAGTTTTCTTTTTGTTCCTGTTTCTTTCTTTGAGAGAGAAAAAAAAAAAGTTTTTACTTCAGTTTTTTCTTGTTAAAGCAGTTCAAAAAATTAAAAAAATAAAATAAAAATTCTTGCATTCAGTTTGGTAAAGTAGACAAGTTTGCTATTTGAAAAATAAAAATAGTCTTCATTTCAAAGTTATTTTTGATTTCCTAAAATATAAGTAGTTTGTAGTCAAATGAAATCAAGTTTTAGGATTTCTTCATTTCCAAGATATTGAAATATCAATTAGAAAAGTTGAATTTTATGAAGAGTTGTTTACAATATTTTCTTTAATTTTGTAGTATCTTGTTGGCCCTTGGTCATGTATTAAGGAAGAAAATGAAGATTAAGGAAGAAGAAAGACAAAGTATGAAGTGTGCGGAAGGCACACAAACCGAGGAAGGGTCGAAGTGGTTAAAGAAGCTTAAAGGAAGGAACGAAGTAAAGGAAAGAAAGTTGTTGAAAGAGAAGATCAAGGAAGACAAAGTAACAAAGAAGATAGATCGTGGACAAGTAAACAAGTGGAAGAAGACACTAATGGTGATTTGGAGAACCTCTCAGAGAAAAAGGAAGAACAAGTCGGTGAATTCCTTAAAATGCGGGTTATGTGGACCTAGGGTTTTGGCACCTGGGCTTCAGTCCATGGTTTTATAAGAGTCATGGAATGTATAAATAGAGGTCTAGAAGAGTTGAGATGAGAAGTAGTATTGGTGTTGAGATGTAAAATTGTTATGTTTTAGGATATTCTTGTATTTTGGGTCTTCAGCTGGGTGTGAAGATTGACTCTGCAGTTGGGTGTGCAATGATAGGAAATAAAGAGGAAGAGAGAGAAGGATATGCAGTTGAGTGAACAGATAGAACTATGTATATTCACTTATTCTATCGATAAACACAGTTCTGTGGAGGTAGCCATAGGGAGATGGTGAACCACGTAGAATCTTGTTGTTCCATGTGGTTGATGCTTTGTTATTTGCTATCTTTTGCATTGTTATTGCACTGTTATTTGTATTATCATAGATAATAAGATATAAATTACTTCGCAAAGTTAAGAATAATATTGTTAAGAATCTATAGGATATTTTGCATTGTTTCTTTGGAATCATCTTGCATTTCCTCTGGTTATAGACAGTTGTCTCCTGTAATCCCCCTATTGCTACTTCGGGTGAGACTTCATCTGCTTTGCAGGTGTTTCCATAAGGGCCAATAGTTAGGGTTTGTTGGTGTGTTGTTAGAGTTGAACCTTGGGTCTTCCCCTGTGAAAAAAAATGGTTCTGTTTCTGGGACCGAGATCTTCTTGAGGGAATGTCAAGGTGGTTTCCAACGAAGACAGAAATTCAGAATTGGATAGAAGAACAAGAAAGGGACTTTATCATAGCTCAGAACAAGGACCCTAGCATTAGTACAGAAGACTGGTTGGGAAGGTACATATTTACTGATGTGCACGTGATTTTCTTTGCAGGAGTTCATCTGGAGTTGTGCGAGTGGTTAGCTAGATTAGCAGAGAGTCAGTTTGAAATCATATCTAGACCACCTTTGGTTTAGACATCGGCGTTGATTAAGAAATTCAAGAAAGTTGATAGCTTTGTTTCAAGGGTAGTGGATCTTTGGTTTGACAACACTATTGGAGGGTACATTACTGAATTTTCTATTGACAGAGTGGAATCATATAGTCAAGCAGAGAGGTATTTCTTTAAGGGAACTAGAGGAAAGTTTCTACACTTTTTGAAGTTGACTATTAATACGTTATTGCATGAGAGGAATATATTGAAGATACAATAATCAATTGGATTTTAAAGATAATCTTCAAGAACTCAGACAGCGATAATGACACAGAGGCTAGACACACGTGCAGTGGGAGATCATTCAGACAGATTCCTCTTGAGAACCTGTTTAAGAAGAGTTACGGTCCATTAGCACAAGACGAAGGATTATATAGTGGGGAAGAAGAAGATCGATCAGACGAATAGTATTCATATTTCGCAAGGGCAGAGGAGGTAGAGAATGAAGAACCTCTTCAAGAAGAGGCAGGAACTTCAAGTATTTCACCTACTATCGAAGTAACTATTGCTATTCCTCATGTTGTTTTAGCAACACCAAGTAACCAGAGTAACCAGAGTAATCAAAGCACTCAGAGTACTATCAGAAGAAGTTTAGTACAGACTCAGTTGAGAAACCAAGGAAAATATATGGCAGATGAAATGAGGTTACCTATTTTTAGAGGAGATGGATCTAAGGATCCTGACCAACATTGGATCTTATGCGAAGTTGTATGGAGCATTAAGCAAGTCATCGATGAAGTTGTTAAGATATCTTAGTTTAGTACTACCTTGAGAGACCGTGCACTGAGCTGGTATATGAATTTTGTTACATCATCTAGACAGCCTAGAGCGTTGAAGGACATTAAGACGACGTTGAGTGCATATTTCAAGAAGCCTAATTTGGAGTTGCGGTGCATTACAGAGTTGAAGGAAATCAAGCAGAAGGTGACTAAACCTATTTGGGAATTTGATCAAAGATTTCATACCTTGACAGGTCGTTTAAGTTATCATATTCCAAATGAACAACATAAGGAATGGTTCATCATTTCCCTCATGCCACGCATTAGAGTTCCTCTTAAGAAACAGAAGGTTGCTTCATAGGCTGAGACATTAGATATTTCCATGAAACTAGAATCATCCTTTGTAGCAGAATCCAGTCCATGTATGAGTTAGATTTTGAATCAATTTACTAGTTTATCTCTACAAGTTGAAGACATGAAGAAAGACAGATGAAAAGAGAAAAGAGAAGAGATCAGGTGTATCTGATGTAAACCAGAGGGCCATGACAAAGAGAAGTGTCCTTTATTTAATGAATACTTGGCCTCTAGAGATCCTAACCATTTGAAGCAGGCTACTTTACCATGGTGTGAGGTATGTAGAACTAGACATCGCCTTGGTGAATGTTATTATTGTTATCACTGAAATTTTGTCCGCATAGGGTGACAAGAACTCCGCATCGTCAACACAGAAAAACAGTCGTTCATGGAACAAGGATTAATTCCACAGCACAGCAAAAGGGTCAAAACTATGCAAAATGGCCAAAAAATTACAAAGCGCTATGCACCCACTGGGCGCGCGCGCGCGCGTGTGCAACATCTTCGTACTTGGAGAGCATATGCGTGGCTGTGGGGTGAAAAACCCGCGCGCCTGCCAAACGACGCATTTATGAAACTGGTTGGCCTCCCAACCACTAATGGATCGGCTCCCAAGTCGATTTGACATCAAATCCGAGCTCAATATGCGTGGGGAGGCTGGTCAAAGACCTAATTGTGCCCTAAAGAGCCCCTTTTCACATTCAAAAGAGGTTGCATAATAACCCAATGCTTGGATATAAAAAGCCATGAATGACCACCATTTCTTCAAGGAATTCTTCATACTTTTATGCTGTTGAGATTGCTAGAGACCCCTTCTTTGGTAATACACATTGTAAGCTGCATTTCATAAGCTATTCACCCCCCACTTGAGTGAATAAGCTTGGAGTTCTTTCATCCACATTTTATCTTTTCTTTGTAAGGAGAGAAATCAGTTAAGGGCCTCAAGAGCCTTCCATTAGAGAGGGAAGGGACCCAAGTCCTCTCTCTCCTTTGTGTATCTTTGGATTTCATCTATCAGACCAGCTAATACATTGGTGATATTGGTCCATTGTCATTTGTTTTTATTTTTGTTCCTATGCTCATAGTTTTATTTAGTTTTTGTTTAATTCTTGTTAGTAGCTTTGTTGTTTTCTTTCTAACCTTTTACCATACAGCTGTCATGACTAGCAGATCCCAACTAGGCATGTAAGCACTCACTTTTTTCTCATCAAACGACGAAAAGAGTGCAAACAATTATATGAAAAAATATGTCCAGACACCCACCAATCTTTATTGTACATTTTGTAAATATGTGGGGCATGATAAGAAGGAATGTAGGGCTTATGACCTCATGCATGAAATTTCAATGGATGCATATAGAATTCAAGGAGAATTGAAGCCAGAAGAAAATGTTACATAGTTCAATTCCCCAAGAAGTGGAAGGTTTAACCCTCGCGGTGGGTTCAGAGGAAGACGACAAGGAGGAGGCATGGGTCAAGGTTGAGGTCGGATTATTTTCTATAACTGTTCCCAGACATGTCATTTGGCAAGGGACTATTAGAACCCTTGTACTACTTCTAGCTACTGTAATCCATTTGACCATCTCATTGAAGACTGTGCAGTATTTTTAGCTAAATTTCAAGAAAGACGAGGTGGAAACCAACAAATCCAGAAAATATCAGTTGAACCTCGCAGTGAGGAACCTAGAGTCTCTATTATTTCTAGAGGAGGCGTTGTCACAGGAGAATATAGGATGACTCAAGGAAATACTACAAATGGATCAGGGATCAGAAGAGCTTCAGAGAAGGCTCCATTGTTTGATCTAAGGAAGGAAAATGATAATTTTGAAGAAGAAAGAAGAGAATTTGTAGGTGAAGCTTCTTCATCTAGGGCACAATCAGAATTAAAGGAATGTGAAATGCCTCCATCATTTGATTAGTTTTCCCCACCTAGACAAGGAAAATAGGTAAGAAATCTTGTGGACTTCTTGTATAATTGTATTGATTTGATTAAAGATGAAAGACTTGTGAAAGAACTACAACACCTAATAAGACAGTATGAAATTGGAAGAGTAGATCCTCTACTGAGTAGAGTTGTGAATCAAGTATCTAGAAAAAGGAGGACAAGAAAGGAATTGCACCTTAGTGATCATATTGGAGACTACGACATGGAATATGTGGTCCTTGACTTGGGATCAGAAGAAAATGTTATGACGAGGCAAACTTGGGCATTGATGGGAAAACCTAAATTGATTTACTATCCTATTAGGATTAAGATGGCTAATCAGCAGGAGATGAGCCCCTTTGGAAAACTATAACATGTCCTTGTGGACATCGATGGAGTGAGGACATTTGCATACTTTGAAGTGATCGAGATTGTTGATGATATCTGTCCCTGTCCTATGTTGTTGGGTATTGATTAGGCTTTCGATAATTTGACTATTATTGACCTGAAAAAGAAAAGAATGGAATTTGAAGGTGATGGCCTTAGGGTCATTTCACCTCTTGATCCCAATGAAGGTCGTAGATACACAGAACCTATAAGAGAATAAGACCATGCCTATGATCTAGATAACGTCTATAAACTGACAGCAGGACGGTAGGATTATATTAATCCTACAATAGATGGAAATCTAAGTTGACGAAGTGATAGTGCATGCTCGTCAGATTCAGAAGAAGCATTGGAAAATTGGCAGAACATAATGTATGAAGTCTCTACGTGGAGGTGTCCCATATTGACTAAGGCAGTTCGTTGGATTGGCACAGAAGTAAGTAATCTTTCTACATTTGAGGGCTTGAATAATTTAGAGACATTTCTATTTGAATTTGAAGGAATTGTACCAGTACAATAGAGGTTGTTGGCACTAGATGAAGCCTTGAAATCAATGCCATCTAGATGGTGGGAAACACACAAGAATAACATCGTGGAGTGGGTACAATGTCGCACCTTGTTGACAATGCGCTTTTCAGACCAAGTTGAATGTTTTGAAGTTCGATACACAGGTCAGAGTTGTCCTAAGTACCATGTGCGAAGTTGGGCCAGTAGTTAGGGTTTGTTGGTGCATTTTTAGAATCGAACCTTGGGTCTGCCCCTATGCCAACATATATTTTTCTTTCAAATTCTTTAAATTACTCTTCCTTTTTCATCTCTTCATAACACCATCAGTTTCATTACTACACCCTTTGCGTAAATCAATCCTTAAAATTAACACTTAATCTAAAATTTATTAGAGTTTTTGTTTGTAGGGTTAATCGACTAGTTTAGGGTTTTAGGGCCTTGAATTAGGTGTGAAGAGGAAACTCTTCAAGGCAAATTTAAAACAAACATTAGATTTTTAGATAGGGAGTATTTTTTATTCCAACATCGTAAGAGTTAGTCGGGACCCTGCTAGATTACTGAGAGGGGGGGTAAATGACTAATAGATAAATTCAATCCTTTTTAACCACAATATGCAAGTGTTATATCAATGTAGCATTATCATCCAATAGTTGTAGAGTAAATAAACAATGAAAAAATGAGCAATCATACACATACAGAGTACGCTAGGGTTTTTACGTGGAAACCCAAAGTGGGAGAAAACCACATAATGTTTTTTCTTATATGTATTTAAGAATCACATTAATTGGAAGCACTAACTTCCTTTGTTTTTCAGCTGGAACTGGAAGGAGGCTCCAACCCCCTAATTTCTCAAGCTACAACCTGAGGGAAGCTCCAAATCCCCAATTATCTAGCTACAACCAGAAGGAGGCTATGACAGCCTATGTTCTTAGGCTATAACCGGAAGGTGGCTACAACCACCTATCCTTTCCCCATCCAACCTCCCTGACGTATAAGTAGAATGATGGAACCACTGTCACACTATCACTATGAGATATACTGTTGTAAACCTTTACCAATCAATTTGCACCAAATAACCCATGCCAATAACCTGACCCATGCATCAACCTATACCTCAAGCTGTAATCAACTTGTACCATAAACAGGTGCATTAACCATGCACCAACCTATACCAAACAAACTGTAATCAACCTGTACCATAAACAAGTGCATCAACCATGCACCAACCTGTACCTCAACATGTAATCAACTTGTACCATAAGCAAGTGCATCAACCATGAACCAACCTATACCAAACAACCTGTAATCAACCTGTACCATAAAGAAGTGCACCAACCTGTACCATGAACAAGTGAATCAACCATGCACCAAACCTATACAAATAATATGTCACAACAACCTATCCAAACAACCTATCACAACAACTTGTCTCATCAATATTATCAACCAAATCAGATACACTCACCAAGATCAATCACCAAGACAACTCTCAAAGATGTGCATCAACCAAGCATAAAAAACAACTCATAATCATCACCAATATCAATATGTGCTTCTAATAATATACCAATACAAGTATGCTACAGCATACATAAACCATGTGTCAACAATACTACTAACAAGTGCCTCCAACCATGTACCAAGTATGTACCAATCATGCATCAACTAATCATCAGCTATGAATTATCAAAATGTACCAAAATCATAAACTATACACCTCATGTATGTGCCAACTCATCAACTACTTGTCTCAACCATGTACCCAACATGTACCTCAATCAAAATCCCTCATCAATTTCATCGTCCAAATATGATTTGTAACTCTGTAACATACCTAGTGTATATGATCACATACCTGCAAACCTTCCTTAACTTTAACAACAAGAAACTAGCATTTTCATCAAACTTTACTTTACTCTCACGTGACTAATTTTGGATTAGTCAAAAACCCTAACTTGAAATAATCATAACTATGTACCTGTAATGAATAAATATCTTAAAATGTTACACAATGTTCTTCATTGTATTTTATGAAATTCCTCAAGACTTAACTACTTGAAACCTCTCAGAAAAGGAGTTATAGAAAAAATGACATACCTTGTTGAATTCTGGCTTATTCTAGAGAGCAAACTTGTAGAGCATGCCTCGCACGGAATATTTGTTGTATTGATATGAAAATTGTACAAAGAATAATATAGACTATACTCTAACCAATACATTTGGTCTTACTGAATTTGGATCTGTTATGAAGAATTTATGATGTTTTTACCTGAAACACTTTTTTTAGACTAGTTTCAAGACTAGCCACAAACCCTATTTTCCACGGCGTGTCACTCCCAAAATAAAATGACCCAGAAGCTGAAATTTGTATCATAGCTACTTGGATATGTTTCCTCAATGGCCTCCCAATTTCATAGTCTAAATAATTCTATAAAAAAAATTATTGCAAAAATTGTGAGATGACCTGTAAATAACATACCTTAGAAAGCATCATCAAAAGAATTTATCCTCCCTTGAATTTCAGCCTTCTTTACTTCATCTTCCCTTTGAAATTCGACTTAGATATACTTTGGTTACCTCAGTCACTTGTATATATTCAATATGCTCAAGTGTGATTAAAATGAGAGAGCCTTGCCTCTTATTTATACTTTGATGTAGCTTCCTCAAGGGCTTACCTTTTAACCATCTTAACCCACTTTCCTTATTTTAGGGTTAACCCACTTCTAACCACTTGTTCACTTAGTAATTTATCCATTAAATTTATTATTTAAATAATTTATTTTGTATCCACTTTGAATTATAGTACGCTTATCACTTCACTTTACCTCAAAGTGTTACATTCTAACCATCTTAAACCACTTTCCTTATTTTAGGGCTAACCCACTTCTAACCACTTGTCCACTTAGTAATTTATCCATTAAATTTATTATTTAAATAATTTATTTTGTATTCACTTTGAATTATAGTACACTCATTAATTCACTTTATTATTGACCTTCTAAAATATCTTAAACCACTTTGACTACTTTGACCGTTTGGGGCTTCTAGATGACTCATGAGGGTTATCCAACTTCACATAGCCATAACTCTCTAACCGTAAGGATTTATGTGACATTCCACATACCATTGAAAATGGAATGACATGTACTATCCATATAAAATAGTTTTTCTTGTAGATATATCAAAAATCATACCATTATCCATCAAACAAACGTGGGTCCATTACCCAAACCTGGGTTCTCCAACTTCTCATGGCCATAACTCTCTAACCGTGAGGAGTTATGTGACATTCCAAATACCACCGGAAATGGAATGACATGAAATATCCATATAAATAGTATTACCTTAAAATATATTAAAAATCATACCATTATACATGAAACAACCTTGGGTCCATTACCCTAACCTTTGTGCTACCGAAATTTTCTACCGAACTTTCTCCAAGGGTTTACATCAATCACTAAGGTTTGATATCAATATACAATATCACTCTCCAATGGTTGAAATCAATTACAACCAACAATACATACCAACTTTCCATCAACCTAAGCTAATTTTATGACATACCCCTTGTAACAAAGAGGATAAACACAAGATCACGTGAGGAAAGGAAGATGAGATAACCCCTCCAAAGACAGACCAAATCTAATGGGGATTGTATATTGAGGGTATTACTAGGGAACAATATTGATCACATTTTCCTATGGATATTTGTAGACCTAGAATCCATTCAAGATCCTCAGTTTTCTTCTAGACCAATTTCTTTCTTCACCCTTGAAGGGATATGAACTTGTTATCATGCTCATTACAATCTTCCCGACTGTTGACTGTACCCACCTCGTGACCAACTGCGAGATGGAAACTTAGTTTCCTATATTTTGCGTACTTACACATGTGACTACAGGGGTATACCGTGATACCTAGGGTGGACTTCAGATCTCGCTTCACAGAGTATACCTAGAGAGTGCTTTCATGTTCGAGTTGCACTTACACCGAATAGTTTCTCTAGTGACCGATTAGTTTCCCTAGTGTCGATCGACGTAATTGTCCTTCCTGCTAGTTAGACAACTACTTTATTTATATTTAGAAAACATTTAATGTGTTCTTTATTCTCCCTAGTTTTCCATAGTGAGTTATTTAGTGATTACTTTGGGTATCTGACCTATGGTGGTAGACTTCCCACTCTGTTGGTCATGAAAAATTTTTAGTCTTCTTCTTAGAAACGTGGAGCCGCCTCTTTATAGGCATTTTTTTATACCACTGGTTCACCAGAGTCAGTGTGTGATACTTTTACAAACTTGAACGATCGCACAAGGGGAGAACCTGTGCATAATATCTTCATGGCTAAAGTTCCTGACGATACCAAGAAAGGAACCCTTTCAAAATGGGATTCTTGTTCTTTTCCTTTCTTCAAAAACATTGGTGTCCCTTTGATGGCCACTTTGTACATTCTTGGATTGAATGTGCGACTACCAATTTGGTTGGGTACAAATCCAAATGTCATGAATGCTCTTGATGCTTCTCAGTTAAGTACCTTATGTCATGGGCATCATGTTGATGTTCCTTCATCAACAAAGTCTTCTCCTCCTCCTTCTGACTTCTCTAGTGAAAGTATAGCTACTAGTAACCGAAATTATAAATGAAATAGAAAGAGGAAGAATAGGAAGAAGAGGTCATCAACCTTTGCAAATCATGTTGAAGACCAATACCCAACCTCTACAAGTCATGTTGGGGGGGGAATTCCAGTCACTAATAGTCATACTGGTAATAGGTTTGTAGCCTCTACGAGTCATGTTATCGACCAATCACCAACCTCTGCAAGTGATGTTGGAGATGTGAAACCAACTATTGCTATTAATGTTGGGGGAATCGATTCTATTGAGAAACCTAGAAGGATAGGACATAAGATTAAGTTCCCTTGTAATCTATGCAAGGGATATAACCTTACTCATCTGTTTCCTGACATTCCAGAGGCATGAAGATTGTGGTCCCTATATTCAATCTCTTATGATTCTGAGTCCTGTAAGGTTTCCTCATAGTCTATTCAGCCAGTGGTTGAGAAAGTGGTTATGCCAATGCAATATTTGGCCTATCTCACTCCCTTTTTGGGGGGTGATGCACCTTCATACCATGTGGTCTTGCAACCTATTCAGCTAGTGGTTGAGAAAGTGGTCATGCTGATGCAATCTTCAGTTGATCCCACTCTTCTCTTTGAGAGTGTCGAGTCTACCAAAGTGGTCACGCCAATGCAATATTTGGTTGATACCACTCTTCGCTTGGGGAGTGATGTGTCTAATGACTATGTTTTTAGAATTTCTAGTTCAGTACTTTCATAACAAGGGGGCATTCTCCTCACTTCGAGAAAACCCCCTCGAAGCCCTAGGATGGTTTCCTTTGATTGGAATGACCTTGTTGAACCTCGTCTTCTTCGTTTTCATGATTTCAAATAAGGGTTGACGTTAATTCAAAAAACATTTATCGATGTATTGTAGATGAAGTAGCCTCTGCAAGTATTTTATCCTCCTTGGCTTCGCATGCTTTGGGTTCTCTCGAGCTTGTGTCTGCATCGCATGAGCTATTGGATTTTGATAGACGTCCTAGTGAATATTTGGGGAATCTTCCTCAGTTACCTATCTCATTAGGTGGGAAGACAGTCCTCGTCAGTGCTATAGTGGTGCAAGGCCTGTTAGATTTCAATATGCTTCTCAGGCATGATTATGTATATGCTATGAATGTTGTGGTGTCTATGCTCTTTTGGTTCATGCATTTCCCTCATAATTGAATCATTTTCACTATCGAAAGTTGGCATCTGATAATCACCATCCTAATTCGACATTATTTCAAGTTTCCCCTTTATATTCTCCTAGTGTTTGTGTAGAATCTACCTCGTGAGACTCCCTCATGAGAACCCTTGTTGTCTTTCAAGATCGCCTTAAAATTCGAAAGCAACATCCAATGAGATTGCATTTATTCTTTTTGATCTCGTCTGGATTAATTGAGAAAAGTACCCCCCTGCAGTCTTCTTTAATCCCTTTTTAGACTTTCTAGAAATGAAAATATTGTTGAGCGATCTTGTTTCCCTTCATGCTCGCCAAAATCAAATTTGAAGGCACATTTGTCGGGAGGTAGTTTACCCCTTTTTCGGTCTGGATGGAAAATTTTACGAATAAAGGTATTCTCTAGGAACTTTGGTTCTCTAGAAGAGTATTCTCAGGCGTAAGCTTAACCCTTTTTCATGCCTGAGGGAGTAAATATTTGAAAAAGAAACATTCTCCTTGGTTTTGGTTTATCACCTTTTTTTGGGACTTGGAGATTACTTATGAAAAAGGAACCCCCCCGAATTCCATAGTTAATATATTTTTAGACTCCCTAAAATTGAAAATATCATCGAGTGACATTGTTCCTTCACACTAGTTAAATTGGTCTAGACAGACATCTACTCGCTTGTGTTTAACCCTTTTTCCAGCCAGTAGTTTATAGCGGAAAAATGTACACCTTTGGAGATTTTTCTTGCCAGGAGAGTTCTCCTCAGTTACTTTTATATTTTTTCAAACTAAGGAGACTAAACTCATAAAAAGGTTGTGAGTCCATAGTTAATCTCTTTTCAGACTCCTTAAAATTGAAAATATTTCTGAGTGATCTTGTCTTTGTCACACTCGTTAAAATGGTTTGGAAAAGACATATTTTCGATGCAAGTTTAACCCTTTTTCGAACCAACTAGACTAACTTTGAAAAAAGGTACTCCCTTGAGTCTTCTTTAATGGTTTTTCAAACTCTCTAAATGTGAAAAGACTATTGATCTTACCTTCTCTGGGCTCGTAAAAATTTACATAGAAGGGGTCTCATTGCGTCTTTCTTAATCGCATTGCAGGTCTCATATTTGCATCTTTGGGCTAATGAAAGATCGATGTTTCTCTCAACTGAACCTTTGAAGCATTCCTTATATGCAACCCTTGCGACACTTTTTTCCTTTATGATCTGACACCTTGACCCATGGAGGAATTTTCCCCGAGTGTCCTTATCATACACATGTCTCCTTTCCCTGAGCATTAGTATGTTCCATCCACTTGGAACTAATTTGCTTGCTTCCGACACTCGTTCATCCTTTGTAATGTAGCATTATTTTATTCTTTTTCAATCTCTTTAAAAATTGAAAAAGACAAAAAAATAAAATATTCCAAAAAGAGGGAATGGGAAATATACTTTTTTTTTTCGGTAGCAAAGATAGTCTCCCTTGGAAAAATAACATCCTTATGTTTTTTCATCAATCATTTGGATCTAGTGTAACTTTAGGAAGTTGTTCTCGTTTTTATCACTGAAAAATCATCCACAACATTGGACACAATGGTTGAGGAAAAACATCAATGCCAACAATAATTAGTCCACCTACAGTATAAAAATCCATCAAAAGGAAAAAAACTATATACTTGGGTCAAAAATCAAAGTGTGAAATTCACCAAAGGAAGCATGCACACAGTGCCTAGGCTAACATAGACCTCAGTGCACACTATCCGCAAAATGCCCGACTGTATATGAGAAAAGTTGTGCACTTCTTTGAAAATCACATTTATGGATCTTGTCGGCCCCTCAACCACTTCCAATTCGACCCCCAACACGATTTGATACTCATATCTGAGCGAAATCTCTCTTGGAGGCTGGTTAAGAGTTAGGAAGTTACCTAAAAGGCCAATTTTTCACACTATGAACCAATTATATCTTGCCATGGATGGATTCTATAAATATGTGCCATGGGTGTGCTAAGAAAATAAGATCTTCAAGGTATTGTTATGCTGCAATAATTCTTCTTTGAGAATCCTCTTTTCTCTTTGAAGCCTTCAAGCACCATTGCAATAGGTCATTCCACTTACCTCTTGAGGGAATAGGCATTGTATTTATTCACCATTTGTCATTTCTTCCCTTGTATGAAAATAATATCTCTCAATTAGGGAAATCAACAACCCTCCCAAGGAGGAAGAGGGGACTCTTAAGTCTTTGCCTTTCTCTATGGTGTTTGTAAGGACCCATATGTCCACATTGCTAGTTCTTTAGGGATTTAAATATTCTACAAGGTTGTACCAAAGACACATAGTAAGATAGGTAAGAAGATTTGTAAGGACCACAGGAAGTCCACATGTTGCAATCTCACACTTAAATTATTAAAATATTTGCACACTTTTCACTTTCTTGCACAAAAAGCCACTCCTCACACACACAATTTATATTAGAATAGTGGAGGTCGAAGTAGGATTTCTCCAAAGGAATTCCAAAATATCCGACTACTTCTTTGGAAATTATCCACACAAAATTAATTCAAAGGAGGTTGGTCCATGATCCTAATCTCTCAGCCCACCATATCTAATTTAAAAAAAAAAAACACTAAATTTTCCTCCACAAGAGGTGCCAAAAGAAATTTTTTAGTCTAGGTAAGATCTCGGGGGTAGGCATCCAAATAACCCCTCATTTTCAGGTTCTCACATTTTGAAACAATAGAAGTTGAGAATAGGGATCTTTCAAATCCTCCAAGGCAAGTGGTCCTACACCATAAGGCAGGGAGATACCCATGAAGGGTTGAAGGCTGAGGTCTAGTTGTTCTGCGCATCCCTCCTTCAATCACCCAACTCATGTGAGGGCATCCAACCCGTGACCCATTTATGAGGCCAAAAATATAAATGTTGCACTTTGACCAAGGTACTTAGCGGGCAAAATTAGGATGTCCACCCAAGTGGTGATTGTGGGCTGCAATTGCATCGTGATCATATTTTGTGTGGCTATTGGGAAATATCGCCATCTCTTTCGAGACATGCACCCTCTACCCCTCATTATAACTCACTACTTCAACCTTCAATAGTTCCTCTTCTAGTGGCTTCAGACTCCACTTTCGAGTGATATTGGAAGGTCCAATGTTGAATTGAGAGGAAGGACGATAGGTATTTTAGGACACAAGCATTGTTTTTTATTATTCCCCCATGCAGAAAAAATCCACCTATCCACATGCTTGTTTATTTATAGTTGATTTATGTATGAAATTCATTTGATTAGATGCAATTGTGATTTCTACTATTTTGTGAAGGTCAAAAATATACAAAGATCTTGTTCATTTATTTCTCTCTTGATACCATTTTCACACATTCAATTTGCTAGTCAAAAACCATAGGGGAACCACATAATCCTCATCATTCTAGATGCTTGCAAAATCTCCCTCCTATTTTAGGAGGAGTCCCTAGACTTTCCAACTCACCGGCTCAACCATCTCATACCCCCATGAGTAGAACTTGTCTTTGATTGAACCCTGTCTTGTGACTCCATTACCCAATGGCCTATTCTCTTTATTCCAACCAAAAATTCAAAAACAAGCCCTATACTCTCATAACTACCCTAACATCACAATCCAAACAAATCTAAATCATACAGAGAGATCCCTCTCTAAGTCTTGGAGGACTATATCCTTGACTCCAAAGTGGTTTTGTGGTTACCTCTGCCCATTTCTTCTTCAGCCTAAGAAATTAAAGAGTGCTAACATCTAGGATATCCACCTTCTTCATGTGTACAAATTTCGTCACTTTCTACATGAAAACCAATTGTTTGTAAAAAATACCAAATGTTCCTTTGAAGCCAGTGAAGTGAAGTACTTGAGACACATTGTGAGTCACGATGGCATAAAAGTGGACCCCAAAAAGATACAATCTATGAATGAGTGGTTGTGACCCACGACCTTAATGTGCCTACGGGGTTTTCTTAGTCTCACGAGCTATTACCAAAAATTTGTCCACCATTATGAAAAAAATGCTAATCCCTTAACCGACCTTCTCAAGAAGAATGCATTTCATTGGAAAATTGAGGCGGAGAAATCCTTCATTCAGTTAAAGAGAACCATGTGCACTACTCATGTCTTAGCAGTACCCAACTTCAAAAAAAATTTTGTGGTGGAATCATATGCTTTGGGCACTGGTATAGGTGCAATCCTCACCCAAGAGGTTCGATCTCTAGCCTTTACTAGCCAAGCGTTGAGTGGCTGCAACATGGGTAGATCCACTTATGAAAAAGAAATGTTGGTCATTCTAGATGTGGTGCACACATGGAGGACCTACCTTTTGGGACATCATTTTTAGATCAAAACATATCACCAGAGTCTAAAGTATTTTTTGGAGCAGAGGTTATCCTTCCTCGGAAAAAAAAAAGTGGCTAACTAAAATGTTGGGTTATGACTATGAAATCGTATATAAAAAAGGAAAAGACAATAAAGTGGTTGATGTTTTGTCATGACAGCATGAGGAGTATGGTTCCCTCTTTTCCTTATCCTTACCAGTCCCATATTGGATTGAGGATGTGCTCCAGGAGTGGCTCACACAACCGGCAATCTCCAGGATAATTCATTGTCTTCAGGAGGACCCTAATCCTCCCACTGGCTACACCTAGTAGGAAAATACTCTCTGATGTAAGGATCTCCTAGTTATATCACCCTCTTCAGCACTCAAGACACAACTCTTAGAAAAGTTTCACTCATCATCCATTGTAGGTCACTTGGGCTTCCAAAAGACATATGCTCTTTTCCATCATTCTTTTTTCTAGACAGACATGAAGAAGGCTATACTTTAATTTGTCATTGAATGTGAAGTGTGGCAATGTAATAAAAGTGAAATTGTCAATTTTCGAGGCATTCTACAACCCCTACCCATTCCATCTTCAATGTGGACAGACTTCTCCATGGATTTTATAGTGGGCCTTCCTAAATCTAGGAACAAATTGATCATCATGGTGGTGATTGGTTTCCTATCCAAGTATTCTCCTTTTTTTGCTTTACATAACCCTTTCATGGTGGCACTTGTTGCACAAGATTTTCTTGATCATATTTTCAAGTTACATGGCACGCCAACCTCTATTGTATCTGATCATGACCCCACTTTCACAAACACCTTTTGGAAAGAGATGCTTAAATTGTAGGGAAACCAACTAAACATGAGCACAACCTATAACCCCCAGTCTGATGGCCAAACGAAAGTGGTCAAAAAATGTTTGGAAACCTACTTCTGGTGTTTTTCTTTAGACAAACAACACTGGTGGCTACAATGGCTTCCCTTGGCAGAGTAGTGGTACAATATTTCCTATCACACAGCCACTAAAATGACCCCATGTGAAGGAATGTATGTCCAACGACCTCTGATAGTTAGTATGTATCTTCCAGGTACATCTAAGGTTCAATCTATTGATACCATGTTGCAAGGTCGTAGAATCACCATCACAGCTCTGAAGGATAACCTTCCCATGGCCCAAAATCACATGAAGCAATAGGTTGACCAACATCGTTCCGAAAGGGTTTTTCAAGAAGGGGATCAAGTGTTTCTCCAGCTCCAACCTTACAAGAAAACATCTCTCAAAGATTAAGGACATCATAAGTTGGAACCCAAGATTTCTCGGCCCTATTAGATCCTCAAGCGTATTGGTTCAGTACCTTACAAATTGTCTCTTATGACTACTTCTAAAATCCATCCAGTGTTTCATGTTTCCTATCTAAATAAAGTGATGGGACATAATTTCTAATTTCAAACCATCTTGCCAGAATTAGATGAAGAGGGCTCCTTGTGGCTCCAATCTGAAGCAGTCCTCAAAAACTGAGAACGTTAGTTGCGTGGCCAAACCATCAAGGAAATGTTGATCAAATTGAAGGACACATCACCAGACGATGTGACTTGGGAACCAACAACCATACTTCTAGTATTTTTCTCACCTACAACCTTGAGGAAAATGTTGCTTTTGAAGGGCAAGGGCATGTTAGGATCTGATTCTAACCCCTCTCAACGGGTCATTAGTTAGCAGGATATGTTTTCTATGTAATAAAGGATGGAATTAGTTAATAAGGCCTAATAAATAAATGAGAATAAGTCAATGTAAGAAGACCTAATAGAAGCTTTCGCTTCTAGAAAGATATTCCTTTACAAGTTTCCTTAGAAGGTAGAATTAATATAAATAAGTGTAGGAGGCATGGGTGAAGTTTGTCTTGGATATTATTGTAATAGAGCTCTACTCTACTGGAGGTTTCCCCCTTGAAGAGGAAAGTGAACATTGTTATCATTAATAAAGGTGTTCTTTCTAGTGTTACTCTAGTATTTTTTTGATATTGTTCTGGATATATCATTGTTGTTCCACTATTGCTTTCTCAATATTTTTTTTATGCATATTATATTATATTTGGAATATTGCAACCTATCAATTATTCGACTACCAATTTAGACAGATATTTGGACTCTTCTATGGCAAAGAAAACCATTTAAAATTTCTTAGGTAGGCTTCTGAGAATTTTTTCAACAATTTTTTTACCTTCAATCTTCTTTCCATGAATCCTTAATTGATTCACAACTGCCATCACTCTGGTCATGAACTCGCCAATGTTCTCTACCTCCTTCATCTTCAACGTTTCAAACTCTCTCCTTAGGGTTTGAATTTTCACATTCTTCACTTTTTCATTACCCTAATATGCTAATTCTAGGATATCTGAGGATTTCTTTGCACTAGATGCTCCTATTATCTTGGGAAAAATTAAGTCATCTACTAAACTTGGATCCAAAACTTGGCCTTGTTCTCCTTTTTCCTTCATTCTACAAGCTAATTTATTTGGCCATTAGTCATAGCCTGTAAAGTTGCTTTCATCCTTAAAGACCAAAACTCATAGTTGTTTCCAACACCAACTAAATTACTTGTTGAAGTCATTAAAAATCAATCAAAGAAAATGTGTAAAGGTTATTTCCTTATTTTTCCACTTTGTACCTTCGTCAATTTCTTTTAATCCTCAATCACCCTTTTTTTTTATCTCATTTAACTTTGGTCCATACCCTAACTTTATGCTTTTAATATAGGAAAAGTTGATCATCCCAATATAAAAAAAAACTTTTAAGACAAACAAAATAATTTGTCAAAATTTATAATAAAAAAAGCTCCAATTCACCTCCTTATGGTAGGTTGTAGTGGCTAGGGTTTGTTCCTTTGAAACCCTTGGCTCTTCCACTTCTTCTATAGATCTCGGCTCCTCGGATCTATGTCTTCCACCATCTATGTGGATTAATGATATATCTTCTCTTTACTCTGTGAAAATTCTTACAAATCTACTCTCATACCATGTTAATTTGATATGCACAGACAAATATGAAGAAGAGAAAACATATGAGGCATACCTTACCTTTCTAATTATCAAATATATTTTCTACAATAAAAAATTAGCAAACCTAGAGGTTTGATACTGTCAAAACTAACAAGTGGCTAACCACTTTCCATGAGTAGAAAAATATCAAATCAAATAATCACCAAATAAACTAATATATGTATACCCCATTCACCAGAGAAATTATATTCTTTAACACTTCTCACATTCTATCAAGAATAGAGATTTTTTTTTTTTTTAATAAAATGTCGATCAATATAGGAAACATGACAACCAGAATGGAAACATCATTGTTTTCCGAACAAGAATTGGATGATATATTCAGTCATCCGCCGCATGTAGATTGGGATAGCAATCCTGCAGCAGGAGAACAATTGGACGTGAATTTGGATGTAGCAGACTGGTCATCATGGGACGATTTAATAATCGACCGGAACAATGGCTGCACCATTAACAATCTATCATTTCCAACAGACTTGCAGGTAATGGGAGAGTTTTTAATGGATACATATATGCAAGATCGACAATAATAACATCGAGGAAGATCCAAGATTGAATCCTCAGAGTGATGTCAACTCCAAATAGAAAAAATAGGAATTACAGATAGGACTGTTGTACTCATCAGGGATTAAAAAGTTGTGATGGATTAAAAAGGTGTGCTTAAAAGGAATTTAAGCAAATAAATGTGTAATATTGGTTTTTTTCTCTACGGGATTCTAATTAATAGATCTAATTTTTTTTTAGAGTCCAAAACTTGAAAAAATATTTGCATTTTGAAAATATCCGATGTTTCTTCGCCAATAAAGAAGATAATGCAATTTTTTTTAGAGTACAAAACTTGAAGAAATATTTACCTATTGAAAATATCCAATGTTTTTTGGCCAATATGAAAGATATGCAATTCCTTCCATGTTAAACATGGAGTTGAGACATGACATAGATTTTTATTTTCCTTCCAAATATATATATATATGAACATACTATTTATATATATCTTTTATATAAAAATGTTAAATATTATTGGAATGTTCTGTATTTTATGTTTTTGTGTTGATTATTTTGATTTTTTATAAAGTTTTTAATTTTTTTTAAGCAACATTGATTATATGAATATGTAAGACTAATGATAGGAAGAGTAAGGGATATTCCCTTTAGCTTAGGGTAGTTTTTTTTTAATCATAGAGCCAGGAGGTCAAAGACAAATCACTAAAAAAAATAGGATAAAAAATTGAGAGGGAAGGAAGGATTATAAATTAATTAAGTTTTTAATATTAATTAGTTATCTACTCATGTAAGTTAATAAGTTAATTTGAGTTTAAAGTAAGTAATTAGAAATAAATTAACAAAGGAAATGCAAGCTAAAGTGGGGTTAATTTCCAATTTCCTTTAATGAGTAAGTTAAATTAAGTGTTTGAAATGAAAGAGAAGAAAAAGGAAAGAACTAACTTTAAATATGAGATTTGTGATAGGTCTCTAAGAGAGACCCTCCACATACAACTCAATCCTATTGAAAAATATACTTGTATTGATTTCCAATACAAAGTAATAAAAACACTTGCACAATCACATTTAATAATATAACAATTTCTATTGCATGGAGACCTAAGTGTACTTAGAAGAGCATGTCATCTACATTCCCCTAGTTGTGCTAGAATCGCCCTTGAGGTTTGAGGTTGAAGATTGTCCAAAGTATCATTGGACTAAGCCTTTGAAGATTCCTTGGGATGAGAAAACAAGCATGGAAGTTTGGAGCCAAACTAATAGCAAAGATCCCCACTGAGGTGATAGAGAAAACAAGTACAAACAACCTGAGAGCTTGTTAAATGAACTAGGAAGATAGATCAATATTTGATGCCAATTTGAATGTATAGGTCTCCAAAATAGATGTTAAAAGTTAGAAAATTTGAAGAGTTTAAGAGAGTTAGATAAGGGACTTCACAAAGAGGAATTGAATGGTATAAATAGCCAAGGGAACAACCTCAAGGTGTAATTGAATGGAAAACTAACCATAAAAGATAGAAAATTGTATAGAAAAATTAAACCACATAGTTTGACCACATACCACAAGTGTATAAGGTATTAACATGGATTTTCACCTAAACATAGTCTATGTTTCATGAGCCGTGAGACACATTTGTAGTATAACTAAGAAAGTTGTGGTTCACTTAGCACCTTGACTAGGAAAGGTTAAGGAATATTTTGACTCATTTGAGGGTGAGTACAAGCTAATGATGTGTAACAACCCTAAGTAATTAATCAATTGTCATAGTTTAAGTAATTGTTTAATGTATATTAGTTAATTAATTAATTGTCCTGATTTAATATTTGTTTAATGTATATTAGTTTAATTAATTAATTAATTAATTAATTTCATGATTAAATATTTGGTTAATGAATTTGAGTTTAATAAATTATTAATTTATTAAATGGAGAGTTAATGTATCGGATGATGGAACCATTAAAGAGAAAGGGGATAAGGTAGATGACACTTAATGGAGAGATAAGGTGGGTGAGACTTAATGAAGGTAGAAGGCGGTGAATGAGAGAGGGGGAAAGGAGGATAAGAGAAGGGAAAAACACTCAAAAAGGGACTTTTGGGGTTTTTGGGGAGAACATCAATTTTCATAGTAGAGGATTGTATTGCTGGTTTGGGGCTGGAGTAGCTTGCTGGAGGATTGTACTACTAGTTTTGCTTGAGGAACTTGTTGGAGTTTGGTGGACTAAGACAGGGGGCACATGTTGCTGGGAGTTTTGGGCTCGGGGGCCAGGAATCCTTATGGAATCCTGGAGCTAGGGAGATGGAGAGGCTCTGTTCCTAGTTGGCTGGGAGGAAAAGATTCAGTTTTGGGCAGAGTTTGGGCAGAGCAACTTGGGTAGAGTTTCAGCTTCATCTTGGACAGACAAAATTGGGGAAACAACATTACTTGAGAGGTATTTATGTTCATTATTATGGCATGTTCATTATCGTTATGATGGTTCATTATTTTACTATGCTGTGTATGTTATTCAATATGTTAATTATATCATGCTGCTCATTTTGAATTTTGTTGAACCATGAATTGTTATTTTGCTGAATATAGAACCGTAAAGAAATTATGATAGAAATTTTATGTTTAAATTTATGAAATTTTAGGTTATGTTAGATAGGACCCTACACATGGTATCATAGCTTTAGTTTAAATATGGGACCAAAGGCCCACCTACCCACCCATCCTCTTGACTCTGGGCATAAATCTAGGCTATGTGTCCTGTAAATAGCCTTGAAACTCTCTAAAAAAAAACTCTAAAACTCATTGACCTTTACAATGAAATCCATGAAAAGGGGTTATGTAATAGAAATGGCTTCACACAAATCAACACTCTATATATAGAAAATATAAGGGATGTATGAACATAAATAACTGGATATATAAACGATTTGTATATGGAAACCATATAAATCTGGGCCCGAGGGCCAAGCTCAGACTCAAAGCTCCACCTCCACCTCCACCTAACCTGTAAGCCAAGCCCACAAATTATTTTTTATATATACAAATATATATATATAAACATTATTCTCATTAAAAGTAAAATGGTATAATATTCTACATAGTGAAAGTGTTAAGTGAATATTAACACTTGCTACCAATAAACCAACAATTAATAAAACA
>ML781826.1:661137-671185 GCA_009831015.1 Picea engelmannii
ATTTCTTCACCTTCATCAAGAGTCCAAGTAGGATTTTATGGAGGCTTATTTTGTGTAGAAGTTCCCTTTTTGGGTGGCATGTTGTCCAAGTATCACTTTTGAACCTTGATTTTGAGGTGGTTCTGCTAGACAATATTTCTTCTGTTGTATATCCCAAGTTTCATCCCTTTTGGGTATGAAACTTTTCTTTATGTATTTCTCTGATATTTCTTCTCTTCAATTCCATAGGTATGATAAAAATTGGATGTGCCAAGTGGAATTTACTGTAACTTCCCCACAACTTGCCGATTTTTGGCCTTTCCAAGAGATCTCACTTGTATAGTGTACCCCGCACAATATAATTGATATAAAATTCTAAAACTCACACCAGAAATACTACAAACTGTCCACAATCCAATGAAACCATTCCCACACAATTTGGATACTCTAGGAAGAAGTTATGATTGTTTTACCTGGAACACCTTCTTGAGACTAGTCTATAGGACTAGTCAGCTACCTTATCTTACACAGGGTGTATCTACAAATTTATGATGACCCAGAATCTAAAATTTTTACCACAGATACCTTCCTAATTTATGTAAATATCCTCTAGATCTCAGGGTGTGAAATGTTACAGAATTTTTTTTATAGAAAAAATTCCACAATGACTCAGTTCAGGATGATTCCAGAACCCTATCTTGTACAGGTTGTAACTTTGAAAGTATAATGTCTCAGGAGCTTAATTTTGAACCCAACATACCTTGATTTATCTACTAAATATTCTCCAAGCCATTCCTTCTGAAACATTGTAGAAAAAAAGTTATAGTGAAAATTCCAAGGTGTCTCAGATGTAGCAGTGAAACCCCAAGACCTTGAGCTCTGATACCATATGTTATGAACCAAATATCAATATAGCATAGAAAATCCTCATAAAAAGTACTCAACGCCTTGAAAAAGAGATAATTTTAGATAATAAGCCTCTTCAAGGGAGCAACCTCCTTTTACCCCACTTAAATTTTCAAGTACAATATGATACAAAATGAAAAAGTCTCCTTGGTATATATAGGAGACTAGGAGGTATAATTACAACTAATGGCCTAAAGCCGACATAAATAAAATAACATTATTAATCTAATACGCCCTAATTAAGGGGTAATGAGCCAATATTAGGGCTTAACACTCTCCACCACATCCTTGTCCATCCCCCCTCTTTTTCTTTCTCTTCCCCCCCTCTCACACTCACACATTCTCTCTCTAACCCCCTCCTCCCTCTATCTCTCCCTCTCTGTCCCACTATCTTTCCTCTCTTTCTCTCCTACATCTACCACCTCTTTCTCTCTCTCCTCTAACCTCCCCCCATTTCTCTCTTTATATATCTCTACCCTTCATTCCCTTTATCTCCTCCCTTCCTCCCACAATCAATATCGCTCTCTCCCCACCCCTTCCTCCATCCCTCTCTCTCTCTCCCCATCCCTCTCACTATCTCTCAGCTCTATCTCTCATACATCTACCCCTCCCACTTTCTCTCCCCCCTTCTTCTCATTGTCTCTCTACCCTCTCCCTTTTTACCCCTCTCCCTCCCTCTCACACACTCAAACACTCATTGTTTAGTCCCCCTCTCTTTCTTTCTCTTCCCCTCTCTCACACTCACACATTCTCTCTCTATCCCCCTCCTCCCTATATATCTCCCCCTCCCTCTCTCTATCTCTCCTCTCTTTATCTTCTACGTCTACCACTTCTTTCTCTCTCTCATTTTTAGTCTCACTCTCACTATATCCCCCTCCCTCGCTCTCCTTAGTCTAGGCCTCCAAATGGTTCATTGAAATCTCACTATCTCTCTGCCTCCAAACGGTTCTTTCAATTTGGTTTCACTGCAATCTCATAATCTCTAAGCCTCCAAACGGTCATAATGTCCATTCCAGTAGGTTCCATTTCTCCAAATATCTTGTCACCAAACCCAGAGCTTGACGTACACCATGACCTAGACCACCACATAGATCTAGATATAGATTTAGATGTCAACCTAGAGCTTTATTTAGACAATGACATAGACCCCCCTAGTTCCATCTAAGCATAGGAATAAATTATACTCAATCCTTAACCCCAACTTAACTCGAGCCTTGAGTGCACTATGGATATACCTTGTGTACAACCCTTACACTCATATCACCCACATATTGGTGCTCTAACCATTGTTATATCCTTGAAAACACTTTCAATCATAAACCCTTAGGCCTTAGTTGTCTCCATACCCATATACAATTGTATTCATAAAAAGGCTTGGTCGATATTAAATTATATATCTGTTGCATTAAGAGCGTGCACATGCTCCTGTGACTTGACTGAATTGGTCGTTTATGCCCGACAGGAATGCGCAAGTGTTCCTAGAATGTGCACGTACTTTAGTCTGAACGTGTTCTAGGAGTGTGTGTGTGTTCCTGCTGGGCATTTTTTGGTGCCAAGCACACCCCACATCATCTATCTCATGGTCGAGAAAAAATGTGACAGCTTTAGAAAAGCATTTTGCACAGACATGTTTTACTTTTTTTAGTGTTTTTGTTAGATTCATAAATAATTTTGTGTTATTTCTATACCATTGCGGGAAAATTTGGAAGACAACTTTGTCATGTAAAATTGGAATTTTTGTTTGTATGTAATTGTGTCTTCTTGGAATTGGAAGACAAATTTGTCCAAGTGAAATTGGAATTGTTGTTTGTATATTCTTGTGTCTTCTTGCAATATGAAGACAAAATTGTGGAAGTGTGATTGGAATTGTTGTTTGTATCTTCTTGTTTCTTCTTGGACTTGGAAGACAAATTTGTCCAAGTGCAATTGGAATTGTTGTTTGTATCTTATTGTGTCTTCTTGGAATTGGAAGACAAATTTGTCCAAGTGCAATTGGAATTGGAATTATTAGATGTGTTTTCTTTTGTAATACAAAAACAAATTTCTCCACTTGGTTGTGCCTTATTACATAATACAAAGATTATATTTAAACATGAGGAACCAACGGATTCAAGTAATAAATTCCTCAAGAAAAAAGAAACCAATCAAAAAAGGTAGAAGAATAAAGAGAAAAAGAAAAGTTATGTATGTCAAAGTGTAGGATTTCACATGAGGTAAATCCAACTTCTAGATCAATAGATGCCACTAATGTTTATCCTCCATCACCAGAAGAAAAGCGCAAGATTTCATTAGAAAGAAATCCAAACAATATCTCATCAGGACAACTATTTGTGGATGAACAGATGATGGAGGATTTTCTTGGAGTTGATTATATAATGGATGAAATTAGGGAATCAACTGGTGTACAACATTGTGGTGAAGAATGTCCAGTGGTGCAATCTCTTATTGGACAGTCAAATTTTTACTCTCCTCCCACATTTTATCCGTCAATGATTGAACGGGAAAGAACTCCAACATTGTTAGCTCCACAACCGGGAGGTCAAGAGTCTTAGAATAGGGGTTCATCATCCCTACCTAGATTGAGCACTACGCAGTGAAGAAATCTGAAACGCATTCAGGTCGATGAAAGTGCTCTAACATCACTTGAAGGTAAGTTACCTAACCATTCTATTCATTATCACCTTTATAAAATCATTCAAGAATATTTTGAACCAAAATATGATGCTACTAAATGTCAATTATTTTTTATCTTTGTTAAAATCTAGAAGTTTGACTATTGTTAGGAGAATTTTAGGCATTAAAACAATCAAAAGTGTAGAAACAAGTCATCATATAGTATGAAACCTTCTAGATGCTTTTCAAAGAATTGGTAAGAATTCTTGTTCTAAATACCGCAATGCATCTCGACGTGTCTTGTCCTAGTCAATTGTTAGCAAGATTATAAGAAAACATCGTTTGCTACAACAAACCTCTCACCTCTTGAAATGCAATGTCAAAACCCTTAGAAATTATTCTCATAGACGAGATAGCCTTGACACAGGTGCCCCAAAATATTTGTGGTCCTTCACTGGAAGGCTACCTTGTTCTGACATGAAGTTAATTGGAGTAGTTAAGGGACTAGTTCGGGATTTCTGGCATGATAATGCAAGGCCCTCTTCCAACCAAAAAGATGTACTAAAATTGAAAAGGAGATCTAGGGACCATGAATCCCATATTAAATGCTATATTGACATTACACAGACATAATTGTATGAGAGATTCAAAACAATACATAGTGCACTTAACTTAGGCCAAATATCTTTCCATAAATGCAAGCCTTGGTATGTTCGAATAAACACAATTCATAACACGCATTTTTGTAGATATCACATTGAGAATGGTTATTATTATGACACAAACACACACAGATATATATATATATATATATATATATATATATATATATATATATATCATGTTTTGCACAACAGCCTTTTGCAAGAATGCCCAGTTATATTTCCACCATCGTCATATAGAGACTTTATTCACAACATATTGTGTACCAGGCCAGAAATTTTTACATTTTATCAAATGCATGCTTATATGGGACATTCCCCAGGGGAGGTGGAATTAAATTACTAAGAAAGTGCATCCATGTAAGTGATGAGTATGAATTGGGGAGGAAGGAGGTTTCCTTACAGAGATTAAAATATGTGACATATAATATTGATGGAGGACAAGAAAGAAAAAATATACAATTGGTTACTTCCCAAGTATGATTTTGTGACTTCATGAAGGAATTCATCGAAAAAACATGACATTATCTCCATCATGTCCATGTGGCTCAATGGTAGGATGAACATTTTAGAATATGCGGAGATACATTTCCTATTGGTATTTTATTATCAATGGTTGATTTTGTTGAGAACTACACCCTTCAACTGCAAAATGAGATTCAAAGCACTAATTATTGGTTGGCACGATGCCTAGAGGGAAAGAATACCCTCGTGTGATTAGTAACAGACTTCGAAGGAATTTAATTTCTGATAGGTTCAATGGTTATTAAAGGAGAATATCTGACATAAGATGAAAGAACATGAAATAAAGGTGGTTATGTATTTCAAGATTATAAACTAGTTCAAGTTGTATACCACTTTACAAACTTGGTTATTGGTACAAACCTCCAACGACAAATAATTCCAAGTAAGAAATCATCAATGGTACGATACTTCTTGCCTTACTCTGAGCACAAGAAGTTAATGGAAACCATTATTATTAGAAGTGATCCTGATGGTCTACTTGAATGACCATCTAGGTATCTAAAACGAATAATTTTGGCTTGATTTTGACTATTGTTAAAATATTTATAATGTTGTTAAAATAGACTCTACCTTAAAACATACCCATGTCATCATCCATGACTTTCTTTTCCATGTCTTCCCTTGCCTTTCCTTTCCATGCCTTCACTTTCCTTGCCTTCACTTACCTTTCCATGCCTTGCCTTACCTTCACTTGCCTTGCCTTATCTTACCTTGCCTTGCCTTGCCTTGCCTTGCCTTGCCTTTCCTTGCATTCACTTCCCTTTCCTTTCCTTTCCTTGCCTTCACTTTCCATTCCTTTCATTTCCTTCACTTGCCTTTCCTTCACTTTCCTTTTCATGCCTTGCCTTCACTTTCCATGTCTTTCCTTCACTTTCCTTCACTTGCCTTTCCATGCATTTCCTTCACTTTCCTTTCCTTTCCTTTCCTTTCCTTTCCTTCACTTGACATGCCTTGACTTACCTTCACTTTCCCTTCCATGTCTTTACTTCACTTGCCATGCCTTTCCTTCACTTTCCTTCACTTTCCCTGCCTTGCCTTCACTTTCCTTGTCTTTCCTTGCCTTTCCTTTCCTTCACTGTCCATTCCTTGTCTTGCCTTCACTTTCCATGCCATGCCTTGCCTTCACTTTCCTTCACTTGCCTTTCCATGCCTTGCCTTCACTTTCCTTTCCTTGCCTTGTCTTTCCTTTCCTTTCCTTACCTTCACTTTCCATTACTTTCCTTGCCTTCACTTTCCATTCCTTTCCTTGCCTTCACTTTCCTTTCCATGTATTTCCTTCACTTTCCATGCCTTTCCTTCACTTTCCTTGTCTTTCCTTGCCTTTCCTTTCTTTACATTGCCTTCAATTTCCTTTCCTTTCCTTGTCTTTCCTTGTCTTCACTTGCCATGCCTTTCCTTTCCTTAATTTTCCTTGTCATTCCTTGCCTTCACTTTCCTTCCCTTGCCTTGCCTTTTCTGCACTTTCCATCTCTTGCCTTTACTTCATTTGCCTAACCATTCCTTTCCTTCACTTTCCATGCCTTGCCTTCACTTTCCATGCCTTGCCTTGCCTTAACTTTCCTTGCCATGACTTTCCTTCACTTTCCATTCCTTTCCTTCACTTTCCTTCACTTTCCTTTCCATGCCTTGTCTTGCCTTTCCTTTCCTTCACTTTCCATACCAGCCTTGCCTTCACTTTCCTTTACATGCCTTACCTTCACTTTCCATGTCTTGCCTTCACTTTCCTTGCCTTGCCTTACCTTTCCTTTCCTTCCCTTGCCTTCACTTTCAGTTCCTTCACTTTTCATGCCTTTCCTTTCCTTCACTTTCCTTGCCATGTCTTTCCTTCACTTTTCTTTCCTTGACTTGCTTTGCCTTCACTTTCCATGTATTTCCTTTCCTTCACTTGCCTTTCCATGCCTTTCTTTCACTTTCCATGTCTTTCCTTCACTTTCCTTGCCTTCCCTTGCCTTTCCTTGTCTTTCCTTGCCTTTCCTTGCCTTCAGTTTCCTTGACTTATCACTTTCCATGCCATGGATTTCCTTCACTTTCCTTATCACTTTCCATGTCGTTCCTTCACCTTCCTTGCCTTGACATTCCTTTCCTAAAAATATGTAATAAGCATTGAGAAAAACCCTAGTTTCAGAGATACTCCAACATGTGGTTTTCTGGTGGGAACAATGATAGCAGAGGGCCCCCCATAGTTGAAACCTGATGCTCTAGATCCAATGAAAATGATGGTTCACCCATCCAAGTCTCGGTTTGATTTTTATCACGAGTTGCAACTCGCCTCTTCAATCCATTCAGGGACATGTGGCCAATTTGGTCCAGGGGCATAAAATTTAAACCAAGCAGCATAAAGGAGTTTCGTAAGCTCACACAAGTCTATTTTTCCAAGGGCCACGTGACTACACTACACACAAATTCCCAACACAGTTTTCTTGAAAATCGACCTCCTCTTCAAAAATTGAACTATGCCTCATTGACCAAAACCTTAGTGTAGAGATAATCCAAGATACAATTTTTCGATGGAAAAAATGATAGCAGAGACCCCCCCAGTTGAAACCTAGTTCTTTATATCCAATGCAACTGATAATCCTTCCATCCGAGTCTCGGTTTGAGTTTTATCACGAGTTTCAACTTTCCTCTTCAAGTCATTAAGGTACATGTAGCCAATTTGGTTCGAGGGCATAAAATTCAAACTGAATGACATAAAAGAGTTATATAAGCTCCCACAAGTATATTTATCCAAGTACCATGAGACTACACTACCCACAAATTCCCAACACAAAGTTCTTGAAGATCGACCTCCTCATCAAAAATTGCATTATGCCTCATTGACCAAAACCCTAGTGTTAGAGATACTCCAAGATATGGTTTTTCGGTGGACAAAATGACAGTGGAGGGGACCCTCTACTTGAAACCTGGTGCTTTGGATATAATTCAACTAACGATTCTCCCATCCAAGTCCTGATTTGAGTTTTATCGCGAGTTGCAACTCACCTCTTCAAGTCCAGGGGCATAAAATAAAAACCAAGCGGCATAATAGAGTTTTGTAAGATCCCACAAGAATATTTTTCCAAGGACCATGCGAATACACTACCCACAAATTCTTGACATAGGGTTCTTGAAAACCGACCTCCTCTTCAAAATTTGCACTATGCCTCATTAACCAAAACCCTAGTGTTGGAGATACTCCAAGATACGGTTTTTCAGTGGACAAAATGCTATTGAAGGGGCCCCCATAGTTGAAACATGTTTCTCTGTATCCAATGCAACTGACGGTTCACCCATCCAAGTCCCAATTTGAGTTTTATCGTGAGTTGCAACTCACCTCTTCAAGCCATTCAAGGACATGTAGCCAATTTGGTCTAGGACATAAAATCCAAACTAAGTGGTATAATGGAGTTATGTAAGCTTCCACAAGTCTATTTGTCTGAGGACCGCGTGACTACACCACCCACAAATGCCCGACATAGTGTTCTTGAAAATTGACCTCCTCTTCAAAAATTGCACTATGCCTCATTGACCAGAACCCTAGTGTCATAGATACTCCAAGATATGGTTTTTCGGTGGAAAGCATGATTACAGAGGGGGGCCCCTAGTTGAAAAGAGGTTCTCTGGATCCAATGCAATGGATGGTTCTCCCATCCGAGTCTCAGTTTGAGTTTTATTGTGAATTGCATTTCGCCTCTTCAAGACATTCAAGGACATGTGGCCAATTTGGTCCTAGGACATAAAATCCAAACTGAGTGGCATAAGAGAGTTTTGTAAGCTCGCAAACATCTATTTTTCCAAGGACCAAGCAACTACACTACCCACAAATTCCTGACATAGTGTTCTTGAAAATCGACCTCCTCTTCAAAAATTGCATTATGCCTCATTGACCAAAACCTTAGTGTCAGAGATACTCCAAGATACAGTTTCCAGTGGAAAAAATGACAGTGGAGGGGACCCCCAAGTGAAACATGGTGCTCCGGATCCAATGCAACTAACGATTCTCCCATTCAACTCTTGTTTTTAGTTTTATAACAATTTTCAAATCACCTCTTCAAGCCTTTTTGGGACATGTGGACAATTTGGTCTGGGGCATAAAATCCGAACTGAGTGGCGGAACAGAGTTTCGTAAGCTCACAAAAGTATATTTTTCCAAGGACCATGCATCTACAGTACCCACAAATTCCTAACACAGTGTTCTTGAAAATCAACCTCCTCTTCAAAAATTGCACTATGCCTCATTAACCAAAACCCTAGTGTCAGAGATACTCCAAGATACGGTTTTTCGGTGGACAAAATGATAGCGGATCCCCCCCCTCCTAGTTGAAACTCGGTGCTCTGGATCCAATGAAACTAACATTTCTCCCATCTAATTCTCGGTTTGAGTTTTATTGTGATTTGTAACTCGCCTCTTCAAGCCATTCAAGGACATGTGGCCAATTTCGTCTAGGGGCATAAAATCCAAAACAAGAAGCATAACGGAGTTTTGTAAGCTCCCACAAGTCTATTTTTCCAAGGACCACGCGGCAACACTACCCACAAATGCCTGGCATAATGTTATTGAAAACCGACCTCCTCTTCAAAAATTGCACTATGCCTCATTGACCAAAACCCTAGTGTCAGAGATACTCCAATATATGGTTTTCCAGTGGAAAATATGATAGCGGAGCCCCCCCCCCCTCATTGAAACCCGGTGCTCCAAATCCAATGCAACTAACGGTTTTCCCATCTGAGTCTGGTTTGATTTTTATAGCGAGTTGCAACTCACCTCTTCAAGTCATTCAGGGACATGTGGCCAATTTGGTCCGGGGGCATAAAATCCAAACCGAGTGGCATAAAGAAGTTTCGTAAGCTCCCAAAATATATTTTTCCAAGGACCATGCGACTACAGTGCCGAAACATTTCCGACACAACGTTCCTAAAAATCGACCTCCTCTTCAAAAATTGCACTATGCCTCATTGACCAAAACACTAGTGCCCAAGATACTCCAAGATATGGTTTTTCGGTGGACAAAATGACAGTGGAGCCCCCCCCCTAGTTGAAACCCAGTGCTCCAAATCCAATGCAACTGAGGGTTCTCCCATCTGAATCTCAGTTTGAGTTTTATCACGACTTGCAACTCACCTCTTCAAGTCATTCAGGGGCATGTGACCAATTTGGTCTGAGGGCATAAAATCCAAACTGAGCATCATAATGAAGTTTTGTAAGCTTCCACAAGTCTATTTGGCCAAGGACCACATGACTACACTACCAAAAAATGACCGACACATTGTTCTTGAAAATCGACCTCCTCTTAAAAAATTGCACTATGACTCATTTACCAAAATGCTAGTGTCGGAGATACTCCAAGATACGGTTTTATGGTGGAAAAAATGACAACAGAGCC
>ML781826.1:684777-705320 GCA_009831015.1 Picea engelmannii
GACCAACCATTCAAAAAGTCCTTCCTTTGACTTGAAGGCGGTCTTCCATACATCTGTCTGTTCTATCGGGACCTGGTGGTAGCCAGACTTCAGATCAATCTTACTGAAGTATTTGGCCCCCATGAGTTGATCAAGGAGGTCATTGATTCGGGGAATCGAGTACCAGTTTCTGACAATGATTTTATTCAGAGCCCGGTAATCAATACAGAGTCGCCAGGTTCCATCTTTCTTTTGTACCAGCACAATTGGGCTCCCGCAAGGTGATGAGCTAGGGAGTATGTGCCCCTTGTGGAGCATTTCTTGGATCTGTCTCTTGATCTCCTCATTATCTAACAAAGGGCGATGATAGACTGGCCCATTGGGCAACGGTGCGTCGGGGGTCAGATTGATGGGGTGCTTGACCTGGCAGTGCAGAGGTACCCGTGTAGGTGAGGAGAAGATATCCGAGTATTCTTCCACAACCTTATCTACTTTCTTCTACTGTGTGGAGAGGTCAGCCGCAGAGACCCTAGATGTGGCTGTGATATTTTGCTTATTCTGAGAGTGAATCATGAAGAAGACAAACTTCCCCATCTAAGAGATGACCTTCCTGCATTGCTTAGCAGAGATCAAGGAAATAGCACTAGGTGGGACTGCCTCGAGTATCATGTACAATTTCTTGTTCAAAGTAATAATAACACTACGAGGCCTAGACTCATATATAGCATGATGTTTCCATAAATAAGGTTGTCCCAAAATAACATCACAAACTTCAAGAGGAGAAACATCACACAATACCTCGTCTTTTAAGGGCTTGATGCCATATGACAGTCGACACTATTGGCCAATGTGGAGATTGCTTCCTTGGCGGAGCCATCCAATGGTGTAGGGTTGTGGGTGCGACATTGTTGGAAGGGCCAGCTGCTTGATGACCTCTTCTAAGATGAGGTTCTTATGGCTACCGCTGTCAATGATGAAGTGTAGCGGGGTGCCTTTTACCCACATCTGTGAATGGAAGAGGCACTCTCCTTCTAGCTCATCTGGTTCACCAGGCTAGATCTTGGTGGTAGCAATTGTGTCACTGGGTTCCGCATCAATGATCTATCTTCCCCTTTCTAGTTCTGTCTCGGAGTCAAAATATGCATCTGATTCAGAGGCTTTCACTTCGGCCACCAGCAACTTCTTTGAGCGACAGTCAGCAATTTTATGCCAAGGGCTCTTATGGAAGTCGCACCACTTCCCGGTATCTTTCTTTGTCTTTCTGGTGTCCTTCTTTGCTTACGAATTGTACTGGTTGTCTTGATACTGTCCATATTTGCTCTGTCCTTTGTTCAGTGGGTTGGGGCCGCCCTTTCCTGGCTTTTGTTGTGAGGGGTTCCCAGGCCCAAATTGTTGCATCTTTTGTTTGAGCTTCTGCTTGATTTTGACGGCATATCAGTAGGCCGCGCCCAAGGATGAGATGTCTAGAAATTAGATTTTGGTATGGATGTATCTATGCAAAGCACCGTGATACTTGAGCACTAGATGTTGCTCCAAATATTTGATACCCAACTTGGTGCGCAAGGTATGGAAGATATTTGTGAAATCTAGCACTGCTTGGTCTCTTTCTTGCTGCAGTGTGGTCCATTTGGTATACAGGTCGTCATAACTTCCGACAGGGTAGTATTGTTCCTTAATATCATCCTTGAACAATTCCCAGGTGGTCATGACTGAAAATAATGAGGTTTCCTCTATTTCCTTTTGCTCACAGAAAGTTTCCCACCAATCTTTGACATGGGGAATGGCTTTGAGGAGCGCAAAAGTAATCTTTTCTCTAGTCGAAAATTTATGAACAGAAAAATACCCTTCTAGTAGATTCAACCACTTGTCTATAGCATTTGCGTCTATCTGACCTTCAAATATAGGAATATCAAAGTTTATTTGTACCTTGAAGGGGGCGACACCTCTGTTCGAAGAAGATGCATCGCCTGTTGGTAGTTGCCGAAGGATTTGCGCAAAACTATCCATCATCTCGTTCCTCTGTTGCATGAGGGCTTCCTCAATCAACAGTTTAAAAGGACCTCTTGTCCCATCATATTTATTTTCTCCTACCATGGGAGGTTTCTTGGGCATGCGAGAGCTTCTGTCCTCAAGAGAAACAAGCTCGAGACCCAACTCTTTGTACAATGACCTCATTGGGGACATGCATTAAGACGACAAGGAGCAGACCACTCTGATACCACTAATCCGGATTTTATGAGCAGAACAAAATGAATACAGATTATTAACAGGTTCTCAACACATAATAATAGAGATACAGTAAAATTGGTTTTCTATTCAATAACGAAATAAGATGAAACTGTAAAATGCAGCGGAAACAATCTTACTGGAATGGTGACGACTTATCTCTGAGAAGAGATGTGACGACAGTGCGCATTCGCAAGAAGAAGGTTACAATGAAGCTCTGAAGGCCTTTTTAAAATAATAAAGAATGCCAAAAACCCTAGACATCCAAAAACCTAACCCTAGGAGATGAAACGCCAAAAGTCATGTGGGCCCCGTTTGGGTAAGCTAGTACATCAACTTCCTGGGGTCGTAACTTTTGCATACGATCTCCATTTTAGGCGTGTGATAGCCCGTTGGAAAGGTATCATCGAGGAGATTCATTTTGGTAGATCAATCATGCCTTTGTCTATAATTGAGGAGCTAGATACCGAAAAACCTTCATTTAGGCCCTCAAAATGGCCCCGGAAGTAAAAACTGCTAAAAATAGTAAATTGCCAAAAATGTCAGAAAACTATTTTGAGCTAGTTGGAAAAGGTGGGCAGCCACCGATATCCATCTCAATCACCATAGCATGTCTTCCCACAGCTAGAGCATATTTGAGGTTCACATGGACAACTTCTATGTCCATGTGCCCTCCCCTCTGTAAATGTGTTGAACCTTCACAGGATAGATATATTTAAACAATAATATACACATTTGCAGAGAGAATTGGAGAAACAAGAAGAAGGAGAGAAATAATAGAAGAATTATCATTATCCATTGTGAATAATGAATAATTTACACATGATATACTCTGTATATCTCAATGAGTGAGCACTGGAGGATAACCAATGCACCATAGTGGTGGTCTAGAGTGATCTAGACACACACCAATAGTTACAGGAGTGAACTTCCACCTAGTCTAGTCTCTCAGGGAGTTACGGGAGTGAACTGCCACCTAGTTGAGTTAACTAGTCAACTAGTCTTCAGTTAACTAACTGAACAAAGAGTAGTGAGGAGTTAACTCAAGGAATCAAGTCTAATGCACCATTTTGTTGATGATACCAAGGCAGGGTTGAATTATCATGGTGATGAACCCAATGTTGCATGGTGACAAAACCAATGCAACATCTAAACTCAACTCAACTAGTCAAACTAAAGTGTCAACTGAAAGAGAATATTCTCCAGGTGGAATATTCTCCCCTAAATTATAGGAGACTGGATAATGACTAATTATGACTAATAAACAAGGAAAAACCTTAGGAAAAATAAATCCTATCTGTGTGTGAAGTAACTCCAACACCCCCCTGAACATCACTATGGTGAAAATAAAGAATGGGTCTCGACAACGAGGCCATGTTTGGTACCCAAATACAAAATATACACTAAAATAAAGTGAGTAAATAGGGAAAACCTCATGGGAAAACCCCTAACGCAACCCTACCAACCCGCAGGTTGGAATTCCATGCACACAGGATCGTTCTTCTCCTCTGGCCTGAAGAGCTCTCTCAAACTAGCTCTTCTATTTCCTTTTCGGGAAATATGCACCCACAGAAAACCTCGTGAATCTCCCTTCGCACTTCGAGAGATCGGACCTCATGGTTCACGATTCCCTGTGGTCAAGCACTCTATGCCTTCATACCTCCAAACACCGATATGCTGAGTTCCGATAAGCACTGGAATGCTAAGGTTCTGCCTCCACAAGAAATCAACGGTTCTATAGCTTTCCATTGATCCAATGATCAATGCTATTTCACGCACCGAGAACACAAGATATCCAAATCTCAAGTTCTATGTCCCCTCTACCTTCTGGGTCCCACAACTCCTAGCGGGAACCTCCATGTTTTTCCACACGTTACTTCACCAACTCTCCAGCTGACGTGGGATTCTGCCACCTGTCGCCTCCTCGTGATCTTCTAGCCCATGTGATTTCACTATTTCGGGTATCGAGAGTCCTAGACTCGCGATCCCCAACCTTATGTCACCGTGAACACTGAATTCCTGAATCCCGAAGTCCCCTCTTTCATGTTTCGGGGATTTGATCTGCCAAACTCTTGGCTTACCCTCGTTCCTTCAAACCCCGAAATGTCAAATTGCTCGGACTCCACCATGTGTCCAAGTATTGGCCCCCACTATGAAATCTTCCGCTGTGTTGGGATTTTGTATTTCGCAGTTTCACGAATCCAAATGCTGAAGTTTCAGTCTTTCTACCCATGAAACCCCGAAATGGAATTTCGTTAGTAGATCCAACGGTCCTCGTTGGCGTGAATCTACGACCCTCTCTCTCCTGAGCTTCTGCTTACAGAAAACAACCACCATAACCTCCTTGCTCCTTCGCGATATCTAATGGCTCGTGGGACTTCACGAATTCTCCATGAGGAATCTCGACCATCTACTTCTCCCTTCAAGAACTTCTGCACTCTTAAGCAAAGTGTTTTACCACGAAACTTAACCACCTGCAACACAAACTTGCGACGCCTCCTTCCAATGCCTCAAGGCACAAACCTTCTGTGATTTTCTTCAACAAATGCAAAGAATCTATCCCTCTTGAGCTTTCTCCAACCCCTAGTCTTAAAGAATACTCCTGCACACACTCCTTGCAGCAAATTCTTCAATTACTTCAAAGAATTGAAGTCCTTCAACACTTTGCACTCCCTGTAGTAGTAGTCCTTCAACAATTTCTCAGGTTTGCAAACTCTGAGACTTTACTCGGCTTGCGCCCACCTTGCATGGCTCCTGTTCTCAACTTGCACTTCTACAAGAATGAGAACAACGTTAACCCTCTTGAGCTCTCAGAGATAAAATTCTAAACTCTTGTCAACGCACTCCTTGCGGACAACTTCACTGCACTCCTTGTAGGAACTCTTGCTCAGATTGAGAAACAATTGAAAATCATTCCTTACTCTCTCTCAGACTTCAAACACAAAGCATGAAATCATATACACAGCATATAAAGCAAATGTATAACATAAAGGAAACATCCATGAGCATAAAATTCATCAGGCATACACAGAGAGAAAATACGACACCATAAATTTGAATCGAAGCTCTTTCTATTAATTCAAATATCTGTACATGGGTGTTTTCAATTACAGCTCTCTTCTCTCATCTCTATTCTCTATGCTCATAATAATCTTACAACTATAAAATGAGGGTGTCTATATCTTGTTTCCCTGTTGTGCTCTAAACTGTCTAATCTAAGCATTAAATTCTATCTACCTACATTCATTACACATAAAGGCTCCTATATACTATGGACGAGAGCGGATCACTCAAGGTCCTTTTACAATAATACAAGCATGCCTCCACTTAATGACTTCATTAATATCTCAAAACATTTTCAAAAAATGTGCTCGGTGCTTTTCTGGCTGTCTCTTATCTCCGCGTTGGCTCGCTGTTGGTTATGTTTGCACGCCCTTGTGATGCTCCTGCATCATACTCCCTCGCTTGAAATTTTTCATGGGCTCCTGTCCATGAGCTCGTGCATGGTCTGTCCATGCTTTTGTATTTCTGTTTCATTCTCCCAGCTAGCATCTTCAACTGGATGGCCCTTCCACTTGACCAAGTATTCAAAATATTCCCTTCTTTTGGTCCTCTTGCTAACTCTTTTGTCCAGTATGCTTTCCATTTGTGGCTTCTTTGCAACTGGCATCTGTTTGGTCCACTGAACCTCTGGCTGTTCATTTCCTGCTTCTTCTTCCTCAGCTTTATAAGGGTACAAATATGAGATATTGAATATCGGAGAAATTCCGATCCCGTCGGGTAATTCAATCTCATATGCATTCACCCCAAATTTCTTCAAGACCTTACATGGTTCGATTTTCTTCATCTTCGGTTTATTATATGTTCCACTTAGGAACCTTTCCTTTCTCAAATGTGCAAGGATCAAATCACCAACTTTGAACTGAATTTGTCTCCTGTGTTGATCTGCTCTCCGCTTATATTCTTGGCTCGAGTTTTGCAATCGTTCCTTCACCTAGCTGTGAAGTTCCTTCATCGCCTCTATGAAATCTTTTTCACTAGCGCTCCTAGTCGCAATCTATTCTGAATCCCTCAGCTCATAAATTTCTCTCGGCTGCATGCCATAAACAATTTGAAATGGACTCTGCCCTGTGCTCCTATTCATTGAATCATTGTAAGCAAACTCCGCCTGTGGTAATATGTTGTCCCACTGACTGTGGTGTTCTGTGACCAAGCTCCTCAGCAAGTCTCCCAAACTCCTGTTCACGAATTTTGTTTGTCGATCTGTCTGAGGATGATAAGCTGAACTGAACGAAAAGTTTGTTCCCAACTTCTTCCATAAGGTTCTCCAGAAGTGTCCTACGAACTTCGTGTCTCAATCCAAAACTATGCTCCTTGGTAAGCCGTGAAGTCGAACCACTTCTTTGAAAAACAGGTTCACAATGTGAGTTGCGCCACTGGTTTTTTGACATGGAATGAAATGTGCCATTTTTGAAAATCTATCCACCACCACAAAGATTGAGTCAAATTCTCTTTGTTTTCTTGGCAACCCAAATATGAAGTCCATGCTGACTGCATCCCACAACCTCTTAGGTATGGGTAACGGTTGATAAAATCCTGCATTCTGCCTCTTTCCTTTGGAATGCTGACAAATTTTTCATCTGTCTATAAATCTTTTGACATCTGATCTCATTCCTGGACAAAAATATGACTCATTTAACTTCGAGAACGTCTTGTCATGACCGAAATGCCCGACCAATCCTCCACTATGTTTCTCCTTCAGCAAATTCTCCCTCATGGAGCATTTTGGAATACAAAGCTGATTACCTTTAAACAGTAATCCTTCCTGGATCATGTATTCTTCCCATTGGCTTCTATCCTTGAGAATTGGATTCTCAGCTACTTCATACGCCTCTTTAAAATCTGTACATCTCTGTACATGTCCCTGAGATCATCAAAACCTAATGTTTTGACTCTGAACTCCTGCAATAGTAAACATTTCCTGCTCAAAGCATCAACAACTTTGTTAGCAGTTCCAGAAATATGTTTAATCACAAAAGTGAAAATTTGCATATATTCAACCCATTTAACATGTCTTTGATTTAACTTCTCTTGTTGAGTCACAAATTGCAATGCATGATTATCACTATATAAGACAAACTCCTTGGGAATCAAGTAGTGTCTCCATTTCTTCAATGCCTGAATAATGGCATAGAATTCCTTATCATAAGTGGAGTATTTTATCTTGGCTTCATTCAGCTTCTCGCTGAAATATGTTATCGGTCTGTCTTCTTGACTCAAGACTGCCCCTATTGCAAATCCACTTGCATCACATTTAACTTGAAATGTCTTTTTGAAATCAGGCAACACCAGAATTGGTTGTTCTGTAATTTTCCTTTTTAGCAAATTGAATATTTTCTCAGCCTCTTCCATCCAGTGAAAGGACTTGTGTCTCTTCTTCACTGTGTCCATCATCGGTGCACTAATTCCACTAAAATTCCTTATGAACTTCCGGTAGAAATTAGCCAATCCATGAAAACTTCTTACCTCAAATATACTCTTCGGTGATGGCCAATTCTTAATTACCTCCACCTTATCTAGATCCATCCTCAACTTATCTGCAGAAATAACAAAACCCAAATAAATGAGCTTCGTCTTCATGAATGAGGATTTCTTCATGTTTATAAGCAACTTCTCCTACTATAACCTCTGCATCACTGTAGCCAAATGTTTCAAATGTTCTGCCTTTGTTTTACTGAAAATCAGTATGTCATCAAGATACACAATGACAAATTTTCCGATGAAATCCTTCAGGACTTCATTCATCAATCTCATGAAAGTACTCAGCATGTTTGTTAAACCAAATGGCATGACAAGCCATTCGTATAACCCTTCATTGGCTTTGAATGTTGTCTTCCATTCATCACCTTCCCTCATGCGGATTTGGTGATAACCACTTTTCAAATCAATCTTTGAAAAAAATTTGGCCCCACTCAAGCAATCCATCAGATCATCCATCCTTGGCAATGGAAATCTGTACCTGATAGTTATTTTGTTGATTTCCCTTGAGTCAGTACACATCCTCTAGCCTCCGTCTTTCTTCGGACTGAGTACTGTCAAAAAAGCACATGGACTCAAGCTTTCTCTAACCAAACCTTTGTCCAACAAATCATGGACTTGTCTTTTGACCTCTTCATTCTCCTGCGGTATCAATCTATATGTTTCTTTGTTTGGAAAATTAGATCCAGGTATGAGATCAATTTGATGACTTATACTTCTAATCGGTGGCAACGAATGAGGTAGTTCGTCCACTACTATGTCAGCGAACTCTTCCAGCAGTTCCTGAACCTCTTCTGGTAAATCATCTACCCTTGTGCTGGTTAAAACAATCTTTGGCTTCCTGACCACAATGAATTGTGGTTCCTCCTTCTTCTTAACCTCTGTAAGAAGTTCCTTCCCACTCATGAGAAGTACAGTGTTGCTCACCTCCAGTTTCACCTCTTTATCTTTGATCGGCAACAACATGTGAGTTCTCCCATTTTTCTCTAGGGTGTATGTGTTCATTCTCCCATCATGAATCACATTCCTGTCATATTTCCATGGTCTACCCAGCAATAGATGACAAACATCCATAGGAATAACATCACAAAGTATTTCATCTTTATACCCTCCTATTTTAAACTCAACTAAACATTGTTTAGAGACATTTACTTGATGTCCTTTTCGCAACCACGAAACTTTGTATGGGCTTGGATGATCAATCGTCTCCAACTCCAGTTTTTATACCATCTCTGTAGAAACAAGAATATCCATGCTACCACTGTCTACAATAAGTTTACATTTCCAGTATTTGGTTTTGCACGCAGTCCGAAAAAGTCTATTTCTTTGGACTGAACTCTCCACCTCCTTCTCTGGTGTCAAAAGATCTTTTCACATCATCAACAATCTTCTGCCTTCAACATCCTCTGCCTCAACATTTCTCCTTTGTGCTTCGGCGATGTGAGTCTCTCCTTCCTCTTTCTTCTTTTCTGGACATTCATAAGACTTGTGTCCGACCTTTCCGCACATGAAGCATTTTATCACTCCACTTCTTCCTCTTCCTCTACCTCTAGTATGAGGAAAAATGTTGTTATCAACATACTCTCCTCTCTGACTAGCATACTGTCTTCTCTGTCCAACATATTTCCCTTTCTGTGAGCTCCCACCTCTCTCAATCTGAGGTTTCTTCCATTCTTCCTTAGGCTTATGATTTCTATCTTGGACGACTGATTTGCCCCTGGCTTGACTTCTGCCTTGACCTCTTTGACCTTATTTTCGGCTCAGCTTCTCTTCCACCTTTAGAGCCATTTGATAAGCATTTTCCACCATTCGAATGGTCATCATTCTCATCTTATCCTGAATTTTGTATCTCATGCCATTCATATACCTGGCAACCTTTTCATCATTACCTTCACGATGACCTGCTCTAATGTTCAGCTTGTAGAATTCTTCAGTGTACTCCTTCACTGTCATCAACTTCTGTCTCAAATTTTGCATTCTTCGAAACAAAGTAATTTGATAATCCCTGAAAATGAATTTCTCCTTCATCTTTGCAATCATCCTATCCCAACTCTTGATTTTCTGCTTAACTTGGCAGCGTCTGTCAGCTTGTAGTTCATCCCGCCACAATGCTGCATGTCCTTTTAGTCTCGTAACAGCATGTTTGACCTTCTTGTCTTCTTCGACATCTTCATAGTCAAAATATGTGTCCAGAGCTCTAATCCAGTCTAGAAGCTCTTCAGCATCCAAGTTTCCCTCATAAACTGGAATGTCCATTTTGGCTCTTGCACTCATTCTTGCAACAGCTCTAATCAAGCGTTCATTTGCTACATCTTCTACTGCAATTTATTCTTCTCCATGTCCAGTGTCATCTTCACTTTGGGACTCACTGACATCTCCAATATCAGCTGTGCGCCTTTGTTTTATTTCCACATCCACAATTCTGGTGCGAATGTCATGCAGATCTCTTTCCACTTTTGGATTCTGTACCTGCCTACCTCTTTCTCTTGACACCTCCCTATCCTCTGGTGGATCGGGTGTTTTTCTGTCTCTTCTCCTCGGCGGCATGGTTGAAATTCCTTCTCGATTTTCCTTCCTGAAATATACAAAAAAGAATCAGGCTCTGATACCACACCTGACGCATCCCTACAAACCCGCAGGTCGGAAGTCCATGCACATAGGATCATTCTTCTCCTCTGGCCCAAAAATCTCTCTTGAACTAGCTCTTCTATTTCCTTTTCAGGAAATCTGCACCCACAAAAAACCTTGTGAATCTCCCTTCGCACTTCGGGAGATCGGACCTCGCGGTTCGCGAGTCCCTGTAGTCAGGCACTCTCTGCCTTCATACCTCCAAACACCGATATGTCGAGTTTCGATAAGCACTGGAACACTAAGGTTCCGCCTCCATAAGAAATCAATTGTTCTGGAGCTTTCCCTTGATCCAACGGTCAATGCTATTTCGTGCACTGGGAACTCGAGATATCAAAAGCTCAAGTTCTATGTCCCCTCTACCTTCCGGGTCCCACAACTCCTGCCGGGAACCTCCACATTTTTCCACGCGTTACTTCACCAACTCTCTAGCTGACGTGGGCTTCCGCCACCTATCGCCTCCTTGCAATCTGCTAGCTCGTGTGATTTTGCTATTTTGGGTATCGGGAGTCCTAGACTCGCGATCCCCAACCTTATGTCACTGCGAACACTGAATTCTCGAATCCCAAAGTCCCCTCTTTTGTGTTTCAGGGATTTGATCCGCCAAACTCTTGGCTTACCCTCGTTCCTTCAAACCTCGAAATGTCGAATTGCTCGAACTCCACCACATGTCCAGGTACTAGCCCCCACTATGAAATCTTTCACTATGTCAGGGTTTCAGATTTCACAATTTCGCGAATCCAAACGTTGAAGTTTCGGTCTTTCCACCTACGAAAACCTGAAATGGAATTTCACGAGTAGATCCAATGGTCCTCGTTGGCATGAATCTGCGGCCCTCTCTCTCCTGAGCTTTCGCTTGTAGAAAATGACCACCATTACCTCCTTGCTCCTTCGCAAGATCTGACGGCTCGCAGGACTTCACAGATTCTCCATGGGGAATCTCGACCGTCTGCTTCTCCCTTCAAGAACTTTTGCACTCTTAAGCAAAGTGTTTTACCACGGAACTTAACCACCTACAACACAAACTTGCGACGCCTCCTTCCAACACCTCAATGCACCAACCTTCTGTTATTTTCTTCGACAACTGTGAAGACTCTATCCCTTCTGAGCTTTCTCCAACCTCGAGTCTTAAAGAAGACTCCTACATGCACTCCTTATGGAAAATTCTTCAATTACCTCAAAGAATTGAAGTCCTTCGACTCTGCGCACTCCTTATAGCAGTAGTCCTTCAACAATTTCTCAGGTTTGCAAACTCTGAGACTTTACTCGGCCTGTGGCCACCTTGCACGGCTCCTGTGCTCAACTTGCACTTCTGCGAGAATGAGAACAATGTTAACCCTCCTAAGATCATAGAGATAAAAATATGAACTCTTGTCAATGCACTCCTTGTGGACAACTTCACTTCACTCCTTGCAGGAACTCTTTCTCAGATAGAGAAACAATTGAAACTCATTCCTTACTCTCTCTCAGAATTCAAACACAAAGCATGAAATCATATACACAACATATAAAGTAAATGTATAACAGAAAGTAAACATCCATGAGCATAACATTCAATAGGCATACACAGAGAACAAATATGACACCATGAATTTGAATCAAAGCTCTTTCTATTAATTCAAATCTCTGTACATGGGTGTTTTCAACTATAGCTCTCTACTCTCTTCTCTATTCTCTATGCTCATAATAATCTTACAACTATACAATGATGGTGTCTATATCCCGTTTCCCTCTTGCGCTCTAAACTGTCTAATCTAAGAATTAAATTCTATCTACCTACATTCATTACACATAAAGGCTCCTATCTACTATGGACGAGAGCGGATCACTCAAGGTCCTTTTACAATAATACAAGCATGCCTCCACTTAATGAATTCATTAATATCTCAAAACATTTTCAAAAAATGTGCTTGGTGCTTTTCCAGCTGTCTCTTATCTCCACACTGGCTCGTTGTTGGCTATGTTTGCACGCCCTTGCGATGCTCCTGCATCAACCCCCCCCTCGAGGTACAATGTATGTAAAAATAAGAACTATAGTTGCTAGGAAACTTTGTCCTTCACTCTAAGACGACTCCGTAGAGAATGGAACTTCTGCTCAGTGAAGGTCTTGGTAAATATGTTTGTCATCTATTCTACTGAAGGACAAAACTGTAAGTCAATGATCCCCTCATGTACTAAGTCCTGGATGTAGTGCATTTGGATCTTGATGTGCTTCATTCACGGCCTCTGAACTGGATCTCTATAGAACTTCAGAGTGCTCTGGTTGTCACACCAGATGATGATCAACCAATGAAACTGAATGCCCAACTCAGTGAGAAAATGTTGTAGCCACATATCCTAAATGGTTATGTTAAATTCCCCTCTGTACTCTTCCTTGGCTGAAGATAGAGCAATGGTATCTTTCTTCTTACTTGACCAACAGATAGGCCCAAAACCACGACTGAGTGAGTAACCAGATGTGGACTTTCGCTCAATGCTATTGCTAGCCCAGTCAAAATCAGTAAACCCAATGAGATCTAATGTAGATTTTGCTGCATAATGAATCCCAAAGGTGACGATGTCATGTACGTATCAAAGGATACACTTTTCATCTTTCCAATGTAACTCATGCAGCTCCTGCATGAACCTGAAAACTACGCCAACTACATAGGAGAGGTCTAGTCTGGAGTGTGTGAGATACAAAAATCTCCCCACTAGATGTCTATACTGTGTGTTTTCAAATAGTGGAGTCTCCCCGCCATCCTCAAGTTTGAATCCTGATAGGAAAGGAGTAGGAGTAGACTTGCAGTCTATCATGTGAAATCTTTCAAGGAGATCTTGTGCATACTTGGCCTGAGATAGTTTGATGTCTGATGCATCCTGACTGATCTCGAGTCCAAGGAAGAAGTGTAGTGGACCCATGTCCGTCATCAAAAACCTGTCATGTAGAATCCTCTTGACTGCAACAATCCCTGAAGTCGAGCAACCGGTTATCAACAAATCATCAACGTACATAACTAAAAGTAGAACTGAATCAGTTGTCCTAAGCATGTAGACATTCGGGTTTGATTTACAACGTACACAGTTTTGTGACAATAGGTAGGAGTCCAAATTGACATACCATGCCCTCGAAGCCTGCTTGAGGCCATATAGGGACTTCTTCAGTTGACATACCAAAGATGATTCCTGCATTAATCCTTGGGGCTGCTCCATATAGATCTCCTCAGAGAGATCATTGTGAAGAAATTCATTCTTCACATCCATCTAATGGAATTCCCATCCCTTGGTTGTCGCAATGGCAAGTGCCAATAGTATGGAATCCATATTTGCTATTGGAGCGAAGGTCTCATCATAGTCAATACCATGAACCCACTGAAAGCCTTTGGTAACAAGCCTGGCTTTGTATCTATTGATCTATCCATCCGCTGTGCACTTGGTCTTGTAGACCCATCTGCATCTAAATATTTTCCTCCTAGAAGGAATTTTATCCATAAATTTGGTCATTGTGATGAGTTCATGATGATGTCATGATAATGGAAAATCAAGCTCTTTACCAAGAATACTTTCCTGAGAAAAGTTACAGTTGTCTTCTTCCAGAACTCACATTTTGAAACATGTTCGCAGGCTACTTATATATTCTCCTGCGAGAATGCCTGATTCCCACAGGACACCTTAAGATGGGGTGCAAACTTCTCGCACTATACTCATGGTTAGGGTGCGAACATGCTCTTAAAGGGGAAAAAGATAAAGATCTCGAACCTTCTAGAAGGGAATCTTCTAGAAGGATGAGTTGGCTTTCGAATGGTTATTCAGGTGCTGGCATTCCAAATATCTTGGGATCATTCCCTATCCAAGTAACTAATCTATCTCTTCCTATATATTGAGGAGATTGCTCATGGAAATGGTTAATAAGAATATCAAGCAAGCTATCAAGGGATTTGATTAGAGAATTAGTGCAAGACTGTATGGAGGACTGATGCTACAGTAGCAAGAGACAACAGCAAGGTCATCAAAGTGGTTGATTTTCTTCATGCATGAGCAAGTGTGTGTGTTAGAGCTAGGAGACATCGAAAGGAGACCTGTGACATCAAGGCTTAGGTTGTAAGTTTCACTTTCAATTAATTCAATACAGTAATATGTCTCTTTCCCATAAAGATGATGTCACTTTATTACATAATTCCTTGATCATATGTATAGACTAGCTATTGAATATATTAATCTGCCTTTACCTCGATTGGTTCGTTCTGTTGTGATCTGAACAGGACGAGAGCATTGGAGAAAAGCTTGGAACAACAGAGACTTAAGGAAAGCATTTATAAGGTATGTCCATGATCCTTACTTCTTAGTTCATTCAATGGGCTAGGTCTAGGGAAAGAGTATTATTCTGTTATGTTTTGTTCTAGATCCAGGTGGATCTAGGGAGATTGGTTAGTGTTCGCACCTACGAATTTATCCTGAAACAAGGAAGGGGAACCAGATCCCAAGTCTGGCTCTCAAGGAAGGATTTGTGCTCCTCCTGCATGGAAGATTTCCCAAAGGGATTTCCAGGAGCCTCGCCATAAGACTGTGGATCTAAATACTGAACCAAGAAAATATGCCTGGAAGGAAATGGTTCAGTGGCAGTGAGTGTGACAAGAGGCTCCTCGAAATTAGATCGAGTCCTCCTAGTATCGGTTGGATCACCAACAAGATCCCCTACATCTTGAAGAGTAGTCTGTGCCCATTTAGACCTATGCTTTGGCTCTACAACTGCATCTGGATGATCTGACTCTGCATCCAACTGTATCGACTCTGAATCTGAATCATCTGATTTCTTTGAATCAGAACTCCATCTGAAGAAGAGTTGACATGTGCATGCTCATCATCTCGGACAGGTGGAAGAGTGAAGGTGTCAGCATGTGGCTACTAAGGTACATGCGAGACACTTTCCTCAAATTGGACACTATGCTCAATGATGAACCGGTCCGAGGAAAGATCAATAAGCCAATATCCCTTCACACCATTGGGGTATCCAACAAAAATGCACTCGGTGTTATGTGGATCAAGTGCCTTCCTCTTTTCATAGGGAATCTGGGCCCATGCACATGAACCAAAAATGAGAAAGTGGGCCACTTCTGGTTTGAGGCTGCTCCAAGCCTCGTATAGGGTCTTATCCTTGACAATTCTATGGGGAGATCTGTTTTGGATGTATGTTGCACAATTAAGTGCTTCGTCCCATAGTCTCTTTGGCAGTGACTTTGCATGCAACATGCAAGATGCCATCTCCTTTAGAGATCTGTTTTTCCACTCGGCAACTCCATTTTTCTACGGTGTATAGGGAACTGTGTGCTGCAACTGGATCCCTACCTCATGGAAAAGATCATGGATCTCATGATTTACATACTCTCCTTCATTTTCAGTTTGAAGGACCTTGATCTTCTTTCCATACTGTGTCTCAACTAAGGATTTGAAATCTTTGAGGTGTTGAAATACCTCACATTTTTTCCTGAGAAAGTAGATCCATGTAAAACATGAGAAATCATCAACAAAAATGAGAAAAAACCCCGCTTTGTTGATCGATGGATGTGGGAAAGGACCCATAAGGTCACTTTGGATCATATCTAAAGGTGTGGAGGCTCTCTGAGACTTTCCCTTGTCAAATTTCTCTTAAGGGTGTTTCCCGAGAACACATCCCTCACACACTCCCTTGGAGAAATGGATGTCTGGTAGACCATCAACCAATATGTGCTTGATAAGTTGTTGCATGTATATGAAATTCAAATGTCCAAACCTTTCGTGCCATATCCTACTACTTTCATTAGCATGAGTAAGCAGTAAACAAGAATCAGGTTCAATGAATTCAAAAAAAGTATACAATCTAGACAGATGATTTACCTCACCGGTAGCAACCTTGGAGTTAGTTTGCAAGTCGTAGATGTCCATGAAATTTGGTGTGAATATGACTTTCTTTCCAGTGCCAGAATTCGTCATCTGATACACAAGGAGAAGGTTGACAAAAAGTTTGGAAACATGAAACACATTCTCAAAGCTTTTGTTGGTGAGTTCAATCCTTCCTTTGCCAATGACTTTCACAGAAGAGTTGTCCCCCATAAGAATAGGAGGACCTTTGCATGCATCCAAAGAAGAATATATTGCTTTTGATGCATCCATGTGATGTGATTCTTCTGAATCTACAATCCAAGAATCGGGATAAGAGTTGATGGCAATCAAGGCATGGCTAGAATTGCCTTTCTTCGTATTCAGATCTTCTGGCTTCTTCTTCATGGAACCCTCGGGGATGCGATATCCAAGGTTGTTTTGCTGAAGTATTTGAGACATTAGATCTATTTTTTTTTGCATGCATGTGGATTCTGAATGAAATCCTTTGTGACAGTACATGCATTTCTCCCCTTTTCTCCCCTTTTTCTCCTTTGGATCCGGAGGCATCGGTGAAGGGTTTTGTGTACCCTTCCTTCTGTGGATGTGCATGAATTTTCCATTTATCTTTATCTTTAGATTTGTGATATTTTTGGCTGCCATCATGCACAATGAGTGCATGTGCCCTTGGGCCTTTGATTGTTCCCATGTTGATGATCTTGGTTTCCTCTTATGTCAGAGATTTGATAAAGTCCTCAAGAGAAGGCATCTTCCAGGTGGCTCCGGAGGAGAATCTGATAGAATGGAATGTGGATACGAATACAAATAATTCAATACCAATCTTGGAGAGAATGGTGAGAACCATTTATTTCTTCTCCTTTGATTTATCAACCCCACAAGCTTTGAGTTGCGATAGTAAATCCTTGAATTTTGTAAAGAAATCTTGTATATTGTCGAAGCTTTTTGGATCCAATGTGAGAAAATCCACCTCCAGTATGTGTCCCCTCATCTCATAATGTTTTCCAAAGATCCCTTCCAAGGTGGTCTAGGCTTCATTGGGATTCATACAAGAAGATATGTGAAAAAGGAGATCAGGAGAAATAAGACTACAAATTGTTCTGAGTGCCTCATCCATGCAATTTAAGTACTTGGATTTTTATATGGATGATGTTAGTTATGTACCTATATTCAAGGTTAACCTGTACAACCCTCTGGTTCGGAGATGTATGGCTATTTTCTCCTTCCATGCAAAATAGTTGTAAGGTGTAAGAATGAATTCTTTTTGGAAATCCATCTTTCCGTTGTCTTCAATCTTTTGTACCTGCAAAATATTTCGATGTAGCTTTTTCTTAGAAGTCCATTGGCTATGATACCATGTAAATGTGTTGAAATTGCACATAATAGATCTAGATAAAAAATAATACACACATTTGCAGAGAGAATTGGAGAAAGAAGAAGAAGGAGAGGAAGAATAGAAGAATTCTCATCAACCGTTGTGAATAATGAATAATTTACACATGATATACTCTATATATCTCAATGAGTGTGCACTGGAGGAGAAACAATGCGCCATAGTGGTGGTATAGAGTGATATGGACACACACCAGCAGTTACGAGAGAGAATTGCCACCTAGTCTAGTCTCTCAGGCAGGTTGAGTTAACTAGTCAACTAGTCTTCAGTTAACTAACTAAAAAGAGAGTAGTGAGGAGTTAAATCAGGGAATCAAAGCTAATGATCCAGTTTGGTGATGATACCAAGGCAAGGTCAAATTATCATGGTGATGATCCCGATGTTGCATGGTGACAAAACCATTGCATCATCTAAACTCAACTCAATTAGTCAAACTGAAGTGTCAACTAAAAGAGAATATTCTCCAGGTGGAATATTCTCCCCTGAAATATATGAGACTGGATAATGACTAATTATGACTAATAAACAAGGAAAAACCTTAGGAAAAAGAAATCCTAGGTGTGTGTGAAGTAACTCCAACATCCTCAATGTACTCTCCTATGCATGTTGATGCTCCAAACCCCCTATCAATGTCACTAGCATGCACCTTCAGTCGAGATAGTGCAACAAATCTACTGTGTTTCACTAGGATATGATTCAATGAGGAGATGGAGATTTGTACATGTTACAATTTCTCTGTAATAGGAGGATGTTGGGTAGTGGGGTCAAGCCTTCGCCTAGGGGCACGAGGACCTGACTCGGGGTCGCGCCTGGCCTGCTCTCGGTCTTGTGTGACCCTCGAACCACCCCCTAGAATTCACTAATGTCAAATTAGTTGACATGTTTACCCATAATAAACTCAACCCATAGTTTCCTCATAAAATATAATGGCATCTCCTTGTTATTGCAGGGAGTTTTATCAAAAAACATGTACCACCTATCCATCTAGTTTTGACTAATATGGGGATGGATGCACCAGTCAATGGATATGCGTTTCTTGGTCAATGGTAGTTCTTGCCCATTTGTAGGTTCCCTAAAAATAGACAATATTTGTTGTTTTGAAATGCCTATTTCTTTGATTTTCTTTCTATCCAAACCAGTGCTATAATACTCGTACATTCTTTCCCTATAGTTAGAAATAGATGTCAATTTACCTTGGGCACTTGCAATGGACTAGAAAATTATTTTCAAATAAGTGGCCAAGGAGACCCTGCTAGGTTATCTAGTCTCCCTTAACTGTTCCTCAAGGTTTTTTAGTACCACCAACCCCTCATCAATTTCACTATTTACATTTTGTGGTGGTGGTGGTGGGTTGGGGTTTCTATATTCTTGGTTTTCTTATGAGGGGTTTAAATTTTCTTTGGGTTCCATTGTATTGTATATGATGCAATTTAACATCCATGGCATGTAAATTAGTTCCCTTTTTTTATTTAAAACACTAAATTACAATTTTTTTTCAATTTATATTATTGGGAGCAAGATATTAAATTATATTGACTAAATTGGATTAAAGTTAAGATAAATGTAACATACCTGGACACACAGTGGCGGTGGCAATGGAAATATCCTCTCTTCACACTATTTTCCCAATGAGAAACGCGAGCACAGTTTTGTGCACAATATGCACAAAAATCGCTCTCGGGTGGTTTTTAAAAAAACAACAGTAAGAACACACATGCATTCTTAAGAGAGAACACGCATTCCTAAGAGAAAGCATGTGTTCTTAAGAGCGTGCACACGCTCTTACTGCTTACCTATGTGGCAATCCACGTGGAGGCTCGGCCACAGTCGAACCTATAGATGTAGGAATGTGTGCGCATTCCTATGAATGCACACGCGTTCTTTCGAGTGCGCGTTCTTAATCATGCAATTGCCACTTTTTCAGCCACCAAGTTCTTGCACTCACCCTTGATCCTAAAAATAGAAAAAAACAAAATGAATTTGATCCATTGTGGACCCGTGATGAAGCATCCTAAGTAACTATGGATAATCACATACTTGTGCCCCTAAATGGACTCGTAGATTAAGAAAATTCTTGAAATGAGTACCTTGGAGGGTCAAAGTGAACCAAATTGCTGACCAAGGGGAAACATATAAGAGAGGAAAGGTGATAAAATACCCTAACTAATAACTAGACATACCTAAGAGGTCACACATATAGGCTAAGGTAAAAGGGTCTCAAGGAAGGTGGTTTAACACATAGGGACAAGAAAGACATATCATTGTCACCACTGCATTGGTCACAAATGGACATGGAATGGAAGAGGTTCACATCACAAAATTTCTAGTGGATAGGTGTGCATGTGAGTACTAAAGTGTGAAATCCATACGGTACAAGAAAGTATTCAAATATGCCTATTCCATTTCCTTTCATTCCACCTTCATGGACCATAGTTGAAAGAAAGATTGGACATGATGTTTCAAGAAGGGATTCAAGAGAATGTTGTTTATTTATAAGAAATTCACATGTCCCTTTGTCATCTATGGGCTTGGGAATTGGAGACCATAATTGCTTTGAATATATTTGTTGGCAACCAACCCAATTTTTTTTTATTGCTCTCAAAAGCTGCCTACACCCCTTGTGGTATTATGACAAATCATTGTCGCATTGTACTTCTAGACATTCATCTCATTCTGCGACAATTACAATTTGATTTCGATTCAGTTTTCACAACTGCAAGTGTGAAAACACCTCTTTCGTTGCCTAGATTGTTGTCATTTTTTTGGTTGATTTGCTGAAAGAAACTTGACCACTGTTTTATTACATGACTGCTAAAAGGATCTCTCGAACTTATGTCTTGTTTACACATTTAGATATGATTTGATTCCTAAACCTTTGGGCATAAAAGTTATTGGTTTTGTTCTGATCTTATGAAAATCGTAATAG
>ML781826.1:705420-719196 GCA_009831015.1 Picea engelmannii
AGTTGATTTGAGTTATTATAATCATAGTTAGTATCTTGTAAATATATAATAGTTAGTAGTTTATAGTTAGATTAGTATAGTTAAGTTAAGTTTGTTTTTATTAGTTTCTAGTTTTCTCTATTTTAGTTTGATTTCTTTTATTTAGTTAGTTAGTTTATTTTAGTTTGTTTTATTAGTTTCTAGTTTCCTTAGTTTAGATTATTTAGCTCAGATCATTTTCTCTTTGGTTTCCTTACGAGACCTTAGAGCGGCCAACGGAGCCGTTAAACTCGTCAGGGTGGTCCATACCAAACGGCTTGGGTTATTTAGACAACCCCGGACCGGTTCCACTCTCCCAGATGACGAATGGACTGTTTCGCCCTTCAACAATATTCCAAGAGAAATATATGGAATTGGATGCTTCTCTTCATCTTGTGGATGGTATTACCACCCAAATGTCTAGTTCCGTGTCTAGTTTCCTAAACTTCCAAACACAAATGTTGATTTCTCCCTCTCTTCCTCAATTGACACCTACTTAAGAAGGTCCATAACATTACAACTTGACTATGCAAATGGAATCAATATACAATGATTACAATAGTTCATGAACCATTTTATGTTTTTTTACATGTATTAATACTAGGCTAGTATGTTAGGAAATATACATGTAGAATCTTAGGCATATGAACTTGGTTTGAAATATACATGTAGAATATTATGCATTTGAACTTGGTTTTCATATACTCAGTAACTTTAAAGAACTCCTAAAGAGTTTAAAAGAAGTTAGATTCTACTATTGGAATGCATTATTTTATCTTCTTGTACGAGTAAACTTGTTTCTTTTTAACTAATATAATACACACTATGTTTAAAAAGAAATTCTACCATTGTGATTAAAAATTCAAATAATTTTAGCATCTTATCAAAAGAATTTATTGATTTTGATTTATACATTCAAAAGTACATAGGAGTAAATTCAAATTGTAAATGTATTATGTATTTTATTTCTGTAGTCAAGAAGATATAATCATTTCAAAATAAGGCGAAGATATGAAGTTTTCGTAGAAGAAATACATATCAAAACAAGTGTTGCATGGCAGCGTAGTCCCTGCCAGGTTGGGATGGGAGTAAATGAGACTGAGTACAGAAACATGGCTAGCAAGTTCAAATACATGTGGTTTGCATGCAGAACATATTATTCCCGAATTAGTTCTTCCTGAAATATATAAAAAAATATCAACATTTAAAAGGTTCTTGGACACAAAAAATTTAGCATTTCCGAATTAGTTCTCTTTCCATACGTTTTATATATGTTCGTGGAGAGAAACAAAAAAAAATAGTAGTTACGTATGTTACATAGGTTCGTGGAAAAAACACAAAGAAATTAGCATTCCCGAATTAGTTATCTTTAAAATAAGGGATCCTGGACACAAAAGAAATTGAAATTTATCAAATTTTAGAAAGCAGATATTTAGTTTTATACATACAAAATATGTACTTTTATAAAGTATGGACATGAGATTTTGTAGAGCATGCACGGAGCCCTCATTCCATACTTAGCGAGTTTTTGGATCGCAGGTTCTCAGGCTAGCAGGCTCAAAATTGGGCCTCTGTTGTTCTGTGTCGTACAAATAGCACTGAGAGTTCCGCAATATACAAATTGACAAGCTAACTTGTGGACTATAGAAACTTATCAAAAAATAAATAATTTATGTTACATATCTCTAGAAATTGCATCATCATTTAAAAGCATACAATAGAATAGTAATAACGTCTGTTACATAGGTTCGTGGAGAAAAACACAAAAAAAATAGCATTCCCGAACTAGTTTGCTTTAAAACAAAGGGTTCTGGATAGAATAAAAATCGAAATTTATCAAAGTATAGGATCCTGGACACCCAAAAAGCTAGCATACAATAGAATAGTAACAACGTTGTGCAAGACAAAAAATTTAGCATACAATAGGACACAAAAAATGTAGCAGACCTCCATACTTAGCCAGTGTTTGGATCGCGGGTTCTCGAGCTGGTGGGCTCAAAATTGGGCCTTTGTTGTTCCGTGGCCTACAAATAGCATCGAGAGTTTCACGATATACAAATTGACAAGCAAACTTGCAAACTATAGAAATTTATCAAAAAAAATAATGTTTGTTACATATCTTTGGAAATTACATCAACATTTAAAAGCATACATTAGAATAGTAATAACATCTATTAAACCCAAAAAGTTAGCATACAATAGAATAGTAACAACGTCATGCAAGACACAAAATTAAGCATACAACAGGACACAAAAATGTAGCAGACCTCCATACTTAGCCAGTTTTTGGATCGCAGGTTCTCGGGGTGGTGGGCTCAAAATTGGGCCTCTGTTGTTCCGTGGCCTACAAATAGCACCGAGAGTTCCGCGATATACAAATTGACAAGAGGACTTGCGTACTATAGAAATTTATCAAAAATAAATAATGTTTGTTACATATAATAACGTCTATTACATAGGTTCGTGGAGAAAAAGACAAAAAAAATAGCATTCACGAATTAGTTTGCTTGAAAGAAAAGGCTTATAGACAGAAGAAACAATCGAAATTTATCAAAGTATAGGTTCCTGGACACCCAAAAGGTTAGCATACAATAGAATAGTAACAACGTCGTGCAAGACACAAAAATTAGCATACAATAGGACAGAAGAAATGTAGAAAACTCAAATTAATTTTCTTTGGAACAAAGAAGAAAGGTCCCTGGACACCCAAAATTTAGTATACGATAAAGGCATTCTTGAATCAGTTTTCTTTGGAATTTATCAAAAATTAATAATGTGTGTTACATATTTCTGGAAATTTAAATGCATTTGTCATATAGACTGGGATTGGGGCTCCCGTGGACCATAAAAATAAATAATTACAAGAATTAGGAATGTCAAAAGAAGAAGTGCGCGATGGTATAGAGGAAGCCCCGAAAAGAAGAAATTGGAAGTTATGAGTCTTTGGTTACAATTTTCTATTTAAATAGGTCATAAGTGGATTGATAAGGAAACAAAGATGACAATATAGACTTAAACTGGATTGATAAAGAAAACAAGATGCCAGTATAGACTTACTATGAACCCGATGCATTTTTTTTGTTGTCATCAATGGTCAGTGGAGTCCTATCGACCGGTTGTTTCCCTTCCTGGATGAGGCTATCCATTCTCTGTTGGAACCATTCTTCGATGTATCTTTTCATGGAGACCATGTTGATTTCATCCCGGATTTCTATGTCATAAAGGTCATTTTCTAATTTCCTTAGATCCATTGAAATACTATGCAGACTCTGTTCAATTTCTTCATTGTGTGCCGCATAGTCCAGTACCCAGTGCTCATGCTCATATAGATGATGTTCAAGTATGCCGTAAAAAATTTCAAAACACAGCCCCTTTAAAATATCAACTTGTTCCTGGAAGACTTCTTTGGTGGTTGACAAGGATTTGAGAATTAAGTTTGGGTCTTGAACCTCGTTGGTACTTCCAACTAAGTCCATTTGGATTAGGCTTGTGAATAAATCTTCCTTTTTTGATATTACTTGTTTACATGATTTGACAATGAGCTCCAGGTTGTTAACTTTGTTTTTCCAGCATGCTTTTACTTTTTTGGTCTGCTTTGGGGAGGGGAGTTTCTCTTGTCTTCCTTTTAGTTCCGATGTGTTGACAACATAGTTGGAAAAATGGGTCAGCACCTATTCACAAAAATGATGATCATTTTTTAAATTCAGCTCCAAATGCTCCAGGAAATCATTTGCCTTCTTTCCGAAGGAAACTAAATTTTGCGATGTTTCCCAGGCTTCAGTAACTAGCTGCATTCTTTTGTTGATGTTATTCTCTACAAGGTCTCTAGAGCATGCAAGGAGGGTAGAGGATACTTTCATCTTAGCTGCAATGGTAGCAGGCATAATTTTTTCCAAAGGACTAGAAAATTCTAGGGTTGCAATGAAAGCCTACTCAAATTCATTGAGGCGGTCTTTCAGATTGGCATTTTCCATCTCGATTCCTCCAATGGAATCATGAATAAATTCACCGATTACTTGGTGAAATGAGGAGATTTGGGACGGCTGCATTTTTCTAAAGTTAATCTCTGTGCGATATTTCCCTTTCGTGTTTGTTACATATCTCTTTTCAATGACCATACTTTTATATTGGCTATCAAAAACAAAACTCTGGAATACGAAGGATTCATCTTCGTCAAAAATTTCGTTCTTAGTTATTTCCACCGTGGATGACCCAATTTTGTGCATGTGTTCAGTTTCAGTTTCAACTTGCAGTTGTTCACTTTCAATTTCGGGTTTTCTCCGCTTGCCCTGCATTGTTTTTTCTCTTATTCATCAGTGGAAGTTTGTGAGAACTATCAAATTTTATGTGAGGAGGGTTCTTATCTCCTCCTCCGTTCAAAGATTTCTGGGTTTCTTTCTTACTGGGGTGGGCCATCGAAGTGATGCTCTATGATGTCGTTCTCTTGGGAGTGCTAGCGGGGGACTGGGTACTCTTCTCACCAGATACTTTTCCATGTTGTCTATATAATTCAGTCTCTCTTTTCAATTTCTCTGTGTCGCAATCGATAGAAGCAGGATTGTTGTCCACACTGTCCATGTCTTGGGTCAGGTGTCTATGGATAAAAGAGTTGTTAAAGCCAACTGCCAGTAAATGTTCTCAAAAAATCCCATTAGGTTAGAACCCTTTTATCCTTTCAGCATACGTTAGGTTCAATTTCTTGAAATGTGTGACAAACTCGCCAATCTTGTTGATGTTTCTGAACACGAAGTCTCCGAATTTCCAGGGCATAGGAATGAACTGTTTTTTTTTCTTGTCATGGAAAAAATGCAACCAGTGGTTGTATTGCCTTTCTATTTCTACAACAAACATCTTGTCTATGATGTGGCATGAAAGGAAAGAAGGATTTTCCTTGGAGACAAAGACCATGAGGACACTGTGATTTTCCTTTTGTTCAAGTGTGCCCTTCTTGTTCAAAAAACTCGGTTGCCTAGCCAAACATTTGTGAAGCATCCTTACTTAACAATAAATCTTTGAAAACTAAGACAAATCCATTAAAAACTTCATAAAAATAATGGGAGGCCTTGTGCCTCCACAGGGCCTCGTACCAGAATGTTACTGGGTCGAATCCATAGTTTATTTTACTGGAAAGATAAAGTTTTGGAAACGGGCAGCAATGCACTATTGCAAAAATCAAGTAGGATGACATATAAAATTTATTCTATTCTTTGAATCGTGACAGCTGGGAACAGAGCTCAATGGAAATTATCTTCCCCCAATCGAAAATATATTGTTCCTTGACTGTGAAATACAAAATATAAATAATTATATGGGAAATGCTTATTATGGATGCTTGTCTCATTATTCTTGTAAACAACCAAGAAATTTCCCGAAATGGATTTCTAAAGGAACTTACCTGCAACCTTGTGATATCTTCAGGAACTGTTTTCGGGTCTTCAAGGAAGTCAGCTAAGATGTCCAACCTGTTATCATGTTTTTCTAGAAACTGCTTGCAGTCTTGTCCTCTGAACATCAATGTTGGCCCCGACAATTTTAACATCTCGCGGAAGGCTTGAGTTAACAAAGAAACAAGAGAATGGTCGCGCAGTGGAATAATTATTTGGCCTGGAATATATTTTTTGGTGCACCAAGAGACCACCTCCTTACAGTGAAAAGCCTCAGGGACGCAGCCTGCACGAGCGATTCCAGAGGTCCAAATCACTTCGTTCTGGGCGGAATGGGATGAATAGTAAAATTATGCTCTGGACCACTTGAAGTTCTGGTCCTGATGTCCGAAGATATTTACTGTATCTCCACAAAACTGCTGCCGACCTGCTGCCATAACTCTACAAGAACGTTTGTTTGCTCCAGATAATGAATGAAATGAAAATTTGGAAGGGATAATATAACCTTATGCAAATCTTGGTCCAAAGAGTGTTAATGGGAGATGTCCTCAAGAATTTTGTTCATTAATGACAATTTGGATGGTTGTTGCATGATGTGTTGTTAACATTAAACACTAGTAATCGCATACATAGAAATGCGAACATGATGGATATTGCAATGAGCGATTAAGCATTGTAGATTTCTTGAGCGGGCCAACATGGCGACGCGTGTTCAATATGAACAATCGTATGGGACAAAATAAGTATCCGCACATCTTGGTTTAATGCGTAATAATGCGAGATATCCTCGAACATTTCACCCATTGATGACAATGTTGAGGGTTCCTGCATGGTCAGATGTTAGCATGAAAGGTTTCTAATTGCATAGTAATAAAGTATAGAGGTTACGGGCACAGGAAAAACATCTTCGAAATAGGGTTACAAGGTACAATCGTTGAATATGAGGGCACGAGGGTCAAATTGTATGTCTCGGAACTTTTTGAGTGCAATACGCGTAACAGCGAAGAGGGTTTGGTAGGACAATCCAAAGTGCAGTTTGTATATGACTAGTAAGAGCATAACTAATGTATATCAGGAAGGACAGGAAGTTAGTGTGGATGGAAGGCAGCGAGAGATATTTTGAAACATTTGTGAGTCATGGTAGAGTGAAGCTTGCGAGTTCGACGAGTCCGCGCTGGAATTGTATATCACAGAAGTTTTGAGTGCAAGATGTACACGACGCAACAAGAAGCAGAGTTCGAAACTGCCAACCCAGCAATCGTGGCCATAAAATTGGCTGAGTATGGAAACCAACAATGGTCGATCGGATTCGTCGTGTGATTATATAGATGGAGATAAAGATATGTCAACCCACCAATGCTGGAACCCGCGATCATAGAAAGGCGGCTAAGTATATAACCACAAAGCGATAATACAAGGAAAGAAGAAAAGGGAAAAAGGACCAAGGAGTCTACGTTGGAATTGTAAATCACAAAAATTTTGAGTTCAATATGTATATCACGGAAGAAGAAGTAGCATAGTTCAAATGCGCCAACCTGAAATAGTGACTAAGAAATGGAGATTTCGTGAACCCGTGAACAGGAGGATCCAAAATAGGGTCACAAGGTCTCCCCAGAAGACGTGAGGCCCTGACGGTCAAATTGTATCATTCGAAACATTTGAATGCATAATTTGTAACACGAAAGAGGGGACGATATAGGAACCCGGTAGTGAATTTCTATATTGCGGAGAGCTGGATGCGAACTGTTTCATATTAGTGTGTGCAGTTTTCACTAGTAAGAGTCACTAGTAAGAGCACAACCAATGTATATTAGGAAGGACAAGAAGTTAGTGAGGATGGAAGATAGCGACAGATACTCGAAACATTTGTGAATCGTGGTAGAGTGAAGCTTGCGATTTCGAGGAGTACGTGGTAGAATTGTAGATCATAGAATTTTTTAGTGCAAGATGTACATCATGGAACAAGAAGATTCAAAGTTTGAAACCGCCAACCCGGCAACTGCGGCCATAAAATTGGCTAAGTATGGAAAGCAACAACAGTCGGTCGGATTCGTCGTGTGAGTATATAGATGGAGATAAATATATGTCAGCCCGCCAATGTTGGAACCCGCAATGATAAAATGACGACTAAGTATATAACCAGAGAGCCATAATACATGGGAATAAGAAAAGGGAAAAAGGACTAAGGAGTCTGTGGTGGAATTTTAGATCATGAAAATTTTGAGTACAAGATGTGAACCCGGTAGTCAATTTGTATATTGCGGAGGATCGGATGCGAACTGTTTTGTACCAATGTGTTCAGTTGTCACTAGTAAGAGCACAACCAATCTATATTATGAATGAGAGGAAGTTAGTGAGGATGGAAGGAAGCAATAGATACTTTGAAACATTTGTGAACCATGGTAGAATGAAGCTTGGTGCCAACCCGAAACAATATCCAAGAGTTGGACATTTTGTGCACTCGGAAACAGGAGGATCCAAAATAGGCTAACAAGGTCTCTATAGAAGACACGAGGCCCCGATGTTAAAATTATATCGCTCTGAACATTTGAATGCATAATCTCTAACACAGAAGAGCGAACGATGTCAGAATCTGGTAGTCAATTTGTATATTGCGGAGGGTGTGATGCCAAGTGTTTTGTACCTCTCTATCCAGTTATCACTACTAAGAGCTAATTTACTATTGAAAATAACTTTTTAGATACTATTAGATACTTGATAGGGATTGCCATTTGTAAAAAATGGAAATCTCCACCACGCCAGCCTTGGACTCTGTGTGTCAATTTGTATATCGCGGAATTGGGAGTGTTGCTTGGAGGACATAGAACAATAGAAATGCAATGTTGAGTCAGTCAGTCCGCAGGTCCACTTGTCAATTTGTATATCGTGGAATTATGGGTGTTATTTGCAGGGCACAAAACAATGGAGGCCCAATTTTGAGCTCACCCACTCGACAACCCATGATCCAAAATGTGGCTAGGTATGGAATGCGCAATCCGTACATGGTCTATAAAATATTATGTCCATACTTTATAGTCCCATAATACACGGGAAGAAAAAAAGGGAAAAAGGATGGAGGAGTCCACAGTGGAATTGTAGATCATGCAATGTTTCAGTGGAAGATGTATATCACAGAACAAAAAGCAGTAGAGTTCAATTACGCCAACTTGGCAACCGCGAGCATAAAATTCACTAAGTATGAAAAGGAACAGCGGGCTGTCCAATTCTCCATGCGACGATATAGATGGAGATGAAAATATGTCAACACACTAACGTTGGAACCCGTGATCATAGAAACACAACTAAGTATATAACTAGAAAGCAATAATACATGGGAACAAGACAAGGGAAAAAGGACTAAGTATCTCGCAGAAGAACATCTAGTGTTTGATTATTAATGCAATTTTTTTCGAACCCCTGTCGAGTTCTCACCAGTTAAGGCATAAATTGCAGATCACATAAGTATCTTTCATACCACTATGTCAAGTTGTCACCAGTAAGAGCATTGTTGATGTATATCAGGAAGGATGCGAAGTTGTTGGGGACGGAAAGAAGCAACAAATACTTTGAACGAAGTTAATGTATACGAGGAACCCATGGTGGAATTGTAGATCACAGATGTTTTGAGTGAAAGATGCATATAATGGAATGATAAACATTCAGGTTCGTAAGCGTCGACCCCGCAGCGGTGACTATAAAATTGGCTAAGTATGGAAAGGAACAGTGGTCGGGCGGATCCATCGTGTGAGGATATAGATTGAGATGAAGACATGTCAGCCCGCTAAATCTAGAACTAGATACCATAGAAAGGTGACTAAGTATATATCCAAAAAGTGATAACGAGCGGGAAGAAGAAAGGCTAGTTTGTATCCGCCAACCCGCCAACCACGACCATAAAATTGCCTAGGTATGCAAAGGAACAGCGGTCGGTCAGATTCGTCATGTGAAGATGCAGATGGAAATTAAGATATGCCATCCCGCGAACCCTACAACCGTCCATCATAGAAAGACGACTAAGTATAAAATCAGAAAGCCATAATGGACGACAAAAGGAAAAGGGGAAAAGGGATAAGTATCTGAGAGTCAAAAAACCTTTTTTTTCCATTTATTAATGGCAATGTTTTCGAACCCCTGTTGGGTTCTCATTAGTAAAATAATAAATTGCAAAACACTGAAGTTGTTTGGCTGCAAGATGTATATGATGGAACAGGGGACATAGGTGATGGGTACTGCAAACCCAGGGCCTGGTGGCCAGATAACTGGCTAAGTATTGGTCAAGAGAAAGGTTTGATATCTATTTCAATAGTATTCATACTAATATGTATTAATGAAGAAAGTTTTCATATTTATCTTAATAGTATTCATACTAATATATATTAATGGATTGTTTCTGTTTCAAATGAAAATGATCTCCCAATTTGCAAGATGCTCTTCGGTTCGCAAATTTCATTGAAACCACAAAAATTTTGACTGCAAGATGTACATAGAGCAACAAGAAACATAAATTTTCATTGTGGTTTCAACGAGATAAACTCATTATCATCTATTCATCTTGTATTTCTTGCAATGACATGAGAAAACATCGACTCTCCATAAACATCAATATCTAAATTAAATTAAATGTAATCAAAATTTGGTCTGATTTAAGTAATTAAGACAACTTCAGTCGTTCCTTTATTAATGCCAAGTTTTTCGAATGCCTGGTGGGTTTTCAATAGTTAAAGCATAAATTGCAGAGCACGGAAGTTGTTTGGCTGCAAGATGTATATGATGGAATAGGGAACATAGTTGTTTAATACCGCAAGCACAAACATAATTGCCTAAGCTTTGTCGAAGAGGAAGTTTTTGTATTTATTCCAATAGTATTGATATTAGTATATATGCACAGATATTATCAAATAGAAGAAGCTACAATATATCCAACATATTGAACAAGAACATTGCGTCAACACTTGAGTTGCCTTGTTGTAACTCATTAATTCATTCTATTTACGGGACCTGAAGAATGGAAGCAGGATGACTCCTCCAATTTCTTTCTTTAAATACAGGGCCGACGCCACATAAGTATGGCTTATGAAAAAATATTCTTAAATGTAAAATGTAAGCAATGAACAGAGCAGGGTTTATTTAAATTGAAGTAGTGGGAAATAGAAAGAAAATCTTGTCGTCCATGTTTAATGACACAGGGGAAGAAAGTACAAAATAAAATTAAAACAAGTACCAGAGATTGGAAAATACTATTAAAGAATAAACTAGAATTATTCTATATTCAAATAAGATGGGTTACAAAATACAGTTGAGGCTATTTGCCACAACGATTGGGATTTGGCTTGTCGCTGACCAATAAAAAATATGTACATTGATGAAGCTTCTTGACAGTTTTCTTGACGTTCAAACCCTTTATTCATAAAAAACGAGTTGAATATCAATTTTGGGTTTTGTACTTAATCGGTGGTGCAAACTACATCTATCCCAGTTTTTTGAATAGCTTGTCTCTTCTAGATATGGCCTACTTGCAATCGCTAGTTATTCAACATTCCATTCTTTGTCAAGTATTAATTTCCCTCTGCCATTGAAAACTTCAGGTTTAAGGTGCTTTCCTTGCAATGTTCCTGACCCTTGACATCCAAGACAACTTAGAAAGGCAATTCAGGCCGATTTCAAAGTGGAGGGAGTCATTTTATGTCACAATAGCTATGGCAGGGGAAACAAATTCAAGTATGTTGTGACTGGTATTCTCCCTGTATTAGATCATCTGTTTGGTTGAAAAGCATGCCTAAAGATTTGTATGTTGAACTTCTTTGCTTTATTACAGTAAATTGGAAGAAACGCCCAACCCAACTGAAAAATGAAAATGTGTTGAGGTACATAACTTATTTGGGTAGCACAGGTATGGCAAGTGCATCAAATGCTACAGAACACATCAACACATCTCTGGCAAGTGTATCAAATGTTGCATATCGCATCATAATACATCTTTCATCATAGCAGTGGCAGGTATGACAACCCACAGAAAGGTATGGAATGTTTGGAGGTGACGCCAAATATGTGGAGTCTGCAACTACATCTAGAGGAAACTGAGCAAACTTTGACAAAGAACATGTCTTTCTGTCAATTCGGTTACTAGACCCACATGTAGTTCATAAAACTTTGAAATAGAAACTTTTGTAGTGATAATATATCGTTTTATCCACCCATACAGTTTCTGTTACCCGTCTCTGGTTACATTCGCAAATGGAGTAATATTTCGTGTCATTTACGAACATGACGGGCCATTTTGTAAGACATTGTAAATGTACTGCCCCCGAGGATGACAAATTATTGTGGGATCTGCAGAATTCGATACACTTGACAAATTTGTGTTGTTGGAAGAAGTTATATACTTCAACGAAGAACTATTTTTCACATGACCTAAAAATCCATTACAACTCCCAGCAAGAAAGAAAAGAAGTTCAACAAACAAATCTCCAGGCAGCCTTTTCAACTAACCAAAGCATCAAACACAGGGAGAACACCAACCAGAACATACTTGTTCTTTTTTTTTCCTCCTCTCTGAGTTTCTCTTCTATAACAGAGTTTTTTTTTTACTCAAAGCTCACGTCACATAAAACCAGTCTCTCTTTCTTCATCTGGGCCTTAATCACATATCTAAGTTGTCTTACATGTCCATGAACAGGAACATTAGAATGAAGGCACCCTAAAGTGTAACTCTTTGATGATAGACAGAAATAGCAATAAGTATTTAAAATCAATGCTGGATGATCTTCCGTAGATTTTGTGTTAATTCATTTTAATGACATATGTTCTTGATATTTTCGCTTATTAATGCCAATATTTTCGAATATGTACATTGAATAGTGACTAATAGCACGTATTAAAATTCCCATATCCGAGTAGATTCTCAAATATGACATCTAAGATATGCACAATATTAAAGAGGGACATGATGTCAAGGCCTCTGTGGGTGACACGTTCATGGACTATGCTGAAGCTTTTAAGAAAACTAAAAGAGCACAAACAAAAAATAAATAAATAAATAGTTTTTGCAAATTCAAAAATGCAGGCAAAAGAAATTACCAGAACCTATAATATTTACCTGTCTATTCATTTTAATGGGAGATGTCCTCGAGATTTCCAGTTATTAAAGCCCATATTTTCGAACTTGTCTGGTCGGTTCTGACTTTTGAAAGCATAATTAATGTCTATTGGGAAGGGCGGAAGGTAGCGGGGATGGAGGGGAGTGAAAAATGGTTTTAAATTTTTTGAACCTGCAAAATCTTCAACCCACTAAACTTTGAAAACTCGACTAAGTATGGAAATCTAGGTATAATAGACAAACTCATTGTAGGTAGAGTCACGGTTGCAATTTCGAGGAGTGCCTGGTCGAATTCTAGAGCACAAAAGTTCTGGGTAAAAGATGTATACACCAAACACGACCTGTCATAGTTCGATAGAACCTATCCGCGAATCTGTATCCATAAAACTAGCTAAGTATGCAACCGAACGACAGTCGATCGGAATGACCACAGAAAGGCGAGAAACTATAGAGCCAGAAACACAGTTTACAAGAGGAGAAATAAGAGGGAGAGAACAACTATATCGCCCACACACCAAAACCTACTCTCATAACTATGAAACCATAGTAACACATAATCCATGGAAAAAGAATCACCATCTATGAAATATAGTTTGAGGCCAACAAAGTTTGGTTCAACGTGTAAGAGATGCAATTTACATCGACTGCAATTTTTTAGTATGTTCTTTTATCCTAATAAAATTCTATGCAGACTCCACTGCAAAAAATGTAACAAGAGATCCAACTGCAGATGCAGCATCACAACATTGCAAACCCTAGGCAGACAAGAACAAGCACCAAATAACAATGCAATTAAAAAGAACCAAAAGGCCCAACTGGAGGCGCAGGACCGGAACACTGCAAAGTCGAATCAAACAACAATAAATAACATACAACGAAGAAATAAGAAAGCAACAACCACTCCACCAGGAATGACGCAATTGATCCAGGTGGATATCGGGGGCCACCCACCTTTTCCAAATGGCTCAAAACAGTTTTCTGGCCATTTTGGCAATTTACTATTTTTAGCAGGTTTTCACTTCCGGGGCCATTTTGAGGGCCTAAATGAATTTTTTTCGAGATCGAGGTTCTAAATGATATCCGAAGGTATCATTGAGCCCCCAAAATGAATCTCCTCGACGATACGAGCTATCAGACACCTAAAACGGAGATCGTATGCAAAAGTTACGACCCCGGGAAGTTGATGCACCAACTTACCCAAACGGGGCCCACATGACTTTTGGCGCTTCATCTCCTAGGGTTAGGTTTTTGGATGTCTAGGAATTTTGGCATTCTCGA
>ML781826.1:751936-805980 GCA_009831015.1 Picea engelmannii
AATGGTTTCAAATAGTTAATTTGAATGCTGAATAGTAATGTAAAGATAAAGTTAGTTATTAGGATTTATTATATTAATATTTATTAAAACTTCTGAAATGTTAATTTTAATATATTAAGATTGATAAAGTTTATATAGATTATTAGGATTTATTAAATTTAAGTATTTTATTCCATAATAATATTAGTAAAATTATAAAATCATAATACAAATTTATATCAAAATTTTAAGTGGTCTAAATTATACTTATAATTAGGTATTTAATATGTAAATATAAGACAAATTAACATGAGAAACAAGAGATTTCTTAAGATTGCTTCAAATGAAAAAGTTATGTATGGCTTAAGAGGAGTTAGAATAAAGATGCCAAGTCTTTGCTAAATCATTAGAAAATAAAGGATTCTATTACATGAAAATTTAAGGAGAAATTGCGGTGGGATAAAGAATTAGAGGACACGATGAAATTAAGATACTATAAAGAGGTCATTAACCATAATCTACAAGATCAAAAGTATATTTTTGTTATAGTTAGTGTAAAGAAGAAAAAAAATATTGCTAAAATAAGAATAAACTTTGAGCTCTATATTGAAACATTGAGTTAAAAAACCCCTAAAACATAGTGGGATTGTTATAGAAAGATTTGTCTCACCCCATGCAACTTGCTTAGAAGGCCTTTTCCATTTCCCTATGCAGACTTGAAGTCCCTTTTTGTAGTTCCCAGAGATAAAAATAATATTTTTCCACATATATGTGCCCTAATAGCTATACAACATGTGTATACACAGGTTGCACCATTACAACCCGCATACATTGGGCTTTGTGCCCAAAATTAAAAAATGGTGTCTGGTTTCCATGTCACATCATGAGATCCATGATCCTTGACCTTCCATATACTGGAAACGTTCTGAATTGGCCCTTTAATTCAATTTGAATGCTATAAATGGGCCATGTCCAAGCTGTGGAGAAGGAGACAAATTCAACTTTTGAGAGTAAAGTTACTCTGCAGAAATTATTCACTTCATATTGAGTCTGCATCCCTTTGTAATTTAAAGTATGAACACATTGTTCACCCCCCAAGATCTTCCCTCTTTGATGGAGAACCTCATAGTCTCTCTTATATGAGCTTTCCTTTGGTGGAAGATTGAAGTGGTGGAGGCCCAACTGGAAGGGACTTAGTTTCTTGGTTCTGAGATGCATCGACACAAAAGTTTGTCATTCATACACTTATGTTGATCATATTTTAATAGAAATACTCTTTTCTCATCTAATTAATGTCTTGAAAATATTTGAATTGTTATTCCATGGGCATATTTTTTATGAATATTGATGGATTATGCTATTATATGTGCTAACTTTATATATTATCACCATATGCTTTTGTATCTTGGTTGTTGAGAACAAGTTGCAGTTATATAGATTTGAGTTGAGTGCTCAATGGTGGAATTCATCGAACGTCCGAATGAGGTAGGCTCTTTATCTTGTCTTGTTATCATGTTTGTTTATATGACATTCTTGGTGTTGGGAACAKGCCCATTTTGGGGAAAAGGCACGATGTGGAGGTGAGACAGGCAAGGTGTGTATGCAGGAAGAAGGGAAAGAAAGAGAACTGGCAGAAAAGCAACGAAAGAAAGCGTGCATGCAGAGGAGAAACGTGCACAAGGCCAAMTTGCAAGAAGACCTAATGAGGTTAGGGTTTTGGTAAGAGAATGTAACAACCGATGAGCCAATAATAGATATAAATAGACACCTAGGAGGTCTAGGAGGGGGGTTCGGTGCCTTTTATGATTTTCATGAGTTACTAACATGAGATAAAGTAATAGGTATGTGACACAAATGTGATCTGATACCTTTTTGTACATTTTTGAGCGGTGGGAGGGAAAAGTGACTAGACCTTGAGGGTTAGATCGCAAGCTGAGGATCCTGGTGTGATCTAGTCAGCCTTGCAAGGGTCGTGGAGTCTGGTTGATGAATGTATGAATGGAGTTGTAGTGCACGCGATTCCATGCATGAAAAACCTATAATAAAAGAGACTTAGAGCCAAATCTTTGTGGACATAGACTAAGAGGGGGTGAACCACAGTAATTCATGTGATGTGTGGAATGATTATTAGTTATATATTTGTTGTTAATGGTTAAATATTATATAAATGATTTGATGAAGTAGTTAAATCTCTTCATCTGTATTCATGCATAAGGAATAACAGGATAACTAAGATCTGTGAATGACAAAATATTGCTTAGTAAACTAAATAGAATTCACAACACGCACTATCAGATCCCCACTTAATCTTGTACTGCAAGCACTTGAGTATTGCAGTCACCCATTAAGACTATCTTGGGTGAGACTGCGTAATGGACTCTGTGTATTGTGTTGCCTTTTGGATTACCAAGAGGGTTGATAGTTTTAGAGGGTTTGTTGGAACCCTAGTATACTTGAACCTCGGTCAATCATTTTAAAGGTATAACTCAGATAAGTAACCAACAAATGGTTCTGTTTCCAGTTGGAACAACATAGGATTGACTGGATGAGATCTGTTGAAGATCTGGTAGGACAATGTGTGAGCTATTGAAGATATGTTAAAAGACTGTACTTGATCTGCGGAAAGAGGGTCAAAAGAATACTGAATTGACCAACAAGAAGGTGAGATAATGCATCACTATAAGGGGATGTTGAGACCGTGGAATCCCACAAAAGTAGAGATCGAAAGCTGGCTAAAGAAAAAGTAGCTAGAGTTTGTGTAGAAAGATAACATAAACCCTAGAGTAACACCGCACAAATATCTTGAGAAGTATGTGTTTACTGATCTACATGAAGTCTTTTTCTGTGATTTTCCACACTTATTGCAAGAGTGGATATTAAGGTTGAAGAATAACCATGCAAAAAATCGGATCCGACAGTTAGAGTGTACCCTAGTTCAGATCGCACAATTACAACAAGTGAATAACAAATTCACCCGCACAGTAGATTTTTGGCTTGAAAGTATTTCAACAGGCTTCATAATAGAATTTTCAGTAGATACCGAGAAATCATATAGCGTAACAGAGCAATAATTTCGACGGGAGCCTCGAGGAAAGTATATGAGATCATTGTATACTTCTATTAAGATGTTGTTGTATAAAAAGGGTGTAATGACAATGGAATCAGACAACTAAACTTCCCTGTGTGCATGGGGGAAGCACTGAAAGAAATAGGAAAAATGGAAGGCGAAGTGGAGAAGGGAAAGCAAAAGGAATCCTTGGACCCAATCATGATGGATGAAGAACAGATCAAGCGGATCATGGTGACAGCTAGAAATACGCAGAGTGGAGTACCCTACCAATACAAGGTGAACACCAAGAAGAGAGCTATAGCCATGAGGGAAGGCTTGGAAAGTGATGAAGAAGAGGCAGAGGATCTCTATGATGTGGAGCATATTGAGAAAATATTGCATGCAACATATGAGAGGAAAATGATAGGTCCAAGAGCGGGAATAGAAGGTAACAATCCTATCTATGTTAATGTTAGTGTGGAACCCATGAAACCATGTGTGACTAATACACCAACAAGAACACCACCATTTAGACAACCGAGTTTCAAGAGAAGGATAATAGTAGGAAGTACATCCAGACAAGGAGCAATAACTGGGGGAGCCAGTTTAGGAAATATTAGTCCAGGGTATACATCGCACAAAGGTAGTATCCAGACACAGTTTGCAATGGTAGGACATGATCCCACCATTCAGTTACCATAATTTTGAGGAGAGGCAGAAAAAGATCTTGAGAAACACATGTTCATTTGTGTAAATATCTAGGAAGAAAAAAAAATCACTGATGAAGATACTAATCTTGCGCAACTAGCCATTATGCTAAGAGACCGCGCGCTAGACTAGTACATGAGTTTTGACGTAAACAATGCACTTGGGATGACAAGGAAACTGACATATATTGAGAAGTTACTGATTAATGAGTTCCAAAAACTGAGCTCAGAGGATCAATACATGAATGAGATGATAGAAATCTGACAGAAACCAGGAGAATCTATTTGAGAAATTGACCAGCGATTTAGATGTTTGAAAGGGAAATTGAGGTATGCCATGACTGACATGCAACATAGGCATTTGTTTGTGAAGTTTTTGTTACAACACCTAAAATAACCACTCAGACAACATAAATTCCAATCTCAAGAAGAGGCTCTACATTCAGCCTTGTAAATGGAGGAGAATCAGTACCACAAGATAGATCCATCTATAGAGGAGTTGAAGGAGGATCTGAAGAATCTTACCTTTCATCTCAATCAGAATAAGGGCAAGGACAAGCGAGAAGTTGTTTGGTGTACCACATGTAGAACGGAAGGGAACCATAAGAATGAATATCCAACATTTGCGCAATATATGGCAACATGGACACCACATCCATTGCCAATAGGAGGACCCTGGTGTGAAATTTGCAAGATGCACGATAATGATCCATATTATTGTCCTATGATGCAAAAATACCAGAAAGTATCAAAAAATGAATACTGCACTTTTTTCAAGTCAGTAGGGCATGATGAAAAAGACTGGAGAAAAATGGATCTAATGAGGGAATGAACCTCAGACACATATAGGGTGCAAGTTGAGATGATGACAGGGCAAGATGCACAACAATTTAATCAGGCACCACCACAGTATAATACAACACTGCAACAATATAACACTGCGCAACCACAATAGTATAACACTACGCAACCGCATTATAACCCTGCACAGTATAATCAGGTACCTCAATACAATACACCATGCAATGATCACACTGGGTACAGAGGAGGAGGAAGAGGCACAAGAGGATTTGGATGCAGAAGAGGTCTAGTAGTGTGCCATAACTTCCAACAACTAGGACACTATGCAAGAGAATTTCCACTCCCACCAGCGACTTGTATGTATTGTTACACATCAGATCATGATACAGAACAATGTCCTACGTTACTAGGAAAGATCTAGGAAAAGAGGAATTATAAAAATTAGAATGTTCAGTGGATTTCAGCAGAAGCGAGGGATGAAGGAAGAAACATCAACATAGTGACATGCGGAGGTGCTAAAAAAGGATATGATGCAGCCAAACAGGAACTAGTACAGCACCAGGGGATTAAGAAGAATACCGAGCCACCCATGCGATTTGATGTAGGAAAGGAGAAGGAGACCTTTAAGAAGTCCAGAAATGAATTTCTCAAGTAGAATGTTGTGTCTACATCTACCACACAGCATAATCAAAACATCCCAACGTATGAAATGTCGTCATCATTGGACCATACTAGTGAAGTCCATCCAGGAAACAACATAAGTTGTATTGAAACTTTCCTCCAATCTGACATTCAAGTATTTAAGGATCCATCATTTGTTATAGTATTACAGAATATGTTAGATAGATGTACCACAAACTTTGAGGGAAATTTAGAACAAAGGACAATCAATCACCTTCATTCCAGAAGGAGAACCAACAAAGAGTTTAGATTGAATGCCAACATCATATATTTTAACATGGGCGATGTGATATTAGATCTGGGATATGAAGTGAATATATTTCCCCAAAAGGCATGGAAATTCATGGGAGAACCTACCTTAGGCTACTCACCAGTTCAACTGAAGTTAGAAAACCAACATAGAGTTATTCCAAAAGGGAGGATGAAAGGAGTGATAGTATATTTGGACGGAGTGCACACTAAGGAAAACTTTGAAGTGATCTAAAGCGTGGATGGAACAATACCATATCCAACATTACTGCGATTAGATTGGGTGTTTGTCAATCAGGCGATAATCAACCTAAAGACCAGGAAGATGACACTCGATTCAAGCAAATACAGGGTTATCACGCCTCTTGATCCATCAGAATCCAAAAGATTTGTGGAACCAACATGTCTAGACCTGGAAGAAATTAACCAACTATACTGAACCACCAAACGCACTGAAGCCTACATCAATCCAACTATTGATGGTTTACTTAGCTTGATAAGTATCACATCATGTGATTCCGACTCATACATGGGTCTAAAGAATTGGAAGTAATGCCTACATGATATCTCAACCAGAAGATGCATACAAATAGACCGTGTAGTAAGGTGGGTTGGGACAGAAATCAGAGAACCTCCAAGTTTCCATGGAATCAATGACTTGGAAGAATTCCTAACTGGATATGAAGATGAAGTATCATATAGTCAGAGATTGTTGGCTCTCAACATCACACTTAAGGCTACACCTGCAATATGGTGGGGCGCACACAAAGAAATAATGAAGGATTGGTACGAATGCAAAAGTCTACTATGCATCAGATTTAGCGCAGAAAAAAAGAGGAGCGCAATGTAGAAATACAATGGACAGGGGGCACCAACAGAACACTTGGAGAAGTGCAGAGAGCTATGGAAAATGACACCCCCAGAGGAATGTGATCATCATTTTGTACACACATTAGAGGGTATCCCAACAAACTGGTACACGGACCAGGAACTGCGCAGAGGAACTACGAGTTGGCCAATATTGCAATAGAACTTTACAGTCACTTTATCATTCGAGCATGAGAACCCCAACATACATGCAACACTTAAGAAAATAAGAGGGGTGATATTCATTAAAGAACCAGAATTTGAACTCATAACAAAAGAACATCAGAAAAACAAACAGATGGTGAAAGAACTTATGTCATGCTACCATGTGTAGGAAGAAGGACCAGATGAAGACGATATTTGGGATATTCAGATCGAGGAAGTTGAAGGAGAAATATAAGTGAAAGGTCGTGTTATCACATAAAGTTGTCCAAGGTTCGCAGGGCGATCCAGTCGTTTTCTTGCGCAGGTATTAGCCTTGAGCTCAAAACATAGTTTTCATAACAGTCTATTTCGGGATCGAAACACAAGCACTAGACAGGTTTAATATTTCAGCGACAGAGATTCCAGGAGAAGTTCAGATTAATGGCCCCCGAGTATTCAGGATTTCAAATTTGCATGAAATATAGCTCCATTGAATTCCTTGAAGGCCCAAAGAAAGCATGAGTGATAGATCTTAAAGGAGGATAGGTGGCAACCGATTCGAGAGTTCGTGGAGATGAGATTCAAGAGTTTTGCAGTGAAAGTGCATAAAACTCCCGAAGAGCCAAAGACCAAACTTCCAAAGTGCCGAAGCCCCCAAAGTCCTGAAGCACCAAAGTGTCAAAGGCCCAAAATGAATCTGGACCATCGATCTACGAGGGCCATGCTTCATCAGATCCTTAGCTCTAAAGGATTTACTTGAAGGAAGATCTAGGGGACATATGGCATGGATCCGTGAACTCCGGATAAAGGTATGAAGTGATTCTTGGTCATTCAATTCAAAAGGACATGTGTCATTAGATCGCCAACTCTGGGTAAAATCATGAAGGAGGAGGAGGTTTCATATTTTTTTTTCTCAGAGTCCAGAGACCCGAAGTAATTCTCAGCCGTCAATCTCAGGGGGCCATGCGTCATTGGATTGTCAACTCCGGGTAAAAGAACATAGAGAATCCAAAGGAAAAGAAGCTAGCACTCGAGCCTTGGAGCACCAAGTTCATGGAAGTCGCTAGCATAGACACATGTCATCCATCTAGCGTTGACACATGGCACTCATTTCAAGCGTTTTAAACATGCTTTCAACCGATTTTCGAGTGACACCTGTCACCTCTCCATCCACGACAGATCAACATGGTGACATCAGGACTCCACGTCAGATCATCCTCCGAGAGATGTTATTGTTCAATGCCAAAAGTAGTGCCCCATCCCAAGGCACACTTTTGGCAGATCCTAAAGTTGGTCGGCAATTAAGCTTTGTGTTGGTGCTAAATCTAGCAGGTGCATCCATATCTCAGATCAAGACCAGATCTATAGCCATAGTCAATTGTGGGGATGCAACATACTCCGATGATAATTTTCTTGAGCAGTCCCACAATTGAAACCATGGTAAGGATAAAGTTCTACGTTGAGAAAGGTGGTGGATTCCGGGCCTAAAAGCAGTCTGAACACAAACCACTTTTGATAAGCCCCACAATCACATTTTTATATGGCATTCTATTCGAGAGAAACACGTGGATGCCCCCTAAGATTTAAGTCTCATTGAGTCCCCAAGGAAAAGAAGTTAATGGAAGGCAGGTTTGGTGGTTGAAACCTCAGCTAACCCCATAAATGGAAGGCATGGAGGATCTGGAGCTATCATCCCATGGTACCCCTGCGAGCAGATTTTCCTACCAACTCATGTCGATCTGAGCTTGTGTCTAATAGAGGGATACATGAACAGTCTAACAGAAGACTGCTCAAACGTAATGATTTGAATGTAGTGATTATATCACACTCCTGATAGTCGGGGACTGATTTGAGTATAAATAAGTAGTTATGATATTTTTCTATGGTAGTCGATTGGTTGAGAAGAGCTCCCTATTTTGTAATACTTTGATACTAGAAATGTTTTCTAGTTATGTATCACATTTGGGACTTTCACATTAAAAGAAGTCAGCCTCTTTTCATCTCTCAGTAAAAAATGTGCTAAAACACTCAAGCATGGAGGATCCAATCGAGGTTTGTGATGCTATTGTAATGTAGGTTTGATTTCAGTGGTATCGTAACCAGTTTTAGTCAGCTTCCTTGTTATCTTATTCCCTCTCAAATTGAATGACTCGAGCATGGAGGATCCAGTTGAGTTGTTGTAGTTGCGTGATAATGTAGGTTTGATTATTATGCTGTTGTGACTGTGTTGCTTGGACATATTTTAGTGTCTCAAGCTTGAGCTCAAGAGTTCTCTTGAGTCTATTTTTTTCTTCACCAAGCTGCCTGAAATCCTGATGCCTATAGTAGTCTTGTTCACCCCTCTCACTAAGTCTTCCCTCTACTCACACTTAAACTCAATTCATTGACTGAAGCTACTGAGGCCCTCACTTCCCTATGGATTGCTTGTCCAGTTCTTTGTTGAAATCATTCTTGTATTGAGTTTTCCCCATTTGACCTCCATTCACATAAATCAAACATCCATCAAATATTTATGATGGGTATTGGGGTTATCCTCCTGCAATCTGAGGGTGACTCTCAGTGCTAACATTCATGGTTCTGTTGTCAGGGAACGAATTGAAGACATTTCCCTGGGTAAGAACTGTTATAGCAAGATTTGCCTCACCATTTCTATCTTGCATAGAGGTCCTTTTTCCATTTCCCTATGCAGACTTATCAACCCCCTTTTTGATAAATCTAGAGCCAAAATTATATATTTTTCCACATATATGCTTCCTAACTGCTTTGCAAGATGCGTATGCACTTGCTGCTCCACTACAACTCATGTATATCGGGATTTGTGCCTAAAATACAAAATGAGGTCAGGTTTCCATGTCATGACAAATGATCTCTGATCTTTGGCCTTCCATCTATTGGAAACATTCTGACTCGGCCCTTCGGTTTCATTCTGGAGTCTATAAGAGCACAATTTCGAGCTATGGAAAAAGAGAGAGAAAGCATTCAACTTTGAGAGAAAAGTTACTTTGGAAAAATTACTTCATATTGAGTCTGCATCCCTTTGTCCCTCAAGTCTAAACATAGTGTTCAACCCCCAAGCTCTTCCCTTATTGTCAAGAGGATCTCATTATCTCTTTGCTATGAGATTGCCTTTGGTGGAGGATTGAAGTGGTGGAGACCTAGTTGGAAGGAACTTGGTTTCTTGGTTTCGAACCGTGTCGACACAGAAGTCTGTAATGTTGATACTTTTGTTGATCAATTATTAATATAAATACTCATTTCCCATCCTATCGATATCTTGCAAATATATGATTATTATACATGGGCATGTTTGTAATGTTTATTAATGGATTGTGCTATCTGATGTGCTAACTCATTTTATATACTGTCACTATATACTTGCATCGCTTGTTTGTTGAGAACTTCTTGCAGCTGTAAAGCTTTGGGTCAAAGTGCTCAATGGTGGAACGAGGTCAAACGATTGGACCGAGGTAGGATTCTTCCTCGTATTGCACATTAGTTTATATAACACATGTTGGAACTGAGTTGATTTTTGCATTCATACCTATCTATTATGGTTTACCCTTGGCTATAGAGAGTTTTTCCCTTGTAATAGAATTGGCAACTCCATTGGGGAGAGATCTTACTTCTAAGGGTTGAAGTATTTTTCCTTCTTACATTTCTCTTTTGCCTTTGTATTTCTTTTCATATCACAGTTGGACAGAGTATGTTCACTCTGGGTCTGAGTTTTCAGCCTTTTAACCTTGCCTAGCCTTGCTTTAAAAGATATATGCCTTTTTTTCTCTGACAACCGCATGTATACGCTTTTTGTCCCACTATAAGAGGCGTATATACGCCCTTTTCTCTTGAACAAGAGCGTATACCACATCCCCCTTACTTGTTTGCTTGGTTTAGTGACTACTGGGTAGGTTTTGAGGATCACTAAGCCTTCTTAGGTCTCTGTGGTACATGTTGAGATTATCTGGGATGACAGGAAACCTTTTTAGAGTTGAATTTTTGGGCGGTGTCTTTCTCTTTGTTTTCCTTTTTTGATTTGTCCTTGGTAGTTGGGTTGTCTACTTAGCTGCTTGGTATTTTGTTTGAGTGATTACTTTTATACACAATAGAAGTTATATATCAAGTCGCTTATCAGTCCATGCATTTTCTTTTTAATACATTGAAAGTACAAAAAAAATAGGTATTTTGCATTGGTTGGTATTTTTTGTCTTGGAACCTTTATCATTAGATTAGAATATTTAGCAAAAGATTGTATTTTACTTCTGAGTTGCAGAGTTAAAATTGAAAATTGCACTGTTTTTATTTAGCATATCATTAACTAAAAAGTTAAGGTTAGGATTTGCATTATATCTATTTTTATTTTCATGCAGATTCATAACACCATGAGTTTCATTTCCATACCTCTTTGAGTAATCACGGCCAATAAAATTTAGGCTTTAAACTAAAATTGATTCATCACGATTTTATTTTTTAGGGTGCACAAACTAGCCTAGGATTTAGTGCTTTGGAATAGGATTTTGTGAGTAAACTTCTCCAAGGCAATTAAATCAACTTATGTGTCTGAGACAGGGATTTGAGAAATCCATTGTATAATGGGTAATATCAGGAGGCTCTGCTCACACCGGAGTTAATCACGAGGTCGCGAGAAGTTAGTTGAAGGGATAACCCCTGGATACTCACCTATCATCAAAGATATTTCTGTGGATTTATTCGTATTTGGGGATCTTGCTAGTGCCCATACCTCCGTGAGAGGTGATGCTTTCAAGGTTTTGGGCTTTGCTACCCTGCCCATATGGTGATTTAGACTTACGACTGCTGGCCTGTGCATCGGTTATACAATGGTCTATTAGTTTCTTGACTTAGGTTTCTCATAGGTTACTTGCAGGGGTTACTCTGCTTGTATCCTGACTCAGATAGGGGTCGGACAACAAACAACCTTTATGGAGGATTACCTCTCTGGGGGGGTCTGATCAACCAGTTTTTAAGCCTACGAGGGCCCTTATAACTGATTTTGTTACCTCCAAACTTTAGCAGGGAGTCTCAGGTCCCTCTTGGACGAGGCATACTTTCTTTAGCGAGGGAGGCCACTTAGCCACTTTAGCCCATTTGCATGCTATTTGGCCTTAGGATATAGTTTTATTTGTTGAGAGTCATAATTCATCATGGAGTCAGACCAGCTTCCTCGCAAGTCCCGTTGGTTGTTACAGTTACCACCGGTTTTTGAACTATTGCCTTCCAAAAGGCATAGAGTTATCAGGAGTGGTACACACACATCCACTTTTCAGACTTGTGATCCCACAAGGATGAGTACTGATTCTAGTCTTTAGAACACTGGAAGTTCATCAACTCCCAATCTCACTATAGCTAATTTCACTCCTTCGATACTTGCAGCCACTACAGTTGTAGTGTCGGAGGCCTACACCGGTACTATGGCTTGGCCCATAGTCAATGCTTCGTCTCTTGCCTCTAACCCTTTTGGGGGTTTTGGCCACTCACTGAGTCACAATGTTCAGACCATCCCCATGGCTACTAGTCCATTTTCTTATGGTATGACAAGTTTCACTTCGTAGTCTTCGAATACCATCCCAGCTGCTGGCCATAATACTAGCCTTGGACTTGGGGGAAACACACCTCCTTACACTCCCTTTCCATTTGGTAGCTCTCATGTTCCCCAAGTGAATCCTAATGTAGGAAGTGTCCCCTTCCCTAACCCCGGGTCTAATCCTTCTATGAATGGATGAAACAACCAAGCTGACAGACAAGTTCCACCCTATATCCCTATCCCCTTGATGCCGAATTCAACCAATACTTTTGGCATAATGAATCCACTTCAATCCTCTGGATTCCCACCTAGAGGAGGTCAGTCTTATGTCTTGGCAACCCCCCAACCTGGATATAATCTAGTTAGGGGCAGTTTTAACAACCCTTAGTTTAGAGCTAATCCAACAGGGGGGGATTTTCATAACCCTTATCAAAACATTCCTGCTAGAATGATGCCCAATCCATCTTTCATGAATCCTCCCAGAGGAGGGTCTTTTAATTCTGGACAAGGTTTTGGTCCTTACCAGAACCTTGGATGGAACACAACTCCTAATATTCAGTCTTTTGTAGGAGGACGGGGTCAGGTGTTGCAACTCCGTATTCCCTTTCTGACCACGCTTAATCTGCCAAATTTGTCTAAACTAATGAATGAACTGGTGAGTCATGATCCCACATGGCCCCCTATACCCACCAAGATTCCATCAGACATTCCAAAGTTTGAAGGTAAGAATGGCGAGGACCCTGGTGATCACGTCACTACTTTTCACCTCTGGTGCTCATCGAATTCTTTGAATCATGATTCTATTAGACTACGATTGTTTCAGTGCACTCTTATCAGGATTGCATCACAATGGTATATTGAGCTACCTAGGGGAACATATGGTTCTTTTCAACAGTTAGTGCTAGCCTTTCTTAACCATTTTCAACTACTCGTTCGTTATGATGCTAGCCTCAAACTTTTGTCAACTTTATGCCAGGGTTCCGACACTCATATTTCAGACCATATCTAGGAATGGTGTAGGCAAAGATGGTTATTTAAGACTCCCATACCCTCGACCTTTCTTTTAGAATGGTTTTTAAAATCTTTGCACACTCCTATTTCAAAGGACATTGCTACTTCCAGGGTCTTCAACGAGGAAGAGGCCATTTTTAGAGCCTAGCAATTCGATTTGATATATACTCAGTCTAGGATGTTATACCACCTTCTTCCCGATGCACCGCGGTCGACTCATGATCCTAGACAGGGTCCTGGGCCCCATGCTGATGGCATTGTGGGGTCAACCAATGTAAATTCCACAGACTCGGCAACAAAGTCTACTGGAGGACCAGCTTCATCTGGATCCTCCAAACCCACCCAATCGACAGTTGTACATTCCGTGCAGTCATCGAAAAATCCAAATGGTGACCAACAACCAGATGGAATAAATGAAAAGGTCAAAATAATCATAGAGGTGGGAAGAATAAACCCAAGGAAAAGAATAATAATGGAAAACAAAACGATAATGTTGGAGAGGGCATGAAAGAAAAGCGTAAGGTTAAGTTTCCTTGTAAACTTTGTACAAATGATCACCTTACACACATATGCCCCAAAACTGCGGAGGCTGCGAGGCTTTTAAATCTTATGCCCGCTGTGCTAACGAATCCTTTTCCTCACAACCAACACTTAGCCTCGAGTTCTTTGAATGCCGAAAATGCGTCTGGTGGGAGTCAAAACCCACCATCGCAAGATGGTGACCATGTTTGTATCAATATGGTTGATGCAAAAATCAATATAGCCACTCGCTCTTGAGATTACAGATCTTTAAAAGCTAGTACCACCCTAGAAGCTCCTCCTCCACCCCCAGAGATGAATTTATAGATCAAGAAACCAGAGCCACCACCTCATATTTTGAAAGGAGTATTCAAGCGCTCTACCCATAACCCTAATGCTAAAGCCGCCCATAACTACTCTATTGTTGAGGATCTGGGCCAAACACCTTGCGCGATGTCTACTTTGGAGGTACTCCAGATGTGTCCATCACAAAGGAATGCCTTACTCTCTGCCTTAGGAGCTCTAGAACCTAGTGGCTCGAAGATAATCAAGTTTGATGTCACGGACATGAAGCCTCTCTTACCCTACCATGTGGCTTTCCAAATTCACGTGGATTATTCTAAATATACCATCAAATGAGTGATCGTTGATGAAGGTGCTACCACTTGTGTGATGTCCTTAGTCTGTTGGAAAACTATCGGTTCTCCAACCCTTTCAAAGTCATTGACCATGTTGACCTCATTCGACAGTCATTCCTTCCGCACTCATGGTATTCTCCTCGCCTTTCCGGTACAATTAAGTGGGAAGATGGTCGAAGTGGAAGTAGAAGTAGTTGATGCACCTCTCGATTATAACCTGTTACTAGGTCACAATTGGACTTATGCTGTGGTCATCGTCGTATCGTCCATTTTCTGCATGCTTTGTTTTGCTCATCAAGGGGTGATTGTGATGATAGACCAGTTATCCTTTGCGTACTCTAGCCTGAACGCATCTGTTGGATCGTCAATCCTTGTGGTTGACAATTCCTAGTTAGAAACTGAGAATATTGGTGTCAGAATGTATTCTTCCCTCATGGGTACTTTCGACTTCTTGACACCGATTCACCACATTTACGCCATGTCCAGTATGCCTGCTTCAGTAGAGAGGTCCATCCCTTTCCGCACTTCTTATTTCAGTGACCCTTGGATCCTACCTTCTTCAAATTCATCGATTGAAGGTCAGTGGCATGCTAGCATGGCTATGCCACTATCGACAACAAATATTACATATCAAGCTATCCTTGACTCTTCTACTGATCCCGATCATGTTCCCTCGCAGACGGTCGAGGAGGATCCAGTTCTCAGGCCAGTGTGGGCCACTTCGTTATCTTTTTCACATGATTTCTTGGATGAGACTTTGCCTTTAGATGAAGCCATCCTTGAATCCATGAATTTTTTCAAGAGACCTTGGGACAATATGCATCATCGATCTTATTTTCTCCCAAGTCTTGAAAAAATTGAGCAAGATGATTTTAGATCTACTCTGACTGAGATAGTCGGTCACGTCGTAGTTCCACTTGATACACATGGAATTTATGCCGAAGGGAATATGGAGAGTATTTATCCCACTGTCCAGATCAATATCTCTCGTACCCCTGGCAAGATTGAAAAAGTAAATATAGGTGCAAAGTTTTCTCCAGGAGAGATTTTGATCTACACCAACCTCTTCAAATAATTTCGAGACGTATTCTCTTGGTCATATGAAGAGATGCCAGGGATCGACCCCCATATTGTCGAACATGAGATTAGGACTTACCCAGATGCTAAACCCATTAGACAATGTCTTAGAGTTGTTAATCCTAGGAATCCCCCCGCTATTAAGGTAGAGGTAGAGAAGCTACTTAATGTTGACTTTATCTACTCGGTTCCCTTGATCGAATGGGTATGCAACCCCGTTCCTGTGAATAAAAAGAAAGGAACCATCCACGTGTGTATGGACTTTCATGACCCAAACAAGGCCTGTCCTAAAAATAACTTCCCCACACCTTTCATTGATCAGATTCTCGATGAGTGTGCAGGAAGAGAAATATTTTATTTTATGGACGAATTTTCAGGCTATAACCAAATCCAGATCAAACCCAAATACCAGCATAAGATGGAATTCATGTGTCTTTGGGGCACGTTTGCATACCGGAAAATGCATTTCAGCCTGAAAAATGCCAGAGAAACCTTCCAACGAGCCATGACTTTCACTTTTCATGATCTCAAACACATAGTTGAAGCTTACCTTGATGATCTTGTTGCTCACTCTCGCAAGAGAATGGATCATGCTATGCACCTTCGACTGGTTTTTGAAAGATGTCACTACTATAGAATTTGACTCAACCCTCATAAATTCATATTTTGCATTAGATATGGCTGTATCTTAGGATTCTTAGTCTCCAAGACAGGGATCATGGTAGATCCACTTAAGGTTGAGGCAATTCTTCAATTTCCTCCCCCGCACACGATTAGATAGCTTCAAGGTTTATAGGGGAAAGCTAACTTTTTGCATCAGTTTATTGTGAATTATGCCAATATCACTAAGGGTTTCATGTGCCTATTGAAGGAAGACACCCCATTTATCTGGGATGAGCGAGCCCAGTAGTCTTTTGAGGCTTTAAAGAAAGCCTTGGTATTGTCCCCTCTGCTAAAATATCCTGATTGCAGTAGATATTACTTGTTGTATATCGCTGTGTTTGTAGAGACCATTACTATGGTTTTAGTTCAGGAGGATGATGAGCTCTGCGAGCACATCATCTACTATCTCAGCAAAATTTAGTCGGTCCTGAATAGAATTACTCACACATTGAAAAGTTATCTTTGGCTTCCGTCCACACAGTCCAACGTTTACGACACTATATATTGCTTTGAAAAACTATTGTGGTTGCTGATGTTAATCCATTTCAATACATCCTCACTAGACATATCATAGGCAGAAAATATAATAAATGGATTGTCATCCTACAAGAATTTGATCTCGACTTTGCTTCGGCCAAGTCCAAGAAATCACTAGTTTTTGCAGAGTTAATATCCGATTTCCCACAATTAGACGAAGATGTTATTCATGTCAATTCATTCGCGGATGAACACATTTTCCTTGTCTCATCGTCTGACCCCTGGTATGGAGATATTTTTTTATATCTTCAAACCTTGAAGTTTGCTCAACATCTCTTGCAAGATGATCGATGACGTGTTAGATACCAAGCCAAAAAGTATACAATAGTCGGCAACACTTTGTATCTTCGAGGAATAGATAGCATCTTACATCGTTGCTTAACTCACAAACAAGTTGAGTTAGTCCTTAATGATTTCCACAAAGGGGCTTGTGGCGGTCATCTATCCAGGCTTGCGACAACCCAAAAAATATTGCGAGCTGGTTACTTCTGGCCCACCATCTTTAAAGATTGTATTGAAGTGGTTAAGAAGTGTCACCCCTGCCAAGTGTTGACTCAAAAAATGAGATCGCACCCAACCCCTCTCCACCCAGTCATTACCATCGGTCCCTTCACTAAGTGGGGAGTAGATTTCATTGATTACAACCCAACTTCAGTTGGGGGGAATCAACCCATTATCGTGGTTGTCGACTGATTCACCAAGTGGGCCAAATCCATGCCTACTGTGAAATCTGATGGGAAGACTGCAATTTTTTTTGTATTCAACCAAATTATCGTCCGGTTCGGTATCCTGAGTGAGATTGTCACTGATCATGGTAGTCATTTTCAAAATGAAATGATGATAGAACTAGAATATAAGCTAGGGTTTAAACATGATCACTCATCTCCTTACTAGCCCGAGGAAAATGGGAAAGTAAAGGTCGTCAATAAGTCTCTCAAGACCATTTTGCAAAAAACTTTCAGTCGAAGCAATTCCAACTGGCACATCATGTTATATCCCGCACTTTGGGCATACCGAACCTCGGTTAAGACTGCCACTGGTTTTTCTCCTTTTTAGTTAGTACATGGTGTAGAGTCGATACTTCCCATTGAATGAGAAATGCCTTCTCTCAAATTGGCAGTTGAGCTTCTACCTGACACTTCAGATTTAGAGAGACGCTTTGTACACCTACAGAGTCTTGATGAGCAGTGTCAGGACGACTTTACAGATATCGAGGCAAACAAGAAACGTGTCAAGGTTCAGTACGATAATCCTGTCTGTCCCTAGTTGTATGTTGAGGGTGACTTGGTCCTCTTGTATGACCAATCCAAAGAACCGCTAGGGTCAGGTAAGTTTAAACCCATGTGGCACGGTCCTTATATCGTGCGACGTGTTCTAGAAAAAGGACCCTACGAGTTGGAAGATTATGAAGGGAATAAATTGGCTGCACCCAAAAATGGTCTCTACTTAAAAAAGTATTACGCTTGAGCCCTGGGCTTGGGTGAAACCCTTTGTATACTAATGTAAATTTAGTGTATATACACCTTTTCCCCTTTTTTGTCTATGGCTTGCTTATCAAGTTTTCCCTTTTGTTGGTAGATGTCAATGAAATATTTGGTCTATGTAGGATTCGTAGATGGAGCCAGTCATCATACACAGAACTTAGCTTCCACCGCTTGGGTGATTTACTCATTCGAGGGCCTACTGGTGTCTTTAGGTGGCATATGCCTAGGGCCATCCACGGATAATGTGGTCGAATATAGCACCATTATAGAATTATTGCATGATGCTATCTCACATGGTATTCGCTCTATAGAGGTGTGCATGGATTCTCAGTTAGTCGTATGTCAGTTAAATGGTCGTTATTGTGTGCGTGATCTAACGTTACTCTGTCGATTCCTATGGATACGTCTTTTAGAACGATAATTTGATTTTATTACATATTTTCACATTCCTAGAAGTTCTAATCATGTATCCGATGCCTATGCTAATTATGTTTTGTATTGGCATTTGTCACATTAATAAAGCAAAGAAGACCATTAAATCAATGTACACATTGTAAGATATAAGTACAGTCGAAGATCCCTCTTTTTATATTTCCAAAAAATATGGTGTTTTATATTACAAAATTGGGGCTAAAACCCTCAAAAATACATATACAGCCGATATACATGTCCTATGACATCTATGCTTGTGGCACTAGATGAGTCTCATGATAGAAAACCATGGCAATGGAAAGACGCCGGAAGAGTCATACCCATGCTCTAGGTACACCGACAACTTGCCTCTGCATGGATTTAGGTAGATCCTCCACCTGAACCATAGGAATCCTCTGTGTCAAACGCGACAGATTGCCCTGCACATTCTGAAGGACTCTCTCCACCTCTCCTCCCACTGCCTCATATGCTCGATGCCTCCGCTTGTGTTGTAGGAATCCCTCTGGTCGTTGTAGACCCACGTATGCAACCACACAAGTATCGAGTTAATATTTAAAAACACCATCCAAAAAATATTTTTGTTCTTTTAAAATACAAAAATACAAAAAATGAAATATATAAAAAACATTGTTTACCTATGGCATCATAGGCAGCTCTTGGTGGAAGCAGCATATCAGGATCACCTCTAAAATCAATTCCCGCATAGGGATAGTCATCCAAAGCTATGATTTGTCTCCCCCACCAGAAGAAAAAATCATCGTTGTAGGGTGTCACCACCCTACCTCCTCCCTTCCATCTCATGACCTCGACCCATCACTCCATAGATGGATCACATGGCCCTCTAGGAATGATCTCCACTCTAGGTCTCAGGCTTGGGATCTGCTCGAAAAATAAGCTACAAAGGATAGAGGCAAACCCAAAGTTTCTCTTTTCCCCCTGCTTGCACTCTGTCAACTGACCTTTCATGTTGGTTGGCAGTGAGGTACACCAATCATACATGGTATGTCTCGCACACTCCAGTGCATAAAACATAAGTGGTCTCGATGCTTGATGCAGTGAGGCTAACCCTATGATCCTAGTAAGCATGAGCAGAATAATATTCAGGCTGAGGTTACCTATAGACCGGATAGGGATTTGACTTCCCACCATGGGAGTCCCTGCAACATAGTGGGCCTTGATGTATTCTTTGACCTTCATCCCACTTCCGACCTCGCATGACCATGACCTCTCCTCGGCATGAAAGTACTGTCAAGAATTAAATGTCCTCTACTTCGATCCTTAATGGTTTCCCATCAAGGAGAAAGCTCTCACTATTTGGATCTCAATAGCCCACCAGCATTTCCAATAACCTCACTTGGGCCCTCATTCCTTTGAGAGCCCAAAACTTGTATAGACCACATCTTTTTAATGCCTCTTGAGCCACTGGATCCCTTTCCACTGCTGCATCTACCTCCTCATTCTCTCTCTCCCTCCACTCCAACACCATCCTACAAAAACCAAATCAAATTTTGAGTTAAAAACTTATTTTTTGCCATTTTGCGCACGTATACGCAGTTTATCCAAGAACAGTCGTGGGTAGGGCCTGATATATGCCCCGTGTAGTTCACACAGGGGCGTATATCTGGTCACATACGCGACATATTAGTAGAAACCCGCGTATACAGAAAAACACTATTTGCGCCCTTAAAAACTAAAAAAATGGAGCCCAATTCAAAATTGTAAACCATTTAATTTGAAGAGGATGGGATGAAGAGTTACCTGGACCAGACGACTTAYGATTCTATTGCCTATTGCTCCGGCGATTGTCGTTTGAATTCCAGAGGTATGTTAGTCCAAATTGCACTATTTTGGGTGAAAATGAAAATGACATAGTAAATTGTGATTTTATTACTATTTATAAAACATTTTTACCCATTTGATATAGTTTTATGCCATTATTTTGTCTAATGGACTAATTCAAAAGTGGTTTTAAGCTGGTTTTTGTAGTTTCGACTCAATTTTCTTACATATTTCAACGTCATGGTTGGTTGTTCATATCCTCAGGTAGGTATATTCATATCCTAGCATATAGGATAGGTATTCACTACATCGTGTAGTTTTGCATTATCCTCCAATTACCACTTTTTATGCCTTAGGTATGAACCCATTTATTGCGACACATTAACCTCCATTTTCTATCATAGCATCGTTAATAAATGGTAGAGACTTACCAAACATGGGTACCCTAGTTAGAACCTCTTTGTCATTTGGGGCCCATGTCGAGATTTTTTCCTTAAGACCGGGAGTCCATTAGAATTCTATACATCACTTTACAATAAGCCTCATTTATCATTCATGCACATGTAGCCTTATTACCCACGGATTCCCAAAAAAAGAGTCTTAGTTAAGCTCTTTTCTGACTCGTTACTAAAAATTGAAAAGATCATAGAGAGATTTGTCCCTTTCACACTCGTTAAAATTGGATTTGAAAGATCATGAGTCTTAGTTAATCTCTTTTCCGACTCGCTATAAAAAATGGAAAAGATCGTCGAGTGAACTTGTCTTCTTCACACTCGTAAATTGGATTTGAAAAGATGTCTATTTGGCAAAAATTTACTCCTTTTTCACACCAATTAGACTAAAAGATATAAAAAAGGACATTTTTTAGCGTTAAATTGTGATTGCATCTCATGCCCTTGCTTGCAATATTGAGCCTTTAGCCGGTTCTCTCTTTGCGTTATAAACCATGGCCCAAGCAGTTTGCATCCTCAACCAAGCAAAGCCTTGTCTATATCCTTCGCAATTTGACACCCTATACCCTGGAGGGAACACCACCCCGAGTGTCCATCTCTCGCATGCATTTCCTTGCATTGAGCATAGGTACGTTCCACTGCTGGAACTAGTTTTGATTACTTGCGACACTCGTTCCCTCCTTTGTATCATAACATTCACTTGTTATGAAAAAAAAAAAGACGGGCGAGAAGGGAGTACTATATTGTAATTGGCAGTAGTCATGTCGCCTTTGAACATAGCACAAAGTTATTGAGTCCTTGCATCATCATAATTTTGGGTTTAGCATGGCCTTAGGAAGCTAATCTCATTACAAAATTTTCTCTACCGACTGGTTAATCTTCCAGCCACTATAGAGAACATTATGGATGCCTCCTGCATCTAATTGTCAAATCATTAAGTCTATGCTGCCAGAGTCCACCGTATGTCTCATGCTCTTGTTCAAAGGAAGTCTATCAACCTGTGTCATCCACTCCTCAGAAATCTTGACTTTGCATGTCGGCCATACCCTTAGTTTGTCTCAGAATCACATGATACTTTGGTCTTATGATGCACCCTGGACCTACATTCATCATTGGTAGGTCACCTTGAACCCAACAATCAACATTTCATCATGGGTTGTTGACTGGGTGGTTTCCCTTGTGTTCGATGGAAAGACATTTATTCACACTTTGGGATTCATGCAGTGTATTGGATGCCATTAGCCTTATTGGTGGTTTCCTTGCCTTTGTCAGCATTTTTTATCATTGGCTTCTATTCAGAGGATCTTTTTCGTGTACAACTTGCATTTGGCACATGCGAAAGATGCACAGGGTCATTGGTTCCTGAACATGTTCTTCGTCCGATCTCCACCAAATTATGAAGCTCCTGATTTGTTCCTCGTGCTGACTGATGAAATATGCCTTAATGATCTCCTTTCAATGGGTCTCTTTCCATCGACTCCAGCTCATGTATTCTGGATACGAGACTTAGAGTTTTATGAGTACCTTGAGGTTTGCAGTCATTAGTGGCAGGCTCTCTCACCATTGATAGATGGGAATACATCAATGTCTCCTGATTAATGGATCTCTCAAATGTTCAACACCAGCTCCTTTATTCACATTTGTAGAGATGTACTCGGTGCCTTGATACTTACTTTCATCATTGGTAGGCTATCTTGCATTTGTTAACGATATACCTCAATGACCAGTAATCAAACGATGTCTCATCATGTTCGACCTCAACTCATTTATTCACATGATGTAGAATTGCACCATTGGCGGATTGTATTGAAGGCTTGAAGACATCACTTTGTAGACATAGCTTTCCTGAGCTGTTTCTTCCATTTCATCGGACTAGTACCTATTTTACTTTAGCGATCATGGGAGATTAGATTGTACTCCATGGTATACAGATATCTTCAGATTGATTTTGAGACTGGTTTCACCAGGCCTTGTTCATGACTATGAAAACTATTGGCATGTAACTGCATTTATATTTGCCTACTCATGGCCATGAACACTTGTTGGTATATTTTCCACATGGATCTGCATTGTATTTTTGGAAGCCATGTATGCAAAGTCAGTACATAATGTAATGAGAAATTGAGTTCATCTAGCTAGTTCTCCACCACTCCACTTCTGGGTTATTTATAATGTATTTCGGCTATTGCAGATACTCCTCTGATATCACACATTAGGGGGCATCTGTTAAAGAAATATTTGCCTCACCATTGCTATCTTGCACAGAGGGCCTTTTTCCATTTCCCTATTGTTATAACCCTAATTTTCACCATACAAGCTTACCTGGCATCAGACCATCTCAGATTCCTTCTTTTCCAAAACACTGTTGAACAACTCTTCTTAAAAACACTTTTTATAAAGGCCCACACACCCTGCTCTATTATTGCACATGCGTACACACTTGCTGACCCAAAACAACCCATGTGTACCTACAAAAGAACGAAAAAAGGAAAGTTTCCGATGGAACACATAACTTTGGGTGAGTTAATTGAACCTTCCAGCCATGCATGGTCGAGGGTTCACCCAAATACCTAGCTTATTCTAGCCTATAAAAGAAGGGTTAAGGGTCCCATTTGGAGGAGGAGAATCATAGTAAAGAAACTATACCCAATTGCATATTCCCTTTGTCCCAACCCTTTTGCCTTCCCATGCAAAGAGAAAGATAGAGTAAATAAGTTGGAGGACAGTAGAAGAGGAGCCTAGGACCAGGTTCATGGAGTAACGGCTGGCTTCATCATTGTAAGTTGATTTGTTGAAGTTAATAATAAACAGATACTTTTCTCATCCCACCATATGAGGTTTTTATGATTTATTGTATACTTGTTTATTGAAATCTCTAATCCATTAATCTATAGATCAAATGCATGCGGAGTTTGTTGTTTGTTTTATGTGAATGAAGGTCAGCCTTGGGAGGAGAGTTGAAGTCAAAAAATGATCAAGCGTAAGGAGGGATCTACATCAAACACCCATAATAAGGTATGCTCATTTAACTATGTATTTTCTTAAGAATAATGGGGATTAGGTCTGGGACGATGGTAGAAAGTAGAGATCTTTATGCCTTTTCTGCATGCATAATATAACCCTAAGTGCTAGTCCATAGAGGGATTTCCCACTCAAAACAGAATTGGAAACCATACTGGGGATGTCTCTAGGGTTCCTGGGGATATTTTTGGGTATTTTTAAGAATTGGTTTCATTTTCCTGTTTTTAAAGTTTCTACAAAAGTCTAAGCTAACAGAGATTCTGGTCTTCCATACCAGTTATCTCTGTTTATTTTCTTGACTATATTTTTTTTTCACGACCCACAAAGGTAAACGTGGATTGTATAAGGTTTACACACGTGTACCCACGCCCTGCATTCTCACAGCCCGCGCGTACACGCTAGCTGAGGAAGTGACAATCGCGTGTAGATTCCAGAAAATTGCTTTTAAAGAGGCAATCATCCTCTTCCCTGTCAGAAGTAGTCCTTCTCAAGGGTTTTCTGGAACTCTTTATAGTATTTGTTGCTTGCAGTCTGTAGCTTAGGTTTCACCTCGGATTGGTTTGTTCTATGAAGTTTTCCTTGATTGGTTTTCTTTTTCTGTTAAAGTAAGTGTCTGAGTCTTCAAGAGATTCTGGTTTTCAGTACCAGTAATCTCTACTTGGGTTGGCTTGCTTGGATTTTTGTTTTTGTCTCAAAGTCAGGGATACACGCGGCTTGTATAAGGCCAGCACACGTGTACACACCCTATGACTTTACACAGCTCGCGTGCACATGCTTGCTGTTGAAATGTCAGTGGTGTGCTTGAGGAGATTTTTTTTTGAAGGTGAGGAAGTCATCCTTTCCTTTGACAAGAGCTATACCTATCAAGTTTTTGGGTCTCTGTCATAGCGGTTAGTAACTTAGGTTTGATCACAACAATAGCTTTCTTTTTCGTTTAGAAGTTTTTCCTCAAAATTTTCTATTATAGGGTTTTTAGACAAGTGTGAGAGTCTAGTTTTAAAATTTTTCTTGTGTGTGATTTTTGATGTGACTCTTTGCGATCTGCTCTTAGGCCAGAAAATTTTTCTTGGTTTTGACTTGTTGGTATTTTCCCTTTTTTGCTTTGTGAGCATTCAAATAAAAAAAATAAAAAAACTTGTATTTCTTTGATTGGTTAAAAGGTGTTGTTGCATTAGTAACTAGGGAAAAGTCTTTTCTTTCATAACTTCTTGACATTTTACTTAGATCATAAGTAGCTCATAGTCGAGTGAAATCCTGCTTTGAGTTTGTTGTTCAAAGATCTTAGAAAAAATTTAAAGTTTGAAAAGTTGTTTAAAGAAAAGTTTTTGTTTCCAAGCTTTTTGTTTATTTTACTTTCGTCTTTCAAACATCACTAGTTTCACTTTCATAGCCTTTGACGTAAGACAAGCCATAAAATTAACACTAAATCTAAAATTCATTAGACTTTTTATGTTTGTAGGGTCAACCAGCTAGTTTAGGGTTAGGGCCTTGAATTAGGTTGGAGAGGAAACTCTTCAAGGCCATTAAAATCAAATATTGGAGCCTGAAGTAGGGAGTGTCAAAGTCCAGTATCGTGAAAGTTATCCATGACCCCCCTCTAACACATGGGATAAATAGGAGGTCGCATGCAGAAAGGTAGCGGAGATAACCCCTCCAGAGCTGGACCAATAGTAGTGGAGAACACATATAAAGGGATTGTTTTGGGATTTCGTTAATTTCATTTGCCACGGGGCTTCGTGGGTCTCAAATCCATTCGAGGTCCTCAGTTGTCTTCCAGAACATTTTCTTTTGATACCCTTGACAGGTTTCAGGCTCCATACCCTACTCATTGTGGTCTACTTGAATTTTGACTATACCCGCCTGGTGACTATTCACGCGCTGGCAACCTAGCTGCCTATCTTTTTAGGGACATACACAGGTGACTGTGGGGGTATACCATGGTACCTAGGACAGACATCGGGCCATGCTTTGCAGAGTATACCCAGAGGGTGCTTCTGTGTTTGAGTTTCACTTCCACTGGTAAGTTTCTCTAGTGTTGGTTGTTGTAATTGTTCTTCCAATTAGTTTAGTGTTTACTTGTCTTATCTTGTAGGGACTTTTTAGTGTGTGTTGTTTTTTGAATGGTTAGACTGCCCTAGAGTGTCTTTGATCTTCTCACATAGTGGAGGATCATGAGCTCCACCAGTCACAAAGGATTTAGGGCCTATCACCGGTTACACTAGAGCCACCCCCGCCACCACTAAGGAGAAAGCTAGACCAACAAGGGTCTTTTGAAGCGACTAGGTCACAAGAAAATGTGCCCGACCAACATTCGGAGGAATTGACTATTTTAGACTTTCGAGTGAAATCTCTTGGTCCACCTGAAACCTCAAACACTGATATTTTGGAACCCAACATCGTACCGATTCACCCTTACGAGTGCCAGACAGTGTCACACGCAACAATGGAAACAAATGTTGTTACTCCTTCTAGGAATTCTTCAATTCCCACTATGGTTGTCCCCACAAGAGAGTTTCCACCTCCTAACCCACCATCACCAGTCAGAGCCACCATGGTCTCGGCCACCTCTACCTCGCACAGTGGTATGATCCGATCTATGGCGGTGGCCACAACCCCTTTCCCACCAAGTGCGACAGGCCCTTTGTTCTCATACGGGATGCCTAGTTCAGGTACAAGTCCTGTACTTTCCTACTCCACTTCACAGAATTTAGGTCTAGGGGAAAGGAGCTGTAAAACTCCTCTACAAGGCCACATGGGGGGCACTCCTGCTCCTTTTAACGTTTTCCCTTATGGGGGAGGTCATATAACTCCTTCATCCCCTTCGCTCGGTGGCACGCATCAACAATCCGCTGGGCCACCTACACACCATAGTTTACTTTTAGTAGGGAGTCAAGGACCACCTTCAAATAATATGCCGGTAGGTTTGACACCATTTTCTTTGTTCAGTTCATTTGGTAACAACGCCTTTTCATCATCTACTTTCCTGACTGGGAGAAACCCTGGTTTCAGACAACCTATTCCTATGCAGGGTACTATTCCTGCACAGGGGGAAAACCTAGGAACTTCTTCCGCATCAGGGCCTTGGAATTCTTGGTAGGGATCCGTTCCTTTGTCAGGAATGTCGATGTGGGGAAATTATTTCCACAGTCAATGGAACTCTGGACAAGGTACTATGCCTATCCCCACAGGATTGACATGGGGCAACCCTTCCCAAAGTTCTCTGAATGTAATGCATGCCCATCCATCTACGTCCTTTTTTGGGAATCAGTTGATGATGTCTCCTCACATGCGAAACCCATACGCTGGCCATGGCCATGGTTTTCACCTGAACCCAGGCCCACATCTGAACTTTTCCTGGCAACCTGGTGCCAGTCAAACTCCAGGCCCCTTTTTCCCAGGTTATCACCAATAACCCAAACTACCTTTCCTAGCAACCTTGCATTTGCCAGACTTGACAAGGTTGTTGAATGACCCTATCTGTCACAATCCATGTTGGCCTCCTATGCCGATGAAGTTTCCCTCGGACATACCAAAGTTCAAATCCAAGCCTAATGAAGATCCAGGCGATCATGTGACTACCTTCCACCTTTGGTTCTCATCTAACTCTTTGAAAGATGACTCTGTACAGTTGCGATTGTTTCAACGTACTCTCATTGGGAGTGCCATGAAATGGTACATTGAGCTCGACCGTTCAAGATATTCTTCCTTCGGCGAATTGGCAATGGCTTTCCTAAACCATTTCCAATTACCTATGAGATATGATGTTGGCACATAATTGCTGGCCAATTTCTCACAGACAAAATCAGAGCATATCTTTGATCAAATCTAAGAATGGAGACGCTGGAAGAGTTTAATTAAGGTACCAGTCCCACCAACATTCTTTCTCGAGTGGTTCCTTAAGTCTTTGGTCCCGTAGTTATCCAAAGATGTCGCGACTTCAGGAGTGTTCTCCAAAGAAGATGCCATCATGAGAGCTCAACAGCTTGAGCTCATCTATTCTCAGTCCAGTTTATTATACGAGATCTTGCCAGATGCGCCATGCTCAATACTTGATAAAACCAGACAGAGAACTAGACCACATGCCGATGGTGTTGTTGGTTCAACACAAACAAAGCCCGCTGAGCAACTGATGAAGTAGTTGCAGCAATTGTCTATACAACACATAGCGGCTAGCCAAACTACTATTTTGGCTACTCCCCCTACTAAAACGTTGGATGTACACACAATGGAATCGAAAAATCCAAAGGCCACCCAACAGCCTGAAGGAAAGAAAAAACAACGAAAGAAGGCCCAAGGGTAAGGGGGATAAGAAACCCACGGATAATGCTGGTGGGGGAAACACTGAGAAATGGAAGGCGAGGTATCTGTGAAACCTATGCGCGGAAGACCACCCGACCCACCTATGTCCCCGGCTTGCAGAGTCCCAAAAGTTTGTGACACAGCAACAACCTGCTGTGTTAACAAATCCATTTCAACATGGACAAAACCTAACCCAAGCCTCTACAAGTGCAGAAGGGGGTAGTCAAGGACCCCTTCCGTCTTTGAACAATCCCACATCCGTGAATGTATATATGATGAAGGGTGATGATTTCATATCCACTAGAGCGCATGACTATAGTAAACCAAGCACTTCTAATAAGGGAAAAGACGCCAAACTCCCCTCTCTTCCTCTACAGATTGAGAAGAATTTGGGTGAAACAATGACACGCATCCCAAAAGGTGCATTCAAAAAAGCTTCTCACAACCCAAACGCAAGGGCTGCCCAAAACTATTCTGTGGTGGAATATTTGTCTCAAACCCCTTGTGTGATGTCCGATTTGGAGGTCCTCCAAAGCCGCCCTTCCTAGATCTAAGATTTGTTAACCGCTCTAGGATCTACCGAGACTTGTAATCCGGGTACCATCATGTTAGATACAACCGACTTAAAACCTCGTCTACCTTACCATGTAGCATTTCAGATAGTAGTGGCTCACCCCATGAAAACTTTTACTTGAAATATTTTCTGCATAGTGGTTGATGAGGGTGCCTCCACATGCGTCATGTTGCTGGCATGTTGGAAGGCCATCAACCATCCCATTTTGTCTCCGTCGCCTACTCTTCTCACTACTTTCGACGATCGTTCGTTCTGACCACATGGTATCATTTTGTCTTTTCCCATTCAATTGAGAGGGAAGACTGTGTGCGTTGAGGTAGAGGTAGTCGACGTGTCCCTTGACTACAATATTTTGTTAGGAAGGATTTGGACTTATGCCATGCAAGCAGTGGTTGCTACAGTTTTTTGGGTCTTGTTGTTTCCACATGAGGACTGGATTGTGACCATTGATCAATTGTCTTTCTCCAGATTTGACCCTTCATTGGGGGTGTCCGCGGTCCTAATGATTGATAATCCTCAACCAGGTGTAGTCAACATAGGGGTTGGTTTGTGCCCATATTTGATGGGTACCTTCGATTACCCGCCCCCTCAAGGCAATGTCAAGTTCATATTCGACCACCATAAGGTTGATATTTTCCAAGTTTCATCGTTTCGCGCAACTTACTTCACCGATCCATGGATACTTCCTTCCCCATCAGCCACGATGGAGGGGACAGGGCATCCGGGCATGTCCATGCCCTTGTCCGCAACTGAAGTAGCATACTCTTTAGTCCAACAAGCTTCAACCAACCCAGATCCAACTCCTGCAAAAGAGTTTGATCCACTTCTAGAGCCTATTTGGGCTCAAGGTTCTCTCTCTAACACCTATTCGTTAGATTTAGTCTTGCCTTTTGACGAAGCAGTAATTGACACAATGACTAGTCCAGACAAACCCTGGGATGATCTTCATCATAGATCATACTTTCTCTCAGACTTAAGTAGAATCGAGGCTGGAGAATTCACCTTGACTATGACTAGAGATAGGACTTGTCCTATTAATCCCTTAGCTATACACGATGTCTATGCTGAGGGTAATATGGAAACCATCGCTGAAACGATACCGATCAATATCTCTAGAACCCCTGGCATCATGGAGAATGTTTTCGTCGAAGCTGACTGCTCCCCCCAGAGAGATTCAAATCTACAGAGATCTATTTAAAGAATTTTGTGACATTTTTTCCTGGTCTTACAAGGAAATTCCAGGCATCGATCCAAAAATAGTTGAACATGAAATCGCAACTTATCCAGATGCCAAGCCTGTCTAGCAAATGCTTCGTCCATTTAACCCTAGGAAAGCAGAAACCATTAAGGTTGAGGTTGAGAAACTTCTCAAAGCCATTTTTATCTATCCTATCCATTTGACCCAATGGGTTTCAAACCCCGTGCCGGTCAATAAAAAACAAGGCACAATTCGTGTATGTACAAAATTCTGTGATTTGAACAAGGCCTGTCCCAAAGATAATTTTCCCACACCATTCATCGACCAGATAATTGATGAATGTGCGGGTTGCGAGGCCTTCTCTTTCATGGACGATTTTTCGAGATATAAGAAAATACAAATCAAACCCGAAGACGAGCAAAAAACAACATTCATCTGTCCATGGGGTACATTCTTGTATCGTAAGATGCATTTTGGTCTCAAAAATGTTGTAGACACCTTGCAACGGGCCATGTATTTTGCTTTCCATGACCTCAAGCATATATTCAATGCCTATTTAGATGATTTAGCATCTCAATCTCGCAAGAGAACAGATCATCCCACACACCTCTGACTTATCTTTGAGCATTGTCGCTACTTCTGGATTCGCTTGAATCCAAACAAGTGAAACTTTTGCGTAACATCAGGACGTTTGTTAGGTTTCATAGTGTCAACAACAGGGATCATCAAGGTTGAGGCAATAATTCATTCCCCCCCCCCCATGTACAATCCTTCAACTTCAGAGTCTACAGGGCAAGGCAAATTTTTTAAGATGCTTCATCGCTAACTATGTCGAGATCACCAAGGGATTTATGCGCTTACTTAAGAAAGGCGTTCCTTTTTATTGGGACGATGTCACTCAACACTTTTTTGCTGCATTGAAACATGCCCTCACAACTGCCCCTCTACTCCGACCACCTAACTATAACAAGGATTTCTTATTATATCTAGCTACAACAGAGTCAACCATTGGCATGGTATTAGTTCAGGAAGATGACTTGTTCTTAGAATATGTTATCTATTATCTGAGTTGAGGCCTCATAGGACTGGAACTCAATTATTATCATATCGAAAAAATTGCATTGGAAACAGTCCATGCTATTCAACGGTTCTGTCATTATATTTTGTTTCGCAAGACCACCATCATTGCTGTCGTGAATCCATTTTAGTACATGTTGACACGACGGGTAATAGGTGGAAAGATCAGTAGATGGATATTCGTTCTCCAGGAGTTTGAATTGGATTTCGTTTTAGTGAAATCAAAAAAGTCACTGGTCTTCGAAGAACTTATTTCAGAAATTTTGGTTGAGTCAGGTGATCTTGTGCCTGAAGAGTCGCCTATCAGAGGAGATATGTTTTTGATCACCTCTTTGGATCCCCGATATGGAGATATACTTACCTATCTCCAGACTTTGAAGTGCCCCACCTCTACTTCTCATGATGAATGTCGATGCATATGCCATTAGGCTAAGAATTATCTCATACTCGATGATACATTGTATCGGAGAGGTGTAGATTGCATCCTGCGTCGATGTCTCACTCATGAAGAAGCAGTTATCATTCTTAATGATTGCCATACCGGAGCCCGTGGCGGTCATTTTTCTAGGATGGAAACAACCCAAAGGATTCTACGAGCAGGTTACTTCTGGCCGACACTAATCAAAGATTGTATCGAATCGGTCAAGAAGTGCCACCCATGCCAAATCTTCTCTTGGAATATGAGGGAACATCCCACTCCCATGTTTCCTATCATCACAGTTGGTCCTTTCACCAAGTGGGGGATTAATTATACTACATGCAACCCTCCTTCAGCAAGAGGGCACCTTTACATCATCGTAGCCATAGAATACTTCACGAAGTGGGTCGAATCTATGCCAATGTTTAAAGATGATGGAGAGACTGAAACTCTCTTTTTATTCAACCATATAATAGCAAGGTTCGGCGTCCCAAGGGAGATTGTCACTGACCATGGCATTCACTTTCAAAACTAGATGATGACCTAGTTAATGTCAAATCTTGGGTTACGGTAGGAACATTCGTCACCCTACTACCCCCAAGCAAATGGTCAGGTGGAAGCTGTGAACAAAACTCTTAAGACCATTCTACAATGAACGATCAACTGAGCCAGGTCAAATTTCCATTTGATTTTATACTCGGCATTATGGGCTTACCGAATGTCTGTTAATACTGCAACCAGTTTCTCACCTTTCCAACTCGTTTATGGGCTGGAGACAGTCTTGCCTATTGAATGTCAGATCCCGTCTCTAAACTTGGCAGTACAATTATTGCCAGACACTTCTCCACTTGAAGAGTGGTTATTATACCTAGAGCAGCTCAATGAGAAGCATCGTGATGCGACCCTTACCAACAAGGCTCACAAACATAAAGTCAAGTGTCAGTATGATAGGTTCGTTCGTCCTCATATTTTCACTGAAGGCGACCTTGTCCTAGTCTACAACCAAGATAAGGACCCCCTAGTGGTAGGAAAATTCAAACCCATGTGGTTCAGACCTTTCATCATAAAGGAGGTTCTAAAAAAAGGTGCTTATTGTCTGGTTGATTTTGAAGGGAATTCTTTGGTAGAGCCTAGAAATGGACTCTACCTCAAGAAGTATTACTCATAGGCAGGTCACCATGGGTAACTTTTGTAACATATGTATAGTCTTTGTACTATTACTTTCTAGTTTTTTAGTGTTATGGACGTGTCGTTTTGATGTATCTTTCGTCATTGTGGCAGATGTCAAGTGAACCTGAGGTGTTCATTGGGTACGCAGACAATGCTAGCTAACACACTCGGAGGCTTGCCTCTGCAGCTTGGGTAATTTTTACACCTCGAGGCCAGTTATTATCTTCTGGAGGTATATGATTAGGTGACACCACAAATAATGTCGCTGAGTATATTGCAGTTATTGAGTTGCTTCGCGACGCCTTGTCATTTGGTATCTCTCATTTCCGAGTCTACCTCGATGCTTAGCTAGTTGTGTCTCAGTTAAATAGAGTCTACCATGTTCATGATCCGATGCTACACCGATGATTCCTTAGGGTACGCCTCTTAGAATGAAGCTTTGATTATATTGGCATCTTTCACACATATGAAAGGACATACACATAAACATGTAAATACATTTAAAAAAAAATGATCCATAAGACATAAGAAGACATTAAAATCCATATATAACATCATAGTCACCAAAGTACATAGATGGACGCAAACGCCTCAAAAATATGACCAATAGCGAGTCACGGGGCTTATGCCCTCAAAAAATCTATACAAGTAGTGCTCTCGACACATGAAAAGACTAGCTAAAGTTAGGGCTTGTGGGCCCAGTTGTACTGATCTACAACGTTGGCTAAATGCCAAAACAATTCGACCCATGTCCGTGGTGCCCCCACTACATGAGGCTGCATCGATGGTGGTAGGTCCTCAATCTATGCCATAGGGACCATGCGAGTGAGTGCAGTAAAGTTTCTCTCAACTCGTCTCAACACCCTCTCAACCTCCCCGGTTGGAAGATCTCCTGTTGCTGCTAGTCCCCCTACAGTGGCAGGTGCAGCCCCTGGCCGAGGAAGACACCTATTCCGGGCATAGTCCGCAGGTCACACTGGTCCCACATATGCATGCAACAAACACATATCAACCAAATACTCTGGTATATATAAAAAAATGATATATAACAAAAACAACATAAAAATTACATATGTTTCACAAAAAAAAAAAAAAAAATACAATGAAGTAAACTTACCCATCTCTCCTCGCTCCTCACCAGGAGGTACTGGTATCTCAGGGTCTCTCGAGAAATCAATCTCGACATAGGGGTAATCCTATATAATCGGGATCTGTCATGACAACCACGTTAAGAATTCATCGTCGAAGGACTCATTGATCCTTCCACCACCCTATCGCGATAGTAACACTACCCATATACACATAGCAGGAAGAGAGGCCTTATGGCCTCGTACTACTACTCGAGGACTAAAGATCAGAACTCTCTCAAAGAAGAAAGAGCATAGAACGGTCCCGAACTCGAAGTTCCTCTGCGTCTGCAATCGACAATCTGTTAACTACCTCTTCATACACTCTAAAAATTTGGTGCTCCAATCAAATATTTGTGCATTTAAGAACTGGACTGCACAGTTCATCTGTTCCCGGGATGACTGATGTAGAGTCACAGAACCAGTGATTCGCTCAATAAGCAATACTATCACCTGTAGCGATAAGTCAGTAATCTTTCTTATGGGCACCTATGATCTCAAGTGGTCTGTATCAGCTGCACAGTAAAGGCCTATCAATTCTGCTATGTTATGCGGCCTTGAAGAAAAAGTATGGAAGTTGACTAGTTCCCCTCTCCTAGAGAGGATAGTCAAAAAATATATGTCCTCAGTCGTGGGCACCAGTGACTACCCCTCTAACATGAATGCCTCTGCATCTGGATGCCAGTAGTCAACCAAGACATTCAGTAGCCAAGGTTGTGCCAACATAAAAGGGCATAAGAAGAACTTGAGCAACCCACATTGCATCAAGGAAGCCACAACATTGGGGTCTTCCCCGCCCAACTCACTTTCGTCCTCATGCTCTCTTTCTCTCCAGTGGACATACATCCTACAAAACATCAAGGTTCAGGAGGGTTAATCCCATTTTTAAAGATTTTTTCATTCAATAAGGGGGTCCACGCGGGCTGTAATGCTGACAGTCGCGTGTACACACGTGCAAAGTTTACTCTGCCCGAATGCACATGCGGCCTGTCCTGAGACAACCCGCGTGGACCTAGGGCCAACCTTTTTAAGGTCGATGCCCCCCTAAAAAATGGAACCCAATGCAAAAGTAAAAAATTAAAGTGCAAGATAAGGGAGTTTGTACTTACTTGTTTCAGACAGATGGTTGTTTCATCCACTGTAGCTCCTAGAATCATCGCTTTTATCAAAGGGGTTTTTTTGGCTCCAGAGTCAATTTCCAAATCAGCAATGGTGATAATGAGCTGTCAGCTTCTATTTATAGACTTTTTGGCCTCTTTTTTGGCCCCCATTATCATGTTTTTCAAACCAAAAACTATTTAGAGTGATTCAGGAGTTGCATTGGGGGGGTATGATGGGGTATCGAGACAATTTTTTGGGAGTTTTGGGTAATTTTCGACGGTCCATGGAAAAATTTTCTGAGGATCAACTTGAGCATGTAGGTTAGGTTTCTACCCTGACTTTTGTATCTCGTTGTCTTTTTTCCTTTGCCATAGGATCGATCCCATCAGGTTGCGACATAGAACCATCATTGCTTCTTTAGAAGTGTCGCAAGTTGGTGGTAGATCTTACTGGAAAATGGATACCCTAGGTAGATCCTGGTTGCATTATGGTGTCCATGCTGACTCGAATCACTGTAGGCTTGGGAGTGCTTGTTTTTTTTCCTAATTACGAGTTTGAGCCTCATTTGCATGATTCTTTTTCACTCTTGACCTCACCCTCAGGACTCCCAAAATATATAATGGGTCTTCTTTTAAGCCCTTTTTAGACCCTCTAAACATAAAAATATTGCCGAGCAATCTTGTGGCCTTTCACGCTCGTTAAACTGAAATTTGAATTTACGTCTGTCCGGCGGTAGTTTACCCATTTTTCGGTCCAGACAGTCAAATGTACGAACAAAGGTATACTCTATGGAACTTTAGTTCTCTAGAAGAGTACTCTCAGGTATCATTTTAACCCATTTTAGGGCCTGGGGGATTAAATTTACGAAAAAGGAACCTCCACGGAGTCCATAGTTAAGCTCTTTTCAGACTCCCTAAAATTGAAAAGATCGCTGAGTGAACTTATTCTCTCACACTCGTTAAACTGGTCTAGAAGAACATTCCTGATGGAGTCCATAGTTAAGCTTTTTTCAGACTCCTTAAAAATGAAAAAATGGCCGAGTGATCTTGTCTTTCTCACACTCATTAAAATGGTGCTAGTTTACCCCTTTTTCGATCCGACTAGACTATCTTCAAAAAAGGTACCCCAATGGAGTCTCCTTTTATGTTTTTTCAAACTCTCTAGATATGAAAAACCACCGAGCGTACCTTCTCTGGGCTCGTTAAACTTACATCGAAGGACGTTACCATTGTGTGTTTTTTTAACTGAGTTTGCATACCCGCGGCTTTGGTCTAAATGTTGGCTCCATGTTGCTCCCAATTGAACCATCTGAAGCATACCTTATATGCAAGCCTTGCAACACTTTGCCTCTGCGTCTTAACACCCTTGGCCCCCGGAGGATTTTTCCTGAGTATTATTATTCTGAACATCAGTATTGTCCTTGTGCCTTGAACTTGTATGTTTGTAACACTCATTCCTCCATTGTAACGTAACATTCCTTTATTCTTTTTTCCAAAATCATTGAAAAAGACAAAAAAATCAAATATACCCCAAAAAGAGGAAGAGAAACGTATTTTCTTTATTGGCAACACAATAAGTCTCCCTTGGATAAAGCACATATGTCCATTTGTTCATCAAACTCTAGGATTTAATATGACCTTAGGAAGCTGTTCTCGCTACATAGAGCTGTGTCCTCCTCTGTTTAGTTATTCTTCCAAACATATGGAGAGTTTGCATTGCCTCCTACCTCGTGAACTTATGATTAATGCCATGCTACCTAAGTCTCATCATTTTGTCATGCTATTGTCCAAGGGAAGTTTTTACCAAGCCTGAGTCGGCCCCTCTATAGTTTGTCTCTTTCCCTCATACTCGACCATCCTGAACGTCCAATCAAGTCTTTGTTCGAAATCAATGAAGCCTTTAGTTTGATCATGAAGATTCTCTAGTCCATGACCGACGAGTTGTCGAACACCTCTGGGTAGTGAAGTCATACACTCATATTACACTCCTACCCGAGTTTTGAAGAATTTGAAGTTGTTTCTCGAGCTCTGAAGACCTCATCTCCAGCCATTAGGCCTTATTAGCTTCTAAGAAGATGGATACTTTACATGTATATCTTTTTGATTTCGAGATGTATCTTCACTATGTATTGTTTGTGGCTACACTTTATATAGTTATATGACATGGATCTATAGTGTATTTTATTGGTAGCCATGCGTTTATTCTATCCTTAGCATGAGTATGCCCGCCTCGGTGAGACAATTGTTATTTTTTCAGACAACGCCTCCCGATTTCTAGTTCCTAGGCTCACTTGTTCATCACATCAGTAAAGATTGGTAATGCATTTCGGCCATCAGATGCTCTTCTAACCTCACACATTAAGGGGCATCTGTTATAACCCTAATTTGCACCATACAAGCTTACCTGGCAGCAGGCCATCCCAGATTCCTTCTTTGCGAAAACACTACTAAACAACTCTTCTTAAAAACACTTTTTATAAAGGCCCACGTGCCCTGCTCTATTACTTCATGCGTGTACACACTTACTGACCCAAAACAACCCGCGTGTACCTACAAAAGCACGAAAAAAGGAAAGTTGCCGATGGAACACACATCTTTGGGTGAGTTAACTGAACCTTTCAGCCATGCATGGCTGAGGGTTTGCCTAAATACCTAGCTTCTTCTAGCCTATAAAAGAAGGGTTAGGGGTCCCATTTGGAGGAGGAGAATCATAGTAAAGAAAATATACCCAATTGCATATTCCCTTTGTCCCAACCCTTTAGCCTTCCTTGTGCAAAGAGAAAGATAGAGTAAAGAAGTTGGAGGACAGTAGAAGAAGAGCCCAGGACCAGGTTCATGGAGCAGCGGTTGGCTTCATCATTGTAAGTTGATTTGTTGAAGTTAATAATAAAGAGATGCTTTTCCCGTTCCACCATATGAGGTTTTTATGATTTATTGTATACTTGTTTATTGAAATATCTAACCCATTAATCTATAGATCAAATGCATGTGAGGAGAGTTGTAGTAAAAAAATAATCAAGCGTAAGGAGGGATCTACATCAAACGCCCATAATAAGGTATGCTCATTTAACTATGTATTTGCTTAAGAATAATGGGGATTAGGTCTAGGATGACGATACAAAGTAGAGATCTTTAGGTCTTTTCTGCATGCATAATCTAACCCTAAGTGCTAGTCCATAGAGGGATTTCCCACTCACAACACCTATGCAGACTTATCAATCCCCTTTCTSATAAATCCAGAGCCAAAATTATATATATTTTCCACATCTACACTTCCTAACTTCTTTGCAAGATGCATATACACTTGCTGCTCCACTACAGCTCACGTATATCAGGATTTGTGCCAGAAAATACAAAATGAGGTCGGGTTTCCATGTCACGACAAATGATMTCTGATCTTTGGCCTTACATATACTGGAAACATTCCAACTTGGGCCTTCAGTTTCATTCTGGAGGCTATAAGAGCACAATTTAGAGCTATGAAAAAAGAGAGAGAAAACATTCAACTTTGAGAGCAAAGTTACTCTGGAGAAATTACTTCATATTGAGTTTGCATCCCTTTGTCCCTCAAGTCTGAACATAGTGTTCAGCCCCCAAGATCTTCCCTTATTGTTAAGAGGATCTCATTATCTGTTTTCTATGAGATTTCCTTTGGTGGAGGATTGAAGTGGTGGAGACCCGGTTGGAAGGAACTTGGTTTCTTGATTTCGAACTGTGTTAACATGGAAGTCTATAATGTTGATACTTTTGTTGATCAATTATTAATAGAAATACTCCTTTCCTGTCCTATCGATATCTTGGAAATATATGATTATTATCCATGGGCATGTTTGTAATGTTTATTAATGGATTGTGCTATCTTATGTGCTAACTCACTTTATATATTGTTACTATATACTTGCATCTCTTGTTTATTGATAACTTCTTGTAGGTGTAAATCTTTGGGTCAAAGTGCTCAACGGTGGAACAACATCAAACGATTGGATCAAGGTAGGCCTCTTCCTCGTATTTCACATTAGTTTACATCACATGTTGTAACTGAGTTGATTTCTACAGTCATACTTGTCTGTTGTGGTTTACCCTTGGCCATAGAGAGTTTTTCCCTTGTAACAAGAACAACAAAGAAATTCTGATTCTGAAGGTGGATGAGAAATCGGTACCTTGAAGATTGCAACTTTCACCTGGTGAATCCACTGTTTTAGTTGTGGCTCCGAAAGGTAGAAACATGAGGTCTACTCCTAAGCTGCCTCTATTGACACCTAAAGTTGACCCAACCAAAATTATCAGAAAAGGAAAGACCCCTAAAGAGGGGATTCTGACTATTGTAGCAGGCGATTCTGGTAAGTTACATGATTCTTATTTTAAATCTCCAATAGATTCTTCTAATTATCTTGTTATACCATCTGTTGGAGTTTCCAGAAGTTTAAATTTTGGGAGTTTTCATATTTATTTATCCCCTCCTAGTCCTTTTTTGGAAGGATAAAGTTTTGAAACTCTTGTCTCCCCTAATATTGTATAGTGGTTTAGACCCAAGACCTCAGAAGGTTTTCCCACTCCAAGCTTTACTACCCCTCCTCCTATTAAGGTTGCTACTTTTAAATAAGGGGAAACCTATGTTCCCTTGAACCCCATATGTCTCTCCCCCAAAACCCAATCATTTCCTTTTTCTCCGAGAAGTGCAGCTACAATCGTACATGTCCAAGCTCCATCTTCCCTTGTTTCTCCTCTTGCTCACATCCCAATGGCATGTGTTAATCCTCCTAAGAACATGATGGTTGACATATTGGTTGCTAGATACGCCCCTCTGGTTTTAACTCAGCCTATGAATTCTCTCCCAGCCACAAACTACCTTAAGTACATGCCCCAGTTCAGAGGGGAGGGAGACATAACTGTAGAAGAGAACCTTTCAACTTTTTATAGATTTGCAGAGATTCAGGGCATCGAAAATGAAGATGTGTGGATGTGATTTTTTGTACATATCCTTGATGGTGATGCTAGGAGTTGGTTTAAGGACTTGCCTCCTAGATATATTGACGAGATTGATTCTCTGGATGATTCATTCTTAAGACATTGGGGGGATACAAAATATTTCCTTTATTATATTACAGAATTTGGGGCACTTAAGAGAGAGGAGGGGGAATCTATTCCAGACTTATCAAAGAGATTCAATAAGATGTGTAAAAATATTCCCACTGAAATTAAGTCTACAGAAACCTATGCCAAGATTATTTATGCTAGTTCTTTTGACCCTGAGTTTTTCCTCCTGTTGAGAGAAAGAAGAGCTACCTCCTTGTCTCATATGAAAGATGCATCCCTTGAAGTAAAATCCAATATATTGGCAATTGAAAAAATTATAAGTAAGGATGTTAAAGACATAAGAAAAGGTAGGTCTGAAGCTTCGACTTCTGGTTCCTTTGCTTCCCCCCCTTAAATGGATGAAGTGACCAAGATACTAAAATCACTTTCTGCTAAAATGGAAAGATGGGAATTGGAAGGAAAGCAGAGCTATAGGAATTTCCAAAATGTGGATAATAGGGGTAACTTTGAAATAACAAACAATGCTCGTCAGATCATACAAAGAGATCAAAGAAGCAAGGATAGGGATGATCAGAAAATTCAATATCCTCTCCAAAATAACCTCATTACTGATGAATAAGGAGAGGAAGAAGATGTTGATCCTAGAATCCATTGTCTTGGAGACACCTCCTCATTTCCTCATTTGACCCAATCTGCATATGAGGAGGCTCTCATGGACAACCAACTAAATGAGTTGAGAAAAAGGGAAAATATCAACCACAATCCAAATAGATATAGCCTGAGGTCAAAGAGAAAAGAAGGGAAGATTGATATTTCTGATCAACATACTAGAGCAGAGAAGCCTGCTAAATATGCAGCAGACAACAATACAAAAAGGAGGCACAAACCCCCCCACCAATGTTCAGAATCCCAATCCCAAAAGTGAAGGAGATTATGAAGCCTCCCTCCTCTTATAGCCTTGAGAATGAGATTCAAAATATTAGGATCCATGTACCTCTTTTAGAGTTAGTCAAGCATGAGGGATTCAAAAGGTGCCTCTCTAAAATATTGTAGTGATAGACTTAGTCAACCTCCAAGATGAAAATCTAGTTGTCATACTAGGGCCTTTGGTAGAGGATAGAGATGATTCCTCACCCCTTTTTATACATCATTGAATATTCATGCAAAAGTATTGCACAACTACTTGATGGATTCTGAGGCATCTCACAATCTTATGCCTAAAATTGTCATGGATGATCTTGGGTTAGAGGTTACAAAAACCTACCATGACCTGTATTCATTCGATTCCAAGAAAGTGAAATTCCTAGGGGTAATTAAGGACCTCATTGTTTCCTTGTTCCAATTTCCAATGAAGAGTGTGGTCATGGACATTGTGGTAGTTGATGTCCCCCCTAAGTTTGGGATGCTCTTGTCTAGATCATGGATCAAAATACTAGGGGGAAATTTGCAGATGGATCTTTCATATGCCGCCATTCCTATGTTTGGGGGAGAACATAGAAGGCTTTATATGGAAGAAAAACTTTATTACATTATCAATGATGAAAAAATGATGAAACAAGCCCTATAAACCACCCCATCGTTTCAGTCGATACTGATTTAGGAACCAATATATTGCAGCTCTCTGATGTTCCTCAGCCACCTATTGAAATAAGAAAGAATCCTATTACCTTTTGTGAATATCCTCCCCCCAGTACCTTTGTTTGGAAAATGTTTTTTGATGGAGCCTCTTCTAGGGAAAGCTCTAGTGTTGGGGTAGCTTTTATTTCCCCCTCCCAAGAGACCATATCTCTGTCTTGCAAGCTGGAATTTGAAACAACAAAAAATGTGGCAGAATATGATGATCTTGTATTGGGCTTGAGAGTGGCCAAAGACATGAAGATCGAGGAGCTAGCAGTGTTTGGGGATGCTGAGTTGATTGGTCATCAAGTCAGAAATCTGTATCAGGCTAAGAACCCAAGGTTAAGAGACTACATAAATGAAGTCTGGGATATGATTGATAGTTTCTTCTTAGATTTTATTATCTCATTGTTTCCAAGGGAGGAGAACTCTCTAGAAGATTCCTTGGCGGTCTCAGAAAGTAATTTCAAGGTCCCTTTTCCCCCAAATATCAAGTATGAGGTGGAGATAAAATACAGACCTTGTATTCCTAACAATGTCAAACATTGGAAGGTCTTTGAGGACAATAATGAGATAAAAAAGTTCCTTGAGACTGTGCATGAATTTTGAGATATGCATATTGATTAGGATCAAGATTTTGAAGAAAGTCCTCATGCTAATGTTTTTATGAATCAAATTGCTAACCATCATATTGTTCAGTTTCCTAGAAACCATATTCCAAAGGGGCTTGTCCCTTTGGAAAGATTGTTTGACATGAATGAAGTTGTTGTAAAGGTTGGAGGATCAACTGGAGAAGCTGATGTGACTGAGTGGAATCTAGGAATGGACGATGATACCAAATGGGTCAAATTGTCTAGCATCTTATCAAAGGAGAAAAGGGCTGAGTATGTCAGACTTTTGAAGGAGTTCGCTGATGTGTTTGCTTGGACATACGAGGATTTGAGAAAATATGACACCAACATCATTGAACACAAAATCCCTTTGCAATAAGATGCTAATACTTTCAAGTAGAAGCTCAAACAGATAAATCTCATGTATTTTCTGATTATGGAAAAAGAAATGAAGAATATTTTGGATGCACAGATCATCATCCCCTTGAGATTCTCAAAGTGGGTGGCTAATTTGGTGCCTATGAGGAAGAAGAACGAGGAAATCAGGTTGTGTGTCGATTTAAGAAATTTGAATAGGAGCTCCAAAAAGGATAACTACCCCTTGCCAAATATGGAGCACATCTTGAAGTGTGTGACTGGTTCATCCAAGATGTCTATGGTCGATGGCTTCTCTGGTTACAATTAGATCTCTTTATTTCCTGAAGATAGAGAGAAGACAACTTTCACAACTCCTTGGTACATGTTTATGTATGCTAAAATTCCCTTTGGATTGATGAATGTGGGAGAAACCTTCCAGCGTGCCATGGCCATTTCCTTCATCGGGGAAAAGGACAAATTTGTAGTCATCTATGTCGATGCCATTACAATATTTTCAATATCTGATAAAGAGCATTGTTATCATCTGAAGAAAGTCTTCTTGAAATGCAGAAGGTTTGGTCTCTCTCTCAATCCTAAGAAGTATTTATTTTCCATGCAAGAGGGAAAATTGTTGGGGCACGTTGTTTCAATTGAAGGGGTGAAGATTGATCCAAGCCGAATAGAGGCCATCCATTCCTTATCTTTTCCCATATCCAGGAAAGAGGTTCAGTCTTTTTTGGGTAAAATCAACTTTCTGAGGAGGTTCATTTCTAATTTTGCTGAATTGGTTAAGTACATTACAACCATACTCATAAAGGGAAATTAAGTGAAATGGACTACTGAGTCCATAAATTATTTCGACCAAATCAAAAGGGCTTTGAATGAAGCACCCGTTCTCATCAACACTGACTATTCTAAAGAATTTCTGATATTCTCTTTCGCTTCATTTGATACACTAGCTATTGTTTTGCTTTAGAGAAATACAGAGGGGCTGGAGCAGCCTATTTCATTTTTTAGTAGGGCATTGAGAGATGCATAAATGAGATATGATATCATGGAGAAGCAGGCTTATGCTTTGATGAAATCCATCAAGGCTTTCAGGATCTATATTGTGCATTCAAAAATTATTGTATATGTCCCCTCAACCTCAATAAAGGAGATACTGATCCAACTTGATATGTATGGGAAGAGAAGCAAGTGGATCACCAAGATTCTAGAGTTTGACCTGGAAATAAAACCCACCAAATTGGTGAAGGGCCAAGGTTTAGCCAGGTTACCGGTTGAATCAAATTGCAAGGCATTGGGGGTTAATTTCATGAATATAGACTTAGAAAATCAGAAAAAATAATTTATTGATGAAGACTCTCATGTCATCCCCAAGTTAGTGGTATGCCCCTGGTATAAAGATATCATATAATTCCTACAAAATTTGAGGCCTCCTAATGGTTTGGACAAAAACAAGGTGAGCGATTTGAAACTCAAGGCGATCAAGTATTGTATCATTGATTAGGTTTTGTACTGGAAGGACCCTCTGGGAGTTCTGTTGAGGTGTCTAGACCCACAAGAAACCCAGAGAGCTATGATTGATTTTCATAACAACTCGTTTTGGGGGAATCATTTTTGGAGGACCATAGCTTATAAGATCCTCAGAGCTGGGTATTTATGGCCTAGCCTTTTCACTAATTTTTGTGCAAATATTAGAGCATGTTCCAAGTTTCATAAGTTTGTTGGAAAGAAACAACTCAAATCTTTGCCTTTGAAACCTGTAATGGTTTCTGGACCTTTTCAACAGTGGGGTCTTGAATTCATTGGAGAAATCGAACCAGCCTCAAGTGGCCAACACAGGTGGATTTTGACCGCCACTGATTATTTTACCAAATGCATATAATCCATCCTTACAAGGAGTTCCTCCCACAAGGTGATCATAAATTTCCATGAAGACATCATATCCAAATTTGGCTATCCAAGAAGGATTTTTATAGACAATGCTACCTCTTTCAGAGCTAACCCATTAATTAATTTATGTGAGCAGTATGGGATCACACTAGTCCATTCTATTCCCTACTACCTGTAGGGAAATGGTTTAGTAGAGTCTTCTAACAAGAGCCTCATAAAGATCATCAAAAGACTGTTAAAAGAAAAAATAAAACTTGGGATTCAAAGATGAAGTTTGCATTGTGGGCTGACAGAGTTACAAACAAAAGGTCACTAGGGATTTCCCCTTTTCATCTCGTGTATGGGGTTGAGGCTATTTTTCCTTCTCATCTTGCTTTTCCTGTGGCAAAGTTCCTCCAGAACTACCAAGGAGAACCTGACGACATGTTCAGAAGGGTACTGTAGATGGTAGAAGTGAAATAGACCAGGCAGAAGCTGCTTGATAAAGCATAGGACCATTAGCAGAGGATAAAGAGAGCCTTTGACAAGAAGACAAGCAAGGAGGATTTTCAGCTGGGGAATCTGGTGCTCAATTGGGATTCCCCAAAATAAGACAAAGGCAAGCATGGTAAATTTGAAGCCTTATGGACCGGTCCCTTCAATATTTCAGAGGTATTTCTGAACAAAACTTATAAATTCAGAACTTGGAGGATTCTGAATTTTTGGGTGGCCCTGTCAATGGGAACTTTCTAAAGAACTTTTTTGTTTAACCCACGATCGGCTTCCCACCATTGTAAATACCACTTTCTTTTTATTTCTATTTTTAATAACAGACTCCATAACCCAAAGCTAAGGCACTAGAACTGCTCGTTGTTGTCATCTAACAGGGAGCATGTCATCCCCTGTGGAGCCAAATGTTATCACATAAAGTTGTCTAAGGGTCACAGGGAAACCCAATCCTTTTATTGCGCAGGTATCAACCTTGAGCTCAAAACGCAGTTTTCATAACAGTCTATTTCGGGCTCGAAACACAAGTAGTAGGTAGGTTTAATATTTTAGCGGCAAAGATTCTAGGAGTAGGTCAGATTAACAACCCCTGAGTATTCGAGATTTCAAAGTTGCACGAAATATAGCTCCATTTAAAGCCTCGAAGGCCTGAAGCAAGAAGGATCCATAGATCTTAAAGGAGGACAAGTGGCAACCAATCCGAGAGTTCATGGAAATGAGCTTTGGGATTTTCAAAGTGAGAAGTGCATAAAACTCCCGAAGAGTCGAAGCCCGAACTCCCGAAGTGCTGAAGCCCCCAAAGTCCCGAAGCACTGAAGTGATGGAGGCTCGAAATGAATTTGGACCATCGATCTACGAGGGACACGTGTCATCATATCCTTAGCTCTGGAGGATTTACTTGAAGGAAGATCCATGGGACATATGGCATGGATCTGTGAACTTTGGATAAAGGTCCGAAGTGATTCTCGTCCATTCAATTCAAAAGGAAATGCGTCATTAGATCATTAGCTCCGGGTAAAAGCATCGAGAAGGAGGAGGTTTGAGATTTATTTTTCCCAGAGCCAAGAGACCTGAAGTAATTCTCAACCGTCAATATTAGGGGGCCACGCATTAATGGATAATCAACACTAGGTAAACACACATAGAGAAGACAAAGGAAAAGGAGCTAGCTTTCGATCCCTGGAGCACCCAGTTCGTGGCAGCCGTCAGCATAGACACATGGCATCCATCTAATACTGACACATGGAACTCATTTCAAGTGTTTTAGACATTCTTTCAATCAATTTTTGAGTGACACCTGTCACCTCTTCATCCATTACATATCAACATGGTGACATCAGGCCTCCACGTTAGATCATCCTTTGAGAGCTGTTATTGTTCAGTGACAAAAGTAGTGCCCCATCCCAAGGAACACTTTTGGCAGATCCTAAAGTTGGTGGGTGATTAATCTTGGAAGTGGTGCTAAATCTAGCAGGTGCACCTAGATCTTAAATCATGACCACAGTTCATTGCAGGGACACAACATACTCGGGTGATAATTTTCTTGAGTGGTCTTGCAATTGAAACCATGGTAAGGTGAAAGTGCTATGTGGGGAAAGGTGGTGGATTGCAGGCCCAAAAGTGGTCTGAGCCCAAACCACTTTTGAGCATCCCCGCAATCACATGTTTATATGGCGTAGCACCTAGCCACCCCCTGATATTTAAGTCTTGTTGAGTCCCCGAGGAAAATCAGTTAATGGAAGGTAGGTTTGGTGGTTGAAACCTCGGCTCACCCAATAAATTGAAGGCATGGAGGATCTGGAGATATCAGTGGATGGTACCCCTATGAGCATATTTTCCTGCCAACCCATGCTAATATGAGCTCACATCTAACAAAGGGATACATGCACAGTCTGACAGAAGACTTCTCAGACGCAATGCTTTGAATGTAGTGATCATATCACACTCCTAATAGTCGGGGACTAATCTGAGTATAAATAAGTAGTTCTAATATTTTGTTATGGTCATCAATTGGTTGAGCAGAGCTCCCTATTTTGTAATATTTTGATACTAGAAATGTTCTCTGGTTATGTATCACATTTGAGACTTTCGCATTAGTATAATTCAAGCTCTTTTCATCTCTCTGTAAAACATGTGCTAAAACACTCGGGAATCGAGGATCCAGTAGAGGGTTGTCATGCTATTGTAATGTAGGTTTGATTATAGTGGTATCGTAACCAATTTTAGTCAGCTTCCTTGTTATCTTATTTCCTCTCACAATGAATGACTCGGGCATGGAGGATCCAGTCGAGTTGTTGTAGTTGCGTGATAATGTAGGTTTGATTATTATGCTACTGTGACTATGTTACTTGGACATATTTTAGTGTCTGAAGCTTGAGCTCAAGAGTTCTCTTAAGTCTAAGTTTTTCTTCACCAATCTTCTTGAAAGCCTAATGCCCATAGTAGTCTTGTTCACCCCTCTCACTAAGTCTTCCCTCTGCTCACTCTTATACTCAATTCACTGACTGAAGTTAATGAGGCCCTCACTTCCATGTGCATTACTTGTCCAATTCTATGTTGAAATCATTCGTTTATTGATTTTTCCCCATTTGACCTCCATTCACATAAATCAAACTTCCACCAAACATTTGTGATGGGTACTGGGCTTATCCTCTCGCAATCTGAGGGTGACTCTCAATGATAATAGGTTGACCCCTAGAATCATAAGAATTGTTGTGCCGATCAAAGTGAATAAATTCAACATTGGGATAGTTGAGAATCCCAAAATGGCTAGCATTGGGGACTACTAGGACGAGAAAACAATGGAAAGGATAACAGAGTTACTACAGGAGTACAGTGACTTGTTCCCAAGGATATTCATAGAAATGAAGGGTATTGTAGGAGAACTTGGAGAGATGAAGATCCCTCTCAAACTAGATGAAAGACCTATTAGACAGATGCCTTACAGATTGAATCCCATATACAAGAAGAAAGTAAGAGTAGACATCAATAGAATGATGGAAGCAAGAATCATAGAACCCGTAGAAGAATTAGAATGGATAAGCTCCATGGTAGTTCAGGAGAAGAATTAAGGAGGCATAAGAATCTATGTAGATCCGAGAAAGATCAATGATTCTTTCCTACAAGATCCCTTCTGTACACCTTTTACAGATGAAGTCCTAGAAAATGTGGGAAGTCAGAAAAAATACTCATTCACTGATGGATTCTCAGGCTACCACCAAATCAAGATAGAACTAGAAGATTGGTACAATACTATCTTTGAAACAAGATGGGGATCCTACCAATGCACAATCATGCCTTTTGGACTGAATAATGCATGAGCAAATATTTCCAGAGTAGTCATTGATGCCTTCAAATAATTCATCCATTAGTTTCTAGAGGTATATTTGGATGATTGGACAATGTACAGCCTGTTGAAGGATCATGCAGAGGTGTTGAGGATGATGTTAGAAAGATGCAGTCAATGCCAAATGTCCTTGAAAATTAAGAAATGTATATTTGGAACACCCTTCAAAATTCAGTTGGGTCACATATTATGCAGACAAGGTTTGATCATGGATCCTGCAAAGATTGCAGTCAGTGTGAACTTACCACCACCGAAATCAGTGCACTAGTTGAGGGTCACATTGGGACACACATGATACTACAATTTTTTTATCAAAGGATACATACAGATCGTCGCTCCAATGGAGAAATTGTTAAGGAAAGATACAAAGTTTTAGTGGAATGAATATTGCCAACATGGTCTGAATACGCTAAAGGAAAAAAWGGTCACCGGGCCAATACTAGTATTTCCAGATTGGGAGAAGACATTCCACGTACATGTAGATGCATCGGCCATAGAACTTGGAGCTATTTTGGTGTATCCAGGAGAAAGATATTTGGATCATCCTATAGCATTTKCAAGAAGAAAACTATCAGAATCATAGTAGAAATACAACACTACAGAGAGGGAAGGCCCAACTATGGTCTACTCACCGCAGAAGTTCATACATTACTTACTAGGAAAACATTTTAAGATGTTCACAGATCACTCAACCCTTAAGTACCTAGTCAACAAGCTAGTGTTGGGGGGGAGAATCTGTCAATGGTTACTACTGTTTCAAGAGTTTGATTTTGAAGTAATAGTCAAGCCATGGAAGTTGAATGCAGGACCTAACCACCTATCAACGATCACGAATGGAGAGGAACCTACAAATTTAGAAGACAACTTTTCAGACGCTGAATTATTTTCAGTTCAGATCGCCGATGAATATTGTGCATATATCATCTAGTACTTAAGAACAGGGACTATTCCATAGGAATATAAAAACACACAGAAGAAAAACCTGGTAGTCCAGTCTGTAGACTATCAGTTGATTGTAGGACATTTATACAAAATGGGCATAGATAACATCTTGCGAATATATGTGTTAGAACATGAAATACCAAGGATTTTAGGAGAATTCCATGAGGGAATAGCAGGACGAAATTACGTAGGAAAATCTACTGTGTAGAAGGTATTGCGCACAGGACTATGGTGGTCGACTATTCAGAGGGACTCAAAGGAGTAATTCTAGAGATGCGATGTCTATCACAGGGTTGGCAAACCGAATAGAAGGGATGAGATTCCATTGCAACCATAGGTAACTTTGCGGGTATTTGACAAATGGGAAATAGATTTTGTGGGACCAATTAAAACACCAACAAAGAGGACATGAGCAAGGTACATTATCACCGCAAAAAAATACTTGACAAGATGGGAAGAAACATCACTAGTTAAAGATTGCAGCGCAGAAACAACAAACCACTTTCTATTTGAGCAAGTGATCACTAGATTTGGTTCCCCAAAGATTTTTATGAGTGACCAAGGCACTCACCTCATTAATGGTACAATGAAGTCTATGACTGATGAATTTGAAGTTCATCATCAAAAGAGTACACCATATCACCCATAAGCAAACAGAACAATGGAAGCATTTAACAAAATCCTGGAAAATGCACTGACGAAGATCTATAATGTTAATAGGGATGATTGGGACCTTGAAATACCAACAGTGTTGTGGTCATATAGGACCACATGGAAGAAGTTGACAGGACACATTCCATTCATAGTGGTATATGGACAAGAAGTAGTGGTGCCATTAGAATTTTTGGTACCCAGTCTACGTGTAGCAATGATTATGCACATGACATAATGATGTGCAGTATAAAATAGACTGAATCAAATGATGATCATGGAGGAAGATAGGATCCTAGAAGGATTCCACCAACACGTTCAGAAATCAAGGGAAAAATATTGGCATGACATACATATCAAGAGGAAAAATTTCAAGGTAGGTGACTTAGTGTTGATGTATGACAACAAATCCATTCAACATACAGGAAAACTCATAATGCAATGGTTAGGACCATATGAAGTAAAAAATGTCACAGATGGTGGAGTTGTACAGTTGAAGGACTTAGGAGGTGAAAAAACCAGAGGGATGATCGACGGGAGTCAACTAAATATCTACAAGGACATTTGACCACCCACAACTTGAAAGACACTATGGAGTGGGAAAAAAAAACCCACGTGAAAATCTGCGCGCGTAGGAGAGAAAATCAGTGCGACGAAAAGAAAAAAATAGTCATCAYGCACAAGTCATTAAGCATGCATAGAGAAATAGGAATATTGTGCCAAAAGGAAAGGGTATATAATCCAAGGAATCTGTATGCCCAAAAATCCTAGTGCATCGGAAAAAGGACCGACGGTCGGACAAATCGGAAATTATGAAAATGACGACTGTGGAAAACAACCATCAACTGGTAGCGATAGTTGGAATTGCGTTAGCTCATACACATAAGTAACGACTTTAGCATGACAGAATGGGAAAAATTTAGAAGACAAGATGCAAAGGACAACAGTTAACATGTACAACAATACCATGTGCAGGACACACTGCCAAAAGTGAGAAAGAGACAATTGTTAGTGTAGAAAAGTTGTCACTCTGTCGTCCCACTATAAAGTCGAAAAAAGGGGGGAAAATCCAGTCATTGTGTCATTTTTTAAGGAGAGAACGCAGGGCTGAGTGGAAAAGAGATAGAGTGAGAATTAGACTGAGCAATTGTCGAGTTCATAGATTTGAAGCCTAGACCTTGTCGAAATGTCACCGTCATGAGTTGGAGAGTCGGGCAGGGCTGACAACAACACACGCAGTGCTTGTCATGTGACAGATGCAAGGGAGAAATCAAAACCTGTAGTGGTGTATGTGGATGAAATCCACACACCAAAGTATGAAAAAAACCCAGTGACAATAGAAGAGGAGAATAACCCAACACAGGAGGTCGGGCCCATGGAGGAGGATCCTGAAAGAACTGAGTCTGATAATTCAAGGGCGCAAGGGAAACAAAAGACCAAACAAGACATGGGCTCTATGCCATAGAGACACAAACCAAAGGTAGCATAGGCCGTAGTACATGAGGGTGTACCACAGGTGGGGGCCTAATCCCCACAAGCCAAAAGAAAGGGCCAAGCTAAGAGTAGTGTGCACGGAGGGTCACAGCCACAGGCAAAAGGGACCCTAATTTTTCCAAAAATCCTGAGTAGAGTGTGAGTTGATGAAAACATGGTCGATGGAGTCACTTCCATCAAATATTCTGACCATGATGTGACCAATGTCACTAAATTCCCAAACTTGGCGTCACATGCCTACCTAGAAAGTAGGGGAGTAGGCTCATTGGGCATGCCACTGATAGAGCTGATGCAATGGATCCTAGGGTTGTATAATATTGGCATCATGAATTTGTTGGATGCCCCACACTTTGGGAGGGGAAATCCTTTCAATGCTTGCATCAAGAAATTTCTTGCACGCGTCCATGGAGGAATTTTATGGATGGATAGGCTGATGCCTATCATTGTGGAACTCATTGCAGCAAGCACAGGGCTACCAACATATGGATAAAAGATAGAGAGGTACTTAGAAGACAAAACTCAAGCCAAGGCCATCTTAGATGAGATCAGGGCTAAGTATGGCATAGAACAAGGCAACAGGGGAATCATGATCAATGACATCAATGATCATGCAACAAGGTTTTCTACCAGACTCCTTGGGTGCAAACTAATGCGCAAGTGTCGAAAAGAGGAAGTATCGGCCAGTGTGGTCTCTGCCACCGCATAATTTGAAAAGGGGAGCTGGATGAGCTAGGCCCAATACCTCCTCAATTCATTCTAGGAGGATTTCAAAGACACACAGGACTAGGGCTCTGAGTTCCACTATTCATGGTTACTCATCCTCATTGGCCTCATTGGTTGGAAAAACTGGTCTACAATACGTATCTGGAGAGACCAGGAAAGTGTGGTACAATGTGCTACACATGATTACACAACAGCACAGAACTGAAGAGAAAGAAGATAAATATGGACACATTTGAGAGGTATTTCACAGAGATGCAAGAACTTATTGTAGATACATGGCGCATTAAACCAGAGATTTTCCAAGAGTTTGGATAGGTTTCCAACTTTAGGGAAACATGCCACAGTCTATGAATGAAATCCAAGCACTACAAAGAAAAGTAATGGATACAACTTAACTACTGCATCATGCAGGAAGAAATCCAAACATAGGTACAGGAGTGGCCTGAAGAATTGAAGGTAGCCCAGATTCCAAGCATGGTACAAAGCACACAACCTCAGATGCAGGATAGACCAACCTCAGTGCACCAAATAGGCACCAACAAGGTAGGAACCAAGAAGAGAAATGCCCAAGGCCAAGAGTGGAGAAGCACCCCAGCCAAGAAGAAACCACACAAACATAATAGACCACCAAGGGGGATTACATAGGCTCCACCATGCACAAAACAACCACTCATATACTCAATGGGAGAACTGTGAGTGAAAGCGATAGACACAGGGACCTAGGAAATCCCTGAGGCAGAAGAAACAAGAACAGGGACACACAAAATCACTGAGGAGGAAGAGCAAGGGACAAGAACCTAGGAGATTCCTGAGGCCAGAGAAACATGGACAACCACTGTAGGGGATACATAGAGACCCCTAGTCTTGAGCCATCAACTACCCAGGAGAAGCAACCAGGGGATCACACCAGCGGTGGCCGAAATAAGACAAAGGCCCACAGGTCACAGACTCATATCTCATTAACCTCAGATGATGTGTGGAATTAGTGGCGACAAGAGTCCAAGAGAGACTAGCCGAAGTATGGGAGAATGCAAAGAAGCACAGGGATTCAATCATCGATCAAGTGCAAGAGGTAAAAACTGTGCTGGAGTAGTTAAGGATTGAGGCAACACCAACACCAAAAGAAACATCAACGTAGGCTAAGGAAGGAGTGTCAATGTCTGAGACAATAAAGTTTGCAGCACAACCCAGTGGAAATTTAATCATCACCTCAGAGATGATGTTCATTGACAAATAAACAACATAAAAACCTCTTCTTAAATACATCAAGACATTGGATGTGGCATTGGCCAAGATTCCATCAAAAGAGTTGTACAAATTTTAGGTGAGGGTCGCGCAGGATATTCAGTCCAAATCAAGAGCAGACGCCACAAAATTACACATAGCCCAGACATATACCATATCAATGAAGGAAGCCCTCAACCTTGAGGCAGAGAATAAAGAGAAAGCAAAGTAGAAAGTGGAGGAGATTGAGCAGGAAATATACATGTTGTTTCAAACAATTCCAGAAAGAACAAGTGACGAGGCAGGGTCATCGATAGAGAAGTTTCACAGGATAGAGAAGAATATCCAAGAGTACAAGGAGAAAATCAAAGAGCTGGAGGAGCATGTCACAACCACTACTCCCACAGAAGTCAGAGCACAACAAGAACATGAGGCGACAAAAGCTGCAGAGGGCATCAAACAAAGTATTTAGATAGTCCTGACGTTGTTAGAGAAGAGAGCACAGCTATGGACTCACCTACTAGAGGATGGGGGCCTCCAAGAGATACAAGAGAATGAAGAAAAAATCCACACAACAATGGAAGAAGTGAAGTAGCAACAAAAAACAGTGTCACTGCCAGAGAAGATCAAGACCGTCACTGAATTAAAGGCTCTACAGTTGGAAGAGAAAGTGTTGCAAGAAAAAACGACAGTGAGACAGGCATTGTTGGAGCCCCTACAAGAAAAGATGAAGCAGCTGGTCATGGAGAGCAATGCAACTAAGAAGATCATCTACCAGATTGGAGCTGAGGGAGGCAAGATTTTACAGTCTCCCATCATGGATCAGGTGGTCACCAGTATGGCTGAAAATATCAGTTAGGCTCAAGAATAGTTCCAGAGCATAACGAATATGTATGAATGCAAGATACCAGATATATAAAATATGCAGAAAAGAAATGAAATGCTAGAAATGACAGAATAACAATAAAATATCAAGCATAATCTTCACAATACACAGAAATGATATACAAAATAGCAATAGAAACAACACTTTGATTCAGATAGCAATGTTCACAGGCCTCTTCGAGGGGG
>ML781826.1:826599-836874 GCA_009831015.1 Picea engelmannii
AGGATTAACCCTTTGTTACATCTGCAGAAGGCCGGGCCATCTTGCTAAGGATTTCCCTTATAGAAGACGTAGTTATTTTTGTTGTAAATCTATGGACCGTGAAGTTTTGGATTGCATTAGGATGATTGCCAAACTTGAAAGAATGAATATTGAACAAGAAAAACATGAGAAAGACTCAGAAATTAAGACTATGGCAGAACCCTGAAAATAATCAGAGACTATATTACTACAAATGAAAGAAACCCTAAATGACCACAGAGATATCATCTTATGAAAGATCTTCAAAGAGAAAGAGTTCATAGAAACAAGAATAGGAGACTTCGACATAGACTGTGTTTTCGATGAGAAAACAAAGGTGAATATTATGACAAAAATAACTTGGGAAATTTTAAGAAATCCTGCTATGATTTCTTCATTGGGAGGAATAAGATTATTTAGAGGAAAGTTAATAACCCTATGTGGAAGGCTTACCCAGATATCTATGAGTGCTCATGGAACTTCAATAGAGAAAGAATTTGAGGTTATTAAATTTGTTGAGAAAAACACCCCATTTTCTTTATTACTAGGAACACCCTGGATTGAGAAGGATCAGACCTGGAGAAAAGAAGAAGAAGCCCTAGAATAGAAAAAACAAGAATTAAAAGATTTCATGACTAGGAGAATAAATCACTTGATAGAAGAATAGGAGAACATATTGAAGTTGTTTAGAACCAGAAACTTGGATGTCAAAGTTGAAATAAAATAGAGAGACTTGAAGAACTTGTCCATACAAGAGAGTAGAGCACCTACCCCAGACAGAGAAGAAGTATTTCCCTTAAACCCTATGAAAGACCATCAACAATGCGAAGTTATTATGCCACGAGAAGACAAGAATCAGAATGGGAAGAGAAACCCAGTAATGCAGATCACAGGGAAGAAGGCTAGAAAGCTCAGCAAGAAGAAAGAAAAGTTGGAGAAATTACAGGAAGCTCAATAAAAGACTTCGCAGAAGGAAGGTCTCCATAATTTGAACTTCATCGGAATATAAGAGAAGTTCATATTGGCACTTCTCCATGGCAAAGAGATACGACCGTTGGAGGAATTATAACTGTTATATTGATGTTCCTGAACAGTTAGAACAACAATTATGATTAGAAAGCTCACCATGGGACCGTTGGGACCGCGTCGTAATGGACAAAACCACATTGATGAAGGCTTCTTGTTCGTTGGAAGGATATGTTACATCGTTGTCTACTTATATCGTCGACTGTTGCGTAGAGCACACTTTCGTGAATTGTATCTGAGCCAACAAGAGAACTCATTGTTACTGTGCTATGCTTATTGATATCTTGCGATCCATTATATTGCATTGAAAAAATGTTCATCAGCTTGAAATATCCAATCTTGAGCATGCATGTTAGACGAGATCATCTCTATGGAAAAGTCAGTAGAGGAAATTTTAATCAATCTAATGGCAGAGAGAGTGATGTCCATAGGAGTTCAAGCCTCATTGACGTGAGGAGTGCAAGCCTCCCCGTCGACTGCTCACGGATCCAGACCATCCTGAGCTGCAGATGAGAAAAGAACCAAGCCTCGAGATGACTTGGTGAATGTGAAGTTAATCCCATCTATCTTTCCTGACTACATCCCACCTCTGGCCGACATGGTGAATCGTGATAGTGTCCCCAGGGATTTTCAATACACCTATGTTACTGCATACCTCCCGAAGGGGATATGCATAGGCAAGGCTCAGTCGGATAAGATCATGACACTAAAGATCAACGACTTCAACCTAGGGGATTGCAAGAACTTCAACATGCCCACTCCTCACAAGTATTTGACTAGGACGAAGGGGAAGAAGTCGAGGATAATCCCCCAACCATGGAATATGGACCTCGTGCAGTCGACTATTCTGAACGTGATGAAAATACCCCTTTTTGGAAGGCACCAAGAGGTTAAGATCCTGCTTTCGAGCTTCCATTGTGGTTATTTTTTGTTATACATACGCATCACCATTGATCTAATGCTGATCCATCGGATCACTAGACTAAGCATGCAGGGACCAGACCTACAAGACTTCTACCAAGGGAAGGCTACAGACCGCACCCTGGCGCAAAAGATTAAATATACATACGACGATGTGGAGAAGGGGAAGCGAGGCAAGAAAGGCTACAGGGTATCCTCCATCTAGAATGGCGCAGTGCACCTTGCTTTCCAGTTGATTACTGGTAGTCTAGTCCAGAAGAACAGACCCATGTAGGTCACAGGGTTTGTTGTTGACCTCATGAGGAAATGCATGGAGGGGCTACAAATGAATTGGGAAAAGTACTTAGTGAATCAATTAGAACAAGATTGTCGTGAAGCTCAAGATCAGGGCTATGAGTTCCATTTTAGTTGGTTGTTGATCCTCATCGCGTTCATAGTTTGGGAGATGTCGGAAGGTGTAACCTTCCCTCAACTAGAACCATCTGATCCCTTAGCCACGAAGTTCACTTCGCTCTGGTATTCGAGCGATATGGGAAAACAATGGTAGTCAAATGCAGTGTTCCACACCTACTACCTACAATTAAAGAGGGATATTGAGGTTTTCCCTCATATAACGCTGAACACCCTACATAGGTTCAGGCCATTTGTGAAGTTCCACGTAGACAAACATTTTATCTACATCAATGCACTCAGAGAAAAACACAAAGAAGTACTACAGAGTTACTACAAACTCATTGAGGAGGACCTAGAAGAAATCACTAAGGAGTGGCCTATAGTTCTCCTTATCCCTGTTGACCCCACAAAACTGTCCAATCCTGAACTAATCAGAACCCTGACGGTCACTCGTGAAGGGTATGATACACCTGGAACTAGCAAAAGGAGGAAGACAAGATAGGTCCAACAACTAAGCAGTGCATCAGAAGAAACTACTTTAGAATCACCTGGAGGAGGAGGTGATGACGAAGTAGATAAAGAAGAGAACAATGGAAAATAAGATCAACAGAAGCAAGGCGAAGTAACATCAACATAGAATCCCCTTGATGACGCAAATCTATCTAACAAAAGAAAGGTTTTTCCCATGAAACCCACATCGCAGAAGAAGTCAAAAGCTAGTAATACCAAGCGACAGAATGTGATCATGCTCAATGACTTCGACTTCATCATTGCAACTATTTTAGATGCCTCAGAAGATCTTTTTCAAAGAAATGAAGGTAAGCGAGAGACCATGTATGAAAAAATTGAAGTAGAACTACGAGGGGTACAACAAACCCTTCACTTGAGCTGCGCAGTGTCCACTGTGTCCCCTCCATCAGAAGAAATAGAGTTGGGAGATAAGCCTACCCAACTCTGCAAACTAGCCGATGTGACTGAAGCCCGCCTTCATCACACACAAAAAGAAATAGAATAGGCCACAGTGGCCCTGAAGAAAGAACAGGAGGAACTAATAGAGCAACGCAGGGTAGCACAGCACGAGAAGGTTTCCCTCCTAGCAAAGTTTGAAGAGGAAAAGGTGTAGATCCAACAAGAGAAATAACAGTTCCTTGCAGAGTAGGTTGGAGTAAAAGAAGCAGTCAACATATCACCTCTCTTTGTGATGGGATTAGAGCATAAGTAGGAATACCTAGTGGAGCATAAAGTAGTGTAGTTTGTTGAAGCCATCCAACAACTTCAACAGAGAATGGCAGATCTAGAGATACAAACAATACCAATTACTCTGCAAGACGTGTGATACCAAAGAGAAGCCACTATGTGGAGTGTAGTTGAGAGGATCAGAGCATTAGCTCTGGAATGTAAACAACTTAGTAGTAGAAGTGCACAGAATTATGAGAGACTTACTGAAGACCCTGAACTGAAGACACTAGAGTCACAGATCCAAGAGGCAAAGTAGAAAGTAACGAAGGTACAAGCACAACTGAATCACTTGTCAGCAGTTGAGAGAATGAAACTATCCCAGGAAAAATGCACTGTTCAATAGCACGTCCATGCCATATAGAGAAAAGTCATGGAAGTGACTCAGAGGCTCCAACCAATCTAGAATGCAGCTTGCCAACTGTTTGAAAAGATTGAAGGACAAGGAGCAGAGTTGGAACCAGTAGTCACTTCAGTCAAACAATGATTAGAGGGACCTATCAACGAGGTATTTATTTATGAGTTCTTCGATTAGGAGGCCTTGGTGCAACAACAGCTCGAAGCAGCTCAAGCCAGGATCAAGGCTTTTGAAGCATAACTGCCCAGATTAGAGTGACTCGGGATGAGTCACAGGTGAGCGTTGGGTGCCTGTTAGCCCTTGACCAAGTTTTGGAGATCCTTGGTCAGGTTTGACCTATTTTGGGACTTCAACTAGATGTCGAAGGTGGAGCGCAAGTCGAAGCATAGATCATGGGATCTCGGCCCCTTTTAGGGCATTTTCAAGATTAGGGCTTATGTAACGAGTATGGGGATATTGGCCCATGGGTTTACCCATGTTTAGGACCTTTTGTAATTTATAAATACATGTCTAGGAAATGTAAGAAGGGGACAGTATAGACATTGGTGTGATTCTAGGTGCTAAGGGCAAGTGAAGGCCAATATGCTAAGTGCAAGTGATATTTGTACATTCATTGTGCATACTGTGTGAGACTTGCAAGGCTAAGTGTAAGTGACTGTAAGAGATTGTCTAAAGGATTTGTGTTGTAACCTAGGTCGGGGAAGGAGGATCTGGTGAGTAGCATGCATATCTCCCGTCCTATGCGGAGTGGGACCTTATGGCTCTGTTCATGTAGAATATTGATATAAGACAATAAAGAGAAGAATATTTGGTCGACGTAGCCCCAGGTTGGGGGTGAACCACATATATCTTGTGTTGTGGTTTATTTGTGCATTATGGTTGTTTATGGTTCATATGATTAATACTTAGTGCAATTATGTATGCTTAGATGAATATGGTAGCTTAGTGGCTAATGATGTGAATAAGATGCTAGATTTGATCTATGTTGATGTGTATAGTGCTTGAATGTGTTGAATCTTGTTGAATAATGTGTTTCATTGTAATTAGGGTTTATCTGCGCTATAGACAAAGGTTAAGTACTAATGAATGAAAACTACTAAGTTCTTTGTTAGAGTATTATAATCAAAGATCTATGTCCCAGCTAAGGCTACAGACACTGGAGTCCTGCACCCACCCCTGCCTCTACCTCGGGTGAGACTTCATCTGCTTCGCAGGTGTTTCCAAAAGGGTTGGTAGTTAGGGTTTTGCTGGTCCGCTATTGAAGCATTGAACCCTGGGTTTTCCCTTATGCCAACAATGTATGGTGTCTACCATCGATAAACCCATTGATCGAATGATCCCTTTTTCTCTCAAGTTTTGGAGCCGCCCGATTGTTAAAAGTCAAGTCACTAGAGGCAACTTTGGAGCTTTGTGCTTTAAATGTTCCACCAGGTCTTAAATTTAAAGTTATGATGCCTAAAAAGTGTACTAAGGATCCTAGTTATAGTACACATGTACCTTCCTGAGTCTTGACACATCACCTAAAGGGATGTCATCTTTGACACATCACTACGGGTAAAGGCCTTTCGGAAATATAATAAGGAACTAACCTGCAAATCCACGAAGTGGTAAAATCCCAAAGTATTAAATATAAATTAGTTAATTTAATCTCGGTTAAGGGATGGTTAATAAATTTGTACTTTGGAAGTTCATATGCTTATCATCCATCACATCTTAAAATCCCAAATACCGAACATCCAAAACACTTCAAACCTAAACATGGTTAATTAAAGCTAAAAACGATTATCTGATAATTAATCTTTTTGTGGTTTCGGGGATTCTATTTCGAGCTACTGTTAAAATCCCGAATTCTGAATACCCCAAAATAATTAAAGTTAAACACGATTAATTAATATATTAAACATGATTATCTTAGAATTGATCCTTCGTGAATTAACTATTTAGGAAATTTCAAGCCTATTTCATCCAAATCCCTGATCACGAACCACCAGTATTAATGGCATTAATAAAAAATCTATGACAATGATTTTAATATATATTGTAGATCACCACCTTAGATATTCTCATTAAGGTAAATGAATTTATCGTCAGTAAAGGTATTCGTAAATCAATGCGCTTGAGGTGAATAAGAATTTTTGAGTTTGAATGTCATGTTCATTTGTGAAGAATAGTGAGTTTTAGCCAACTGAGAAGCTTAGGCATCCTCCTGTAACAGGTAACACAGTTTTGATTTCATTAATATCACGACACCATGAAAAATGGCTAAAGAAGCTAGTGAGACCACAAACCTGAACACAAATGTCCTGTCAAACACCTCACCGAGAGCCATCGATACTGTAAAATCATGGACTTTCATATTCTAGAACACAAGATGATAAATTGGCCAGAGGATTCAGGGGACGAAGTAACCGAAAATCATGTGACTAAACTCAGGAATATAGATGATTCATAGCTACATAAAATAGCCATGCGATCGAGGCTCATACTGTATAGTGACATGATAGGATGGGACCTCAAGAACGTCGAATTTCAACCAGGAGAATTTGAAATTCACAGAAGGTTGTTGTTGGGTCCTTTCGATTGGAGAATATACAAGTAATGTATAAAATATCCCCCATTTTTAAATAAATTTACAATGCTGCATTCATAATGGAGTTTGACCAACAGGAGTGCACACAGTATGAGAAAAACTACCCTGATTTAATCAAGGACTCGTGGGGGCACCCTGAGAAATTCAGAACTGACACTCACGACGTATATGCCACAACATCATTGTATTCCCATATGATCTATGTGTATATTATGCTATGTAGGATATTCGAGAAAAATGACTCCTCTCATTTCACACTAGCATGGGTACCAATTATGCATGAAGTGGCCGAGGGCTATTCTTTCAACTTGGCCAAGATGTTATCAGACAACCTGGCCAAGGAAATCACAGGGTACCAATTGGAAAATTCCAAAGGGAAAACTGATCCTTTCTACATGTCGGCATACATCATGGATGCCATTTATTTTATGACTCCTTTCCCTCTGATGAGCTAGAGATAGATCCTGACCAACATCGAGGCTATCCGTTTATATCACTCCAAGCTGTGGGAGGAAAAATCCAAAGATTTCTTCTATGAAATTTGTCATTATGTAGTGGTGTGGATTCATTTCACCCTATATGTTTGCCCACCTCCCAGGATTTCAGATAAAATCATGGCCAACTTGGGAAAAATAGCAGATTGGTATGTCAAGGAAAACGTTTCCTACATCAGGGTTTTTGGGTGCTCGGTACCCCCCGATGCACTCCCAATTTTTTTACTGGATCAGCTGGTATGTCGAGAGGTGGCTTATCAAACCATAACAGGGGGCATCAGTAAATAATTGAAAGCAGCCCAAAAATAAGTATGGCCAACCTTCCCTCTCCAGGTTGGTATGTTTTCATTACTAGATTTCGAACATTCGAAAGTAGAGGTTGCGGCTCTAGAAGATGTCAAGTTAGTCGATATTGAGTTTAAGAGGCACGATCCCTAAAATATTGTGGAAAATCACCTGGCTCAATATAATTTAAAGAAGTATGTGCATGAAATTTCCCCATAGGATGAAATATTCAGGGGAACCAGGTCATATGAGGAAGTCTTGAGCATAGTCTGTACTCTATCTCCATATCAACTAGCTAATTTTTACAGTTTTCAAAAGAATAGAAAAAATAGTTTTCCAAAGGTATTACAGGGAGAACCAACAACACCCTCATCTAAATAGGAAGCTACACCTCAGAATTTGGAGGTAGGAAGTTCCAAAAAATAGAGTACTGAGGAAAATCTGAAGAATGTCGAAGTCTCAATGTAGGAAATGGAGATTTCATCATTAAACCCACTAGTTACTCAAACAAAAGATTATCTTGAATATCTTATAAAAAAGGGAAAGGACACATCACTATCTACACTAGATAAAATGGCTACCAACACAACAAATAAACAACCAACCATAGAGATATGTAGCCCCATTATGTCATTAACACCTTTACAGTCAAGTCGAGGAAATCCCAATTCTGAAGTCATATTTAGAGTGGATATAACTCTGATTTCAGTCGAGGAAATGCCTCCTTCAGACTTCTTTTTCAACAAGAAGAGGAGGGCCATAGTTAAAAGAGAAACACATAAAAAATATGGTGCAATAGTCAAAAGGAAAAGGATGTTGTATGATGGACAGAGCCTATATAATACAAAATTCTCTAGGGAAATGGTAGGCTCATTAGGTGCCTTCACCACGACTAATCAGTGTTCATTTGAAAATCTAGTGGAGCAACTGAAATAGATAAATATATTGGTAAGGTAGCTGGAAGACCAGATGATGACCATGGAAAAGAATGGGATAAATCATATGAACAAAGAGTTTGAACATGCCAAAGCCTATGACAAACATCAGATCCAACAACTGAAATCAAACCTTGATGAGCTCTATCAAAATTTAAAGGACAATAGAGGATTGGTCACTCAACATGAATAATTGATCAATCATATACAAGCCAAGATATAATTTACTGCAGGTATAGTAGTAGATATGTTATCTTTCCAAGATCAAGCACTGGAGGTACAGGAAGAGCTTGAATCAACCTAGCAAGATCTTTCTACAAAAGTGGAAGCTATCTGAAATTGTTACTGGGTAGTATATCTTCAAATGAAGAATTTTTATATTTAATAAAGAGAATCCCATTGATCTCAAGCCAAGTTTCAAGAGGCTATATTACTAGTACCAAAATATGATGTATCAGAAGTTCCTCGACTATCTCTGTCTGAGAAAACCAAAGGTGACATAATTTTGAAGGCCTGGGAATCAAATATTGCCGAAAGAAAAAGATTGTCCATGGAGGTACACAGAGATTTTCTAGAAGCAATATATTCACTATACAAAGGTATACTTGATGTTGAAGGAAATAGTATCTCCAAAGCCCTTAGGCAGATTGACATAGCAAAGAACCAATGCAATTCTAGTGCAAGCAAAGAAGAGGCCATGACTGTTACATGGAAAAATTGCTCAGCTGGATAAGTGTCGCATTGTCCCTCTCAATTGTCGTAAGTGTCGCATCGACTTTCGCAAGTGTCGCAAGTTGGTCACTAGTGTCGCAAAATATGTTCAGACATACTGCCATGTCAACGACACTAAAGAAGCACTTATAACATATCACATGATTGATTTGAAGGAGGAGAACTGGTTTACTGAAGTCAAACACCTTTTTCCACCTGAAAGCACCTCAAAAACTGAGTTTTTGGAGAGGAGCGCTCCCCCTTACACTATCTCAGAGCGCCGGTGCTCCCCAATACACTGTCAGGGAGCGTTATAACGCTCCCCTGGCCCTTTTGAGGGAGCGCTATAGATTTTGAGAGCGCTGGCGCACCCTAGATCTTACCAGGGAGCGCTACAGCACTCTGATGGCCCTTTTGAGGGAGCGCTACCTATTCTGGGCGGTTGTTAAGCTGTTGAGATGAATGGGGGAAGAATCTTTTCATTCTTGGAAGGCAGTTGGATTTGAATCCCTAGTCCAGCCATGTTCCTAGGGAAGATCCTCAACTGAAGGAGGAAAATCCTCACCTTCCCCAAAGATATCTCAAGTGGTTGAAGCCTCTCCAAGGCTATATAAACAAGCTTTATAATGGTGAAAGAGGAGGGAAAAATAGAGAATGTCAAACTTATGATCTCATAAGTGAGACAGGATTGCAAATGAAGAATGATACCAAACCCATGATCTCATAGGTGAGGAAGGGAAAAGAGAGAATCAAACCAAACTTATGATCTCATAAGTGGTGGGGGAAGAATTGAATATGTGAAACTTATGATCTTGGAGGAAACTTACAGTCAGCCAAAGAAGATTGATCAGTGAAGCTGCTGTCATCCAGGTCTTGGATCTTTCAGGCAAGGGTTAGAAGAAGAGGACTTGACGAAGCTGTCGCATTCGCATCTACGATTGTAAGTACTGCTGTCGTTATTCTCATTAATATGAAAATCTTGGCCTATTTCTTTCTAGTTTGTGTTTGATGTTACATGAACTTATCATCTCATGATAGATCTGTTCTCAAGCTAATGTCAATAGAGTAGGAAGTGGTCGTATCTTGTTTTGTCCACAACTCTCAGTGAGGAGCAAAGGATTGGAGCGCAACTCGAAGCGTGCAGGGACAAACGTTGATTAAAAGGTACCTCTGTCATCCTCCCTTCTCATGCATTAGTTTAGATAGATTCGAAAGGAAGTCAGTGTCCATGATAAGAATTTTTCTGTCTAGGGTTAAGGTCAAGCTCTAGAGGTCGATCTACTTGTCCGCAGGGAGAGTTTCCTACAA
>ML781826.1:850068-860190 GCA_009831015.1 Picea engelmannii
TCTTTTTCAAGGCGTTGAGTACTTTTCCTAAGGTTTTTCTATGCTATATTGATGTTTGGTTCTTAACAGCAACACATCTGAAAACAAGTGAGAAAATGTGTTCATATGAATCATACAGGCCAAGATCAGATGAAAGTTGTTTCCAAGATAAAGGATGAGGATAAGAAACGTCTCTGCCAGCAGATAGAGAGACAGAGGAGAAGGCCAATGGAACTTTCCATTTTTACATGTTCTAATATTTACTATTTTTAGAATTATGAGAAGTCCAACCATTTTGAGTTGAGACAATTTTGTATAAATACATAGATTAAAGACTTATTTTAGGCCACTTCTTTTCGATTGTAATAGAGAAAACTCATCCTTATTGAGTATTAATACAAGTGAAGACAAAGATTCCAAGTTTTGTTAAATCTAGGTTATGTGTTTCTTTGTTTTCCATATCTCAACATTCCTTTAAAGTATTTCCTTGATAAGTGTATGATTTCAATTTAGTACAACCACTATTGTAATCTAATTATATCACTGATTTATAAAGTAAGTATCTTTTCCTCTGCATTTACTGTGAGTAAATCAAGACCTGCTTCTTGTATGGGTTGCTGTATTTTTTTCTTTATTGAAGGTTATAGTACCTAATTTCTTCTACTGCAACAAGGTGGGACTCTTGAGTAATTGATGCCATGTTTTGTTTTACATTTTTGTATCTTTCTCTCGCACCATTCAATATTACAATTTTGACTCAGACACGAAATATGACCTCTGTGCTGTCAAACTATTATTTTCATTTAAGGAATTTTTCTCATATAACTAAGGTAGAAAAATAACTTAAAAATAAACTCTCTTAAACTTTCCTAATGCTTGACATTATCCTTTGAGCCTTAATTTTAATCTCAGGACCAACATATTTTTTTCACCATTGTCGAGGACGGAGAAACCTTGTCATTTTTCCCTGGGAAAATGACAAGGTAAGATTCTATCTCTGATAGTGAACAAAGGTTGAATACTATTTTAAGGATGTTTTTATCTTCCACTTGGCGACTCCACCACAGATAAACTGACATTGGGTCGAAAGAATACTAGAAAGAACCCAGACTATCAGCAGACCACACCTGTATCCAACCCAGAAAGGTTGTTAAGACCAAAGGGATACCTAAAGTCAACTATTGGATCGGTAGGTAAAAAATACCAACCCAAGGTTACCCAAGTCAATACTAAGGTTCCAATAGAAGAATTAACTCATGAAGAGAATTTTAAATAAACAACCTCTACAGAGGCCTCAACTAGCAAGACCGATGTTAGTTGTAAGAACTGGGAGGTAATCGCACCCGAAATAATGAGTGAAATTGACCCATCTGATACTCCAAATAGTTTGAATAAAAGAACCTCTTCTATACCCGCTGTCGTTAATTTTTTTTCTACCCCATCCTCGCCAGAAGTAAAATTTTTAGTTCCCTAAAACCCTGAAGGGAATATTGCATACCCCGATTTGTCCCCTACTAGTTCACCTATCTATAAATCTTGTAAGTCTGAAGAAAACAATCCACGTTTTCCTTTCCCTCCCTTTCTAGAATTTGCATCTCCTAATGATCACTTCCATATTTCCCTTCGCCACACCTCGGGGAAGTTGAAAGGTCACCACTTCGATCCCTAGAAGTTTTTGAAAACCCTCTTTTTAACTCCCAAATTTCATCCTCCAGACTTCCAATGGATGTTGCTGGAGGAGGTGGCGTCGGAGGTGGAGGAGGAGGTGGTTCTAGAGGAGGAGGTGGTCAAGGAAAACCTCCACCCCCTAGGATTTTTTCCCAAGTAGTGGCCAGATACGCTCCATTGGTCCTTCCCCCCATCCTTCATGATTTACCTGGAAATTTTATGAAGAACTTACCAAAGTTTATGGGAGAAGGAGATTTAACTGCCACATAGCACATCAACTTTTTTTATCAATTCACTTATATCCTTGGTATTAAGCATGAATATGTTTATTCCATTCTTTTAGTGAAAACGTTCGAAGGACAAGTAAGAATATGGTTTCAAGGGCTCCCGGTAGGATCCCTATGGTCATATGATTATTTAGAAAACGCCTTTTTAAGATAGTGGGGAGAAAAGAAAGACCATCTTTACTATTTAACTGAATTTGGGGCATTGAGAAAGAAGAAATCTGAGTCAGTTCTTGAATTCACTTAGAGATTTAACAAAATTTATCATAAGATTCCAGCAGAGGTTAAACTGTCCCAAACTGTAGTGAAGGTGACTTCTAAGGGAAAGAAGATCGGATACCCTCACAGGGATGCAAGACGACGCCATAGAAATATAATAGAATGTGATGGAATCTGGTAAACTAAAATCCAAGGTTGATACAGGAACCAAAGAAACTAAATGCTTCAGGAAACACGTAGGACCCTTCGGATCTGGGAAATATGCGAAAGAAAAAATGGATGAAATGGCTAAAATAATCAAAGACTTGTAAAACAAAATCTCTAGAATGGAACTAGACCAAGCTAAACCTGATCCATTTTCTAGAAAATATTTCAGGAGAAATCCTAACCCCTAGACCCAACAATGACAAGTGAAAAACGAAGATAAAAAACTACAAGATCCATTTAAAATATAAAATTTTATAGGAGATGATATAAATAATTATGAGGGGTTAGAAGTGGATATAAATAACCTTAGTGATGAATACGAGGAAAATGATCTAACTAGACAGGATTACGGAATATCTCTAGACCACAAACCCATGTTTAGTAATGAGGAAAGTATAAATAATTTGGGAGAGTCTTCATATCAAGGAATCACCGACTCCATAATGGACGATCTTCAAAAAAAGTATAATTTGAGGCCCAAAGAAACGAATATTGAGAATGGTCCACCAAATTTGTTTTTATGAAGAAACAAAGCGAATGAGGCAGTTTTTACTAAACCACTAGTTGAAAAACAATCTTCCCAAACCAAAACAGTTGAAGCCTGAGCAACGCTAACCAAGAAAGAAGAGAATATAGAAGCACAAACTTCAACTAGGGAAAGCGAAAAAAAAGATGGAGGTTTTAGTTTAGAAAATGAAATAAATAAAATTAAAATCCCCATGCCTCTGGTTGAGCCCGCTAAGAATCCAATTTATAAAAAATAGATTGCTAAAATGATAAATTTTTCTGATACTAAATCTCATGCAGACGTTATAAATCTCCAAGATGAAAGACCGATAATTATGTTTGGTCCGCATATTGAAAATGTTAAGGATTCTATAGCTCCTTTTTGTAATATCCCTCAGCCGAAGCCAATTGTAAATGTAATATAAGTGTACTTAAGCTGGTGATCTGTTTTGAAATCATTTTGTAATACACTTTTCGTGGCATAGTGTGTGCATGTACTGCGCAGTAAAATGATGTAGTGTGCACATTCTCGGATATCACATGCAATAACTAAAGTGCGTGTAGTATATAGGTCAACGAACCTTGTGTATATGATATATGTTATAGGTTGTTGAGCCAGTTATTATAAGCCGAGATTCTTATGCTTTGGAATTAGGACAAAGCACTTAGATGTAAAGGCCAGTGCGCCTATTTTGTACATGTCTCATGATTAATATAAAATAAATCACTGCGCGCAGACCAACCACGATAAAATATATGGGGGGACTGGACTCCACCAGTTAGGGAAAGGGAGGGCCAAAAGTTAAGGGAAAGGGATAAGCTAGAGAGCTTAAGCCAAAAAGGAATATTATATAAATATTTCTTTAAAACATAAAGTATGGATAGTTATTTTATCCTAAGTTCTAAAGTTGAGGAAAAGTGGACCAATGTAGCTTCCAACATGACAAGTGTTAGGTTGGGTATATGCATTCATATCGTGGGGACTTAGCTCATTTGATCACTTTTTCACGAGGATTCTTACCAGCAGTTTCACCATCATTATCACCATGAATTTCATGAGAAACTTCACGATGATTCCTTCCATCACTTAGTCATCTAGTCAATGATTCCATGACCATTTTCACTCACACAGTCCATTATTCTTCAGACATTAATTTCATTGTATTGGTTTACTTGGTTATCTTGGGAGCGAGATTGAAGAAGTGGGTTGTCAAGCCCATGGGAAATTGAAGAGGCAGGTTGTCAGGCCCGTGAGAAATTCTCTGAGAGAGAGAATTGTTGGGGATTGATTTCCTAAAGGTGCTAAACTACAACTACAGTGCTCTCAAACTTCCTGTCTGGCTTGTTGCTAAAGCCCTGGAAGGGAAGTGGGGTAGCTGAGGGACTATTGAGTAGAGAAGGGGCACACTTCCTTGGGTGGGACAGGCATGTGGGGAATGAGAGGTTGTAGGCTGTTATTTGAGTGAGAACTTGAGACAGAGTCTTTCCTATTGTCCATGAGACTTTAGCCTAGTTAGGAGCCCCTTTACCCGGGTGGAGTTCAGTCCCAGCTCAGGAGTGACTCACTGTTGAGAGTGATGAACAATGTAGTCTAAGGCTGGGAGGTTCGTGGACATTCTGTACGCAGTTGGTGATAATATCTCCAAGATAAGTACCAATCGTGTGACAAATTTACATGCTTCATTGTTATTTATGTGCTTATGTTTATAGTTTATCATATGTGTGATTATAACTGTTTGTATGTTTATGGGTATTTCCCTGTATATGCTGCATATCTGCGTTTATTTTTATTTCAGTATGAAATCGTATATTTATAGAATGTAATTGTTTGTTTAAGTTTATATGCAAGGCTTCCGTAAGAGTATTGCACATGTATGTTATAATTGCATGCAGTTCAAAGAGAAAATTTACATGGCATAGCTCAGTTGAATACTGGGTATGTTATAGTATGTTCCGTTGTGAGAGAACGAAAGTGTTCCCTTGGGTAGCGTGGCCCGATAATAGGTGGTTGGGGACATTACAACATAGTATCAGAGCATGAAATATTGTTTTGGAGTGGCATTTCCTAGCCTATGGGTGGCGAGGAAACGTTACAAATTGGTATCAGAGCTTCAGTTCCAACACTGAGCCTAGATGGGCCAGAGAGGTTCAATTGAAGTGAATATTCACAGAATATTAATTTCAAAGTGACCAATTTGAAGTCACAGAAAGTCCATGGTAAATTTTGGCACCGCGCAAAAAATGTTGGCGTGCAGGTGTGCACGGTAAATTTTGGCACTGCGTGGAAGACTATTGTGTGCAGATGCACGCACTGAAATTAGCATTGCATGGTGAGCACACACATAATAATGTGCATGTGGGGTGCACAAGTATTGCAAAACATAGAGGAGTTTGGTTGGTGTGCACATAGTATGAGTATAAGTCATCTCGCAACAGTGTATTCAATGTTGCATGTAGATTATTATGCACGGTGGGGAATATTGAACTTTGACTTGGTGCAATGCATAGGGCAAAATGCATGTGGAATATCAGTACGTGATACCAAAACTGTGCGTAGTGGATATCAACGCACAATGCAAAAGTAGTGCGCGCAAGTTATTGGTGCGACGGAGAAGAAATGCATAGTGGATATAGGTGCATGGAAGCAGGATTTACCTTTTGATGTTGCTATGCACGATAAATATGGGTGTACAGGTTGAATTTTTGTGTGCGCGAAGTCGTTTGGAAGATGATGAGTCTGAATTTAATAGAAAATTTTCATGATATTAAAGGAAAAAGAAACACACAACCGCATCAGAGCATTAATTAAAAAGAATTCCGAGTTTTATATTCCTCTAATTCAGATAGATGGAAGTGAAATATAAGATTACAAGAAAAACATACTATGAAAGAAAACAAGACTAATAACACACTAGTTAAAATCTTGTAATAAACAACCTAAAATCTGCTTCTGTATTTATATAATCGTATTAATCACAAAATTACAAAAAGGGGATGGTAACCGTTATCCTGTTGTAAAGGGACCGTTTAAGAACATACATATCATCTCTGGCCCCCTTACCTCTACTACCATCTAACCAAAATTTTACTTAAATATACTTTTATGTGAGGATTCATTTCAACTTAGTGATCTCCTCCTTTAAAGAATCTAACCAGACTAGTTGATTCTCTCCAACGCTTTCGGCCGTTTTAGCTGTGGTTTCCTTCTTCTGTCGCTTGCTCATTTTCTTCTTAGCAATTAGCCTGTTGATGACTAAATACTTCATAGTGGCATTCATCCTGAATTCCAACTGCGACTCTATATTTGGATCTGTGTGGAATTTAGTTGCTAGAATGTGAGCAAGTACCCTTTCCTCCTTATTCGCAGGAAAGTCTAGCATGTTGCCCGAATAACCAGTCTCACTGGAGTTAGCCTTGTTCATGTACCTCAGTTTGTGGATGTTGAAATGATTTTTCAGAGAACATAAATTCAAACAATTTGAAGACTACTCTGTTTATGGATAAGTTGATGCCTTCATACTTGAGGATTGGTAGTTATAGAATACCAATTATGAAGTGCAGACAGACTACGTACAAGTGCGTTGGGTTGCCATGCTCGGCTAATCAATTTTAAATGATTATCTTTTAAGTTCGTTATATAGCGACGTTTAGTTGACATCATACAATTGTGAAGTATCGAATGAGTGAAATGCGGTGATATGACTAGCCGTCGCCCATTCCACGAGTGGTGGTTTTGACATATTGAAACATGTGATACCGCGTCTTGGCAAAAGTGGTTTCAGAAAACCTCCTTCTAACCAGATGTATCTATGAAGGCGCCATGCATCTATGTTCTCAAGACTTGGGTCTTATCTATATTTTTCATGGTGATAACACTAGAAAATCAAAAGAGATAATTCTGATGTATATATGGAACCAAGATAGTTCATATTTTTTCATGAATTGTTGAATTGTTAGCCTGATAAGTTTCGATGGCTGGACGTTTTGCAGAATTAACAACAACTAGATCAGATCAGACTAGTGCATAGTCCATAGGAATGGAAGAGGCACAGGAGAATTATAGTCAGGAAGATGAGAACAGAGGGATGGATGTCCATTTGAGCATTGAAGGAACAAACTCCAATGGACATGGAGAATAAAGAAATGAAAACATGAATATGGAAGATACCATTAAAAATTTGTAGAAGGATGTCCAAAGCCATAGAGCTGATAATGAAAGGCTTATGAGAGACAAGGAACAACAAGATGACTTCAACATGAAGTTATTGGAGGGCTTGAATAGAATAAAAAATAAATTGGTTAAGGAGAGTGGCTTAAGTAAATCTGGAAGTCACAAGCCTTTGGATGAGAAAAGAAAAGCAAGAAGTGTTAGAAGACACCGCCATCACTCCCCAAGGCATTCCAATAAGAGAACAAGCAACAACTCAAGTCCATCCCCTTTAAGAAGGCATAATAGGTCTGGGTAGATGAGCTACGAGGAGAAATGAAAAAATCAAACCTCCTACATTTGATGGTGAGCACAAGAAGGATGAAGATGCAGAAACATGGTTATTGGGAATGAGAATGTATTTTCAATTGCATAATTAATATTCTCATGTAGAAGGTAGAATTTCTATCTATCAACTCAAGGGAAAGGCCTCCATGTGGTGGGATCAACTTGTGCAGGTGCATCACATTAGAGAGAAAAGTGTTACTTGGAGGGAATTCAAGAAGTATTTTGAGAAGAAATACTTGACTAAGAGATATTATGACAAGAAAATGAAAGAGTTCTTTGAACTCAAGCTTGGGAGTATGACAATAGATGAATATGAGAAAAGGTTTTTGCTGAAGCCCTGGAAGGGAAGTGGGGCAGCCGAGGGACTGTTGAGCAGAGATGGGGCACACTACCTTGGGTGGACAGGCATGTGGGGAATCAGAGGTTGTAGGCTGTTACTTGAGTGTGAGCACCTGATAAGGAGTCTTTCCTATTGTCCATGATCCTTTAGCCTGGTTAGGAACCCATTTACCCCAGTGGAGTTCAGTCCCAGCTCAGGGGTGACTCACTGTTGAGAGTGATGAACAGTGTAGTCTAAGGCTGGGAGGTTCGTGGAAGGTCTGTATGTAGTTGGTGATAATCTTTCCAAGATAAGTACCAATCGTGTGATAAATTTACATGCTTCATTGTTATTTACATGCTTATGTTTACAGTTTATCATATGTGTGATTACAACTGTTTGTATGTTTATGGGTATTTCCCTGTATATGCTGCATATCTGCGTTTACAGTTATTTCAGTATGAAATCGTATATTTACAGAATGTAATTTTTTTTTAAAGTTTATATGCAAAGATTTCACAAGAGTATTGCATGTGTATGTTATAATTGCATGCAGTTTAAAGACAAAATTTATGTGGAATATCTCACTTGAATATTGGGTATGTTACAGTATGTTCCATTGTGAGAGAATGAAAGTGTTCCCTCGGGTAGCGTGGCCTGTTCATGGGTGGCGTGGGACATTACAACATAGTATTAGAGCATGAAAGATTGTTCTGGAGTGGCATTTCCCGGTCTGTGGGTGGTGGGGAAACATTACACTTTTTATATTACCTTAACTGTGCATGATCACTTACTTCATAATTGCACGTTATATTCTAGGGCGTCTCACAACTTAATGCCTAAATTTATCGTGGAAAAGTTGGGCCTTGAAATCACCAGACCATATCAGGACTTATATTCTTTCGATTCCAGGAAGGTTAAATGTTTGGGAATGATCAAGGATCTAGTAGTGAATCTTGCACAGATTCCTGTAAAAATTATTCTTATGGATGTAGTCATTGCAGATGTTCTTGCCAAGTATGGAATTCTTTTACCCAGGTCTTGGGGTGAAAATCTTGGAGGATCACTTCAACTAGACATGACATACGCTACAATCCCGATTTTTGGTGGACAATTTACTTGACTATACAGAGAGACTAGACTGGCATATACTATAAGTGGCCCTAAAAAACCAAAAAATTATCCAGTCTATGTTGCCGATTAGGATATAGGAAATTGTATTTTATCATTAGACTATGATTTTGATGACTATATAGAAGAAGAAAACAAAAAAATAGAAAAACCACATAAAAGTGTAAATAATAGAGAGGGAGTATTGAAAATGTTTTTTGATGATGCTTTTTCTGGCAAAGGGGAAGGATTTGGAGTGTTGTTTGTTGCACCCAGAGATGAGTACGTCATCCCCTTTTCATATAGACTATAGTGGGAAATTGATTATACTAATAATGTTTGTGAGTATGAGGCTTTGGTTTTAGGATTAGAGGATGCTAGGAAATAAAAAAATTCAAAATATAATAGTGTTAAGCCCTAATATTGGCTCATTACCCCTTAATTGGGGCATATTATATTAGTAATGTTATTTTATTTACGTTGGATTTAGGCCATTAGTTGTAATTATACCTCCTAGTCTCCTATATATACCAAGGAGACATTTTCATTTTGAATCATCTTGTACTTGAACATTTAAGTGGGGTAAAAGGAGGTTGCCCCCTCAAAGAGGCTTATTATCTGAAATAATATTTTTTTCAAGGCGTTGAGTAGGATTTTCTATGCTATATTGATATTTGGTTCTTAACATATGGTATCAGAGCTCAAGGTCTTGGGGTTTCACTGCTACATCCGAGACACCTTGGCATTTTAGCTATAACTTTTTTTCTACAAGGTTTGAGAAGGAAATTCTTTGAGGATATTTAGTAGACAGATCAAGGTATGTTGGGTTCAAACTTCAGGTCCTAAGGCCTTATACTTTCAGAGATACAACCTGTACAAGATAGGGTTCTGGAATCATCCTGAACTGAGTCTTTGTGGAATTTTCACCATAAAAAAATTTCTGTAACGTTTCAAACCTTGAAATCCAGAGGATATTTACAGAAGTTAGTAAGGTATCTGTGGTAAAATTTTTGGCTTCTAGGTCATCTTAAATTTGTATATATACCTTGTGTAAGATAGGGTATCTGACTAGTCCTATTGACTAGTCTCAAGAAGTTGTTCCAAGTAAAACAATCATAACTTCTTCCTAGAGTATCCAAATTGCATGGGACTGGTTTCATTGGATCATGGACAGTCTGTAGTATCTCTGGTGAAAATTTTAGAATTTTATATCAATTAGTTTGTCTGGGGCACACTATACAAGTGAGATCTCCTGGAAAGGCCAAAAATCGGCAAGTTGTGGGGAAGATACCGTAAATTCCACTTGGCACATTCAATTTTGATCATACCTATGG
>ML781826.1:864215-877426 GCA_009831015.1 Picea engelmannii
AAATCGCATGAAACAACAAGCAGATCAAAATCGTAGTGAAAGAAGTTTTGAAGTAGGGGATTGGGTATTTTTAAGACTACAACCATACAAACAGATGTCCCTCAAGCAAGCCAAGAAGGATAATAAATTATCACCAAAGTACTCTTGCCCTTATAAGGTGTTGCAAAAGATTGGTACTATGACATACAAATTGGAGTTTCTTTCATGTTCACGAGTACACCCAGTTTTCTGTGTTTCATGCTTAAAGAAGGTTATAGGTGACAAGATCCCAGTTCAAACTATATTGCCTGAACTTGATGAGGAAGGAAAAATCATATTGGAGCATGAAGCCATCACTGACAAAAGAATTCACCAGCTGAGGAATAGATCCATTTCAGAGTATCTCATTAAATGGAGGAAACTACCGGCTGAAGATTCCACTTGGGAAAATGATTCTTTTATACAGAAGCATCCAGAGTTACTCAAGAGTTGCAGACAACACTTGTCTCAAGGGGAGGGGCATGTTAAGCCCTAATATTGGCTCATTACCCCTTAATTGGGGCATATTTTATTAGTAATGTTATTTTATTTATGTCGGCTTTAGGCCATTAGTTGTAATTATACCTCCTAGTCTCCTATATATACCAAGGTGACATTTTCATTTTGAATCATCTTGTACTTGAACATTTAAGTGGGGTAAAAGGAGGTTGCCCCCTCGAAGAGGATTATTATTTGAAATTATCTCTTTTTCAAGGCGTTGAGTACTTTTTCTGAGGATTTTCTATGCTATATTGATATTTGGTTCTTAACAAATAGTTTATGGTGATGCAAACTTATTGTAAAACAAATAAAGGAACAATATCAAGCCAACATCGAAGGCCAAGGTCATATAGAAATTGTTCCTAGGATATGATTGAAAATTTCTTCTTGTCATTTAACATTCATCACATTTCCAGAATGGAAAATCAACATGCGGACTCCTTGGCCAAAACCATTGCAACGTTTATGCCTCCTACTGTCATAAACTTGAAGTATCATATAGAAATAAGACATAGACCTTCAATCCCAAATAATGTGCAACAATGGAAAGTATTTGAAGATGATGAGAAGATTAAACAATTTCTAGAAATGGTTGATGAATTCTATGAGACTCATATATATCAAGAGAACTAGAACGATCCTATTTGGATCAAGCAAGAAGGTGAAGAGCTTGAAAAGTTCCAAGATAATATCATGAATCATCGAATGCTTGTACTTAAGAACAATCAGATCCATAGAGGTCCGATACCCTTAGAAATATTTTTTGACAAAGATGACATACCCTTGAAATCTACCCTATGACATCAACCTAAGGAGGTATAAGACTGTGACATAGGAACTAAAGAGGAACCTAAGAAAATCAAGTAATCTAAATGCCTTCCATCTCAGGTGAATATAAAATATGTTTAATTTCTTAAGAAATACAAATACGTCTTTGCCTGGTCCTATGATGACTTAAAAACTTATGATACCTCTGTGATTGAACATACGATTCCTTTGAAGCATGGTATAAAAAATTCTATCCTCTTACTTGTAATAGAAAGAGAGGCCAAGATGCTTCTTGATGCAAAGATTATTGTTCCACTTAGGTATTCTGAATGGATAGAAAATTTGGTACCTATCAGGAAGAAAAGTGGAGAAATTAGGCTTTGCGTAGATTTCATAAATTTAAATCGCTCATCCCTGAACGATAACTACCCACTTCCAAAAATGGATCATGTTATGGAAAAAGTAGTTGGAGCCAATAGAATGTCTATGATCGATGGCTTCTCGGGTTATAACCAGATTGTTGTCCACTAAGATGATAAATAAAAAGCTGGATTCACTACTCCATGGGGAACTTTCATGTATGATAAAATGTCATTTAGTTTGATGAACACAGTGGTTTGATGAATGCATGGCCACTTTCCAAAGAGAAATGGATATGGATTTCATCGGTGAGAGAGATAAGTTTTTTTTTATTTACTTATATGATCTAATAGTCTTCTTGAATTTTGATGCAGAACATCTAGTTCATCTCAAACAAACCTTTCAGAAATGTCGAAAATTTTGTTTGTCTCTAAACCCTAAAAAGTCTCATTTTTCTATGCAAGAAGAAAAACTTCTGGGTCATATAGTTTCGAAATATTGAATCAAGTTCGATCCCAAGAGAATCGAGGATATTGACACAATAAACATTCCTTGAAATAAAAAATAAATCCAGTATTGTTTAGGTAAAATAAATTTTTTGAGAAGGTTTATCCCTAACTTTGTTTAAATTGTCAAATTAATAACGTATATGTTGAAAAAAGACAGTGAAATCAAATGGACTATAGAATCCAAAGTGTCATTCATGCAAGTTAAGAAATCTCTAAGCAAAGATCTAGTATTATCTAGTCCTGACTATACTAAATAATTCTTGATCTTTTCTTTCTCATCAGAACATACTATCACAGTTGTACTCTTGCAAAGGAACGAAGAAGGTTTTGAGCAACTGATAGCCTTTTTTAGTAAAAGTCTCAGAGACGCTGAGTTAAGGTATGATATACTAGAAAAACAAGCCTACGGGATGGTGAAGGGTCTCAAATATTTCAGTACATATGTACTACACTCCAGAATAATCACCCATGTGCCAACAAGCTCTGTCAAAGATATATTGGTACAACCAGACAGTGATGGTAGGAGAGGTCGGTGGTTAGCCAAAATTCGAGAGTTCGATCTAGAAGTAAAACCGACCAAGCTGGTAAAAGGTCAGGGTCTAGCAAAATTATTAGCATAATCGAATTTCATAGAACTTGGGATAAATAATCTAGAATCACATGGATATATTCCAGACATAGGAGAACTCGACGATCAAACTCTTGCAGTCCATATTGAGGATAAAGTTTCCTCCTCTGACTGGTATTGCAATATTGTTTCGTATCTCCTCACCCTTCGGTTCCTGAGTGATATGACTCCATCAAAACCAAGAACGTTGAAACTGCACGTCGTAAAATACTATATTATCAAAGGTCAACTGTATTGGAAAGATCCTCTAGGTTTCTTGCTACGTTGTCTAACAGAACCTGAAACAGAGGACGTCATAAACGAATTTCACTAAGGAATGTGTAGAGGACATCATGCCTGGAGTGCCACAGCCTACAAGACTCTAAGAGATGGATATTATTGGCCAAAGTTATTTACTGAGGTGAATGCTAAAGTCAGATTCTACAACCCCTGCCAACTATTCTTTGGCAAGAAAAATCTCCCTGCACTAACTTTGGTCCCAGTCAAGACATATGATCCTTTTCAACAATGGGGCCTGGAATTCATCGAAGAAATCCTCCCACAGTCAAGTGACCAACATAAATGTATTTTAACTGCTATCAACTATTTCATGAAATGGGTGGAAGCCATTCCAACTCGGAATGCCACAGATTTGGTGGTTATAAAATTTTTGGAGGAGAACATCCTATCAAGATTTGGCTTCCCCCAGAAAATAGTTACAAACAATGCTCAAGCATTCAAATCTATGGAAATGATAAGCTTTTGTAAAAAATACAACATTGTGCTGAGACATTCTACAACCTATTATCCTTAGGAAAATGAGTTGGTCGAATCGTCCAAAACGAATTTTATGAATATAATAAAGAAAGTATTAACTGGGAATAAGAAGGAACTAAGAAATTGGATCATTCACCTAAAGTACGCCTTATGGGAAAAACAGATCGGTACTAAGAAATCAATATGTATGTCTCCTTTCCAAATGGTTTATGGAATTGACGTTGTCCTCCCTATTAATATTTCTCTTCCAGTAATGAAGTTTTTGGAAAGAAATAAATGAAGAGACAAATGACGTAACGAGGAGAATAAACCAAATAATTGAAGTCCAACAAAACAGGGCCAAATTCGATGGAAGACTTCAAAAATATCAAGATAATATGAAATCCCTTTTTGACAAAAAGGAAAGAGATAGGGAATTTCTTCCTGGTGATTTAGTTTTGAAATGGTATTCCAGGAAAGAAGATGGGGGAAAACACAGAAGGTTTGATCATCTCTGGTTCAGACCATTCAGGATTGCATATATAGAAGGGAAGAATTCTTTCCTACTGGATAATCTCGACGAGAGAACTTTTGATTCCCCTATCAACGAGTGATATTTAAAACATTTTATGCAATAAACATGTTTCACAATACCATTGTATTACAGGTTTGGTTTTTGTTTGCTTTCGCATTTTCCTTTTCTTTTGTAGGTTACCTGAACTTTACTTCTTCATCAGGTATGATTTTAGGGGCTAAATTTCACTCATGGGCTAATTTTCCATGTTTTTTTCCAAAAATGAGTTTCGTTATTTTAAAAATGATTTGCCCAAATTCTATAGGATAAAATTATTTTACCTTAAAAATCACCAATTTTTTATAAAAACTATATAAAATACATAGAAATTTGAATATTTTTAAAAAAATATCACCAAACATTTATAGATGACATATGAAGGATTTGTAATATTCGCCAAGGTTTCTACATTTTAAAATAAATTTCCATCCTTAAAATCATCCCTGTTCTTCATTTTAAATAAACTCAATTTTATTTGATATTCTGAAAAAACAAAAATAAATATTTGTACTGCATTTCATTCTTATTCTGCAGATCTCTCTGATCATTTATTTTTATATTCTTGTAGAATACTTATTGTCATATGAGAAATAAGGAGGTAGCGGAATCTAATGCTTAGTTTTCAAAATGGTTATTTCTCTCAAATCAGATGATAAACTAACAAGTTGGTTTGATTGAAAAGATAAATACAATCTGAGGTACGAACTTCTATACTCATTTTTTAAGCTAAAAAATTGAAAGAAATATTATCGGATATAAACAAGGTTCTACTCTCGTAAATACAATCACCTAACCGAAGATCAAAACTATATTAATTTCTAGATTTTTGAATCAAATGAAAATAGGACAAAAAACAAAATAAAAAGAAAAGAAAATGAGAATAAACGAGAAGCTTGATAATAAAAAAGTCAACTTATGTGGAGATGGGATTCCTTATCAAACTCTATGACTCCTCTCTGGTTTCCATTTTTCATATCTAAAATCTTTCACTCTATCCTAATTTTCATTACCTGACCTTAAATATTCTCGGAAAGAAATAATTTTTCCTTACCTTCGAAAACTTAAAAAACATATCTTCAAAATGATTTTAGGCGAAAATCTTTATGTTTCTCTGATTTTGACTGAGAGAAAGTATGTCTAGGATAATCCTGGTAACTTTATATTTTCTAACAGATTTTAGTTGACTAATTTGCTCAAGGAAAATACCTAGAAAATAAAAATTCCCCATAAGATATTCCCTATAGGAAAATATGTATTGAAGATCGGGAGAGATGTATCTCAGAGTCCAATAAAAAATAGTTGATAGACCTTCATTGTTAAATCTTACACAGATATCATCCCTCTATGATTACTACAAGTTGATTGCCCCCACTTCAAAATTATAATAAAATATAAGAGATATGGTGAAAGGAAATTCATAAAATGATTTCCCCCATCTAGTCTAAGACAAATGGTGAAAGGAAATTGGTAAAATCGATTGCCCCCATTTTGTCCAAAAGCTATGATGAAAGGAAATTCATAAAATGATTGCCCTCATCTCAAATGAAATGAAAAAATGCTATTTGAAGTGGTGAAAGGAAATTCAATGGGAGATGTAGATAACTTCACCGGGGTACTGAACAGGCTCGCTGGCAGTGAAGCAATCTCTATGATATCTATAAGGTTGTCATACATGTATAAACATACTTTGGAATATAGTTATCTTTCTGATAATATTTTCATTCTGAACCGACAAGGGATCCCCTAAAGAAATTGTTAAAATTACCATGCCTTGATGTGAACAAAATCAACCAAAGTCTAATACTTCAGTTAAAGTTATTTTGATTATCTTAAACAAATCCAAACTTAGTTTCAAGAATAGGAAACTATTAATAACCTAAACTTAAGATCGGTAAATGATTGTGTTTTGAAAGTTTTCTGAGACACGGCTGAAGTCTAACTTCCTTCTGTATGATTTTTCAAAAGGTGTTTCCCACAAACCCAATGATGGCTCCATTTACCCAAATAAAGGCACTTGGCCTACTATTCTTCCATGCCTCACAGGGAGGCATGATCCCCAGATGGAGCCTATGTTGGAACACTTATAAATACTAGACTTTGAGATTTACTTTCTTGAACTTCATCATTTTTTATAGTAACTTAGAAGTCGGATTTCAAATGTTTAAATCAAATTTACTCCTAGTCTTAAAGCACACACGGTGTCTGTCGTTGATAAAGTCCCCCCGCTGATCGAATGATCCATTTTATCCCTAGTTTTGGAGCTTCCTGACTGTTAAAAAGTCAAGTCACTAGAGGTCGCTTTGGAGCTTCATGCTTCAAACATTTCACCAGGTCTTAAATTTAAAGTTTTGATACCCGAAAAGTGTTCTAAGGATCCTAGTTATAGTACACAGGTACATTCCTGAGTCTTGACACATCACCTAAAGGGACGTCATCTTTGACACATCACTACGGGTAAAGTCATTTTGGAAATATAATAAGGAACTAACTTGAAAATCCACGAAGCGACAAAATCCTGAAGTATTAAATCTAAATTAGTTAAGTTAATATTGGTTAAGGGACAGTTAATAACTTTGTACTTTGGAAGTTCAGACGCTTATCATCCATCACATCTTAAAATCCCAAAGACCGAACATCCAAAACACTTCGAACCTAAATAGGGTTAATTAAAGCTAAAAATGATTATCTAATAATTAATCTTTTCACGGTTTCGGGTTTCGGGGATTCTATTTCGAGCTACTGTTAAAATCCTGAAGTTTGAATACCCGAAAAAAATTAAAGTTAAACAGGATTAATTAATATCTTAAATTTTTTTATCTCATAATTAATCCTTCATGAATTCGATATTCGGGAAATTTCAAACCTATTTCATCCAAGTCCCCGATCGCGAACCACCAGTATTAATGGAATTAATCACAAATCTACGACAATGATTTTAATATATATTTCATATCGCCACCTTAGATATTCTCATTAAGGTAAATGAATTTATCATCAGTAAAGGTATTCGAAAATCAATGCACTTGAGGTGAATAAGAATCTTTGAGTTTGAATTCCATGTTCATTTGTGAAGAATAGTGAGTTTTAGCCAATGGAGAAGCTTACACATCCTCCTCTAATAGGTAACATAGTTCTAATTTCATTAATATCATGGCACCACGAAAAATGGCTAAAGAAATTGGTGAGAGCACAAACCCAAACACAGATGTCCTGTTAGACACATCACCGAGAGACATCGATACTGTAAAATCATGGACACAAGTGTTTGATGTTCTAGAACACAAGCTGATAAATTGGCCAGAGGATTCGGGGGACAAAGTAACCGAAATTCATGTGACTAAACTTAGGGATATAGCTAAGTCAGAGATACACAAAATAACCTCGCGGTCAAGGCTCATGCCGTATAACGACATGATAGGTTGGGCCATGGAGAACATTGACATTTAAACCAGGATCATTTGAAATTCACAGAAGGCTGCTGTTGGGTCCTTTCGACTGCAACATATACAAGTAATGTATAAATTATCCCCCGTTTTTAAATACAGTTACAATGATGCATTCATAATGGATTTTTACCAACAGGAGTGCAGAAAGTATGAGAAAAAATACCCTGATTTAATCAAGGACTGGTGGGGGCACCCTGAAAAATTCAGAGCTGATACTCACGACATATATTCCACAACATCGTTAGATTCCCATATCATCTATGTGGATATGATGCTATGTAGGATATTCGGGAAAAAGGACTCCTCTCATTTCCTGCTGGCATGGGTACCAATTATGCATGAAGTGGCCGAGGGCTATTCTTTCAACTACCAAGATGTTGTTAGACAACCTGGCCAAGGAAATCGTAGGGTACCAATTGCAAAAGTCCAAAGGGAAACCTGCTCCTTTCTAAATGTTGGCATACATCATGGATGCCATTTGTTTTATGAATCCTTTCCCTCTGATGAGTTGGATATGGATCCCGACCAATGCTGAGCCTATCCATTTCTATCACCCCAAGTTATGGGAGGACAAAGCTCGATATTTCTTATATGAAATATGTCATTATGTAGTGGTGCTGATTCATTTCTCCATATACAGTTTCCCACCTCCCAGGATTTCAGATAAAATCATAGAAAACCTGGGAAAAATAGAAGACTGGTATATCGAGGAAATCTTTTCCTACATCAAGGTTTTTGGGTGCTCGGTTCCCCCCCATTCACTCCCAATTTTTTTACTGGATCAACTGGTATGCCGAGAGGTGGATTCTTAGACCTTAACAGGGGGAATCAGTAAAGAATTTAAAGCATCCCAGAAAATAGTATGGCCAACCTTCCCTCTTCAGGTTGGTATGTTTTCATTGCTATATTTCAGGCATTAAAAAGTAGAGGTTGTGGCTCTATAAGATGTCAAGTTAGTCGATATTGAGTTTAAGACGCACGATCCCCAAAAGATCATGGAAAATCACCTGGCTCAATACAATTGAAAGAAGTATGTTCATGATATTTACCCATAGGATGAAATATTTAGGGGATCCAGGTCATACGAGGAAGTGTTGAGTAGAGTCTGTACTCTGTCTCTAGATCAATTAGCCAGTTTTTACAGTTTTCAAAAGAACAAAAAAAATAGTTTTCCAAAGGTATTACATGGAGAACCAATAACACCCTCATTTACACAGGAAGATACACCTCATGGTTTGGAGGAAGGAAGGTCCAACAAACAGAGTACTGAGGAAAATCCAAAGAATGATGAAGTCTCAATGCAAAAAGTGTATACTTCATCATCAAACCCACCAGGTACTCAAACAAAAGCTCATCTTGAAGCTTTTCTAAAAAAGGGGCAGGATACATCACTGTCTACACCAGATAAACTGACTACCAACAATGCAGAGAAAGAACCAACCATAGATATAGGTAGCCCCATTATGTCATTAACACATTTACAGTCAATTCAAGGAAATCCCAATTCCGAAGTCATATTTATAGAGGATATTACTCCAATTTCAGCCGAGGAAATGCCTCCTCCAGACTTCTTTTTCAGCAAGAAGAGGAGGGCCATAGTTAAAAGAGAAACACATCAAAAATATGGTGCAACAGTCAAAATGCAAAGGATGTTGTATTATGGACATGGCCTAGATGATACAAAATTTGCTAGGGAAATGGTAGGCTCATTAGGTGCCTTCGCCACGACCAATCAATGTTCAGTAGAAAATCTAGCGGAGCAGCTGAAACAACTAAATCTATTGGTAAGGAAGTTGCAAGACCAGATGATGACCATGGAACTGAATATGATAAATCATATGAACAAATATTTTGAACAGGTCAAAGCCTGTGACAGACATACGATCCAACAACTGAAAGCAAGCCTTGATGAGCTCTATCAAATTTCACAAGACAATAGAGGATTGGTCACTCAACAGGAAGAATTGATCAATCAACTACAAGCCAAGATAGACTTGAATGTAGGTACTATTAGCACTCTGTAATTTTCCCAAGGATGTGGAGGCATTCAAAGAGGCAACATCAAAACCACTTTGAGTCAGGGATCTAGCCCTCCGAGACTCAGAGAGGGATCTCTCTGTCAAATTTAGATTTGTTTGAAATAGGATATTAGGCTAGTTATGTATAACAGGATTTGTTTTTTATTTGAGGTGTTTGGCTGAATGATTTCTTTAGAATCCCATTGGGCTATGGGGTCTGTGTCAAAACTTGAAAAACAACGGTTTTGTGAAAATGGGGAGGGCAGTTTTGGAGAGGTAAGTGGTATTCCGGACCCCCCGTGAGGTGGAAAGTAGTATTGGGAGGGGGGGGTCTGAAATCACCTGGAGGTGACAAGTGTCCCTCCCAATACCACTATTCCAGACCCCCCCCCTTCATTAAAGTTCAAAAAGCACGGGGGGGTCTGAATTTTTTTATGTCCGTGGATTTGTTTTATTTGGAGATAAGTGCATAAGGTGCGCTCTATGTTTTTAATTTATTTGTTTTTTGATTTATTTATTTATTTATTAAATTTTAATTTGTTTTAATGATTTTTTTTTTATATATTTTTGTATTTACGTTTTATTTTGTTTTTGTATTTACATTTTGTTTTATTTTGTTTTTGTTTATTAGTTTTTGTTTTTAATGCATGTTTTTATTATATTGTATTTTGTTTTTTTTTGCATTATGTTTTATTTAATATATATATTAACTTATATGTTTATTATTTTATAAGTTTTATTGCTAACATTATTAACTTATTGTTCTTTTTAGCCTAAATTTGTTTATTCATGCAGGGGAGGCGGATGAGAAGTAGCCAACGGGACAAATGGGCAAAGGGAGTGAGTGGCGCAACAGTGGATGAAGGATGCAACATGGTGATGGAGGATCGGGTGAAATGGATGGAGGGGAAAAAGGAAACAACCGAGAGACCAGCAAGACATATGTCTTCATCATGGGGGCAATTCCAAATCAACAGTCGAAGAATCAAGTTACCTATAATTATAGGACCCCAACATAGTCTCCACCTAGGGATGGAAACTCTTTCAGGAGGTGTCAAGAACGATTGAATTGTGAACATATAGACTGGTGCTTTAGTCTTTGGGCTGATCCCAAAATCTTATTCTGCAACCTGTACCTATTTTGATCTTTCAATTGAAACCGAATCAAAATGAACACTGCTGAAAAAGAGATGCTCGGAATGCTGAGTTTATTCACATTCTCCTACCTACCCTATGTGACTGATAATTTTGTCATTCTAAATGATACAATAATTCCAATGCATCTAGTTAAGCAACTGCTCTAACAACTATGCTCTTTCAATGTTTTCCAACAATATTAGAAATAGGACTTGCATAGGCATCATGAAATGCTTTCCATCTTGATCTTCATCACAAGGGTCTTGATAAATGTGACACATAACGTAAATACTGGGAATGCATTGTGGCTCTGTGATGAACAATTTATCCATATAAATAGCCACTGGATTAAGATAGACTTGACCAATTACTGGATATTCAAATTTAACCAACTCAACTTCATGATTTGATGTCGTAGTTATGCTCTTTACATCCTCATGCACTTCCTGACATGGCTGCAAATGTTTTGGTGGGTTCTGAAATGATACTTCTGTTAAACACGTCCCTATAGTTGACTGCCTGATCATGTCAATATCATAACATCCTTTCAGCCTATAGCTGGATGATGGAAAATGGCTCTGACGACACAAGTCATCCAACACATCAGTTATGGGGTCATAAAATGATTTACATAAGGGTGCCATTGGCTCTATTGGTACCTCATGGCTTACACTGTGACTTTCAACTAGAATCTGACCAAGATTTCCCCTCAAAATTTTAAATGAATTAAAGCACAGACGAAATGAATCAAGATGGAAAAGCTCATCACCTGTTTCGAGCTTCATGATTTCATCTGAGGTTTTATCTTGAAGAAGGCTCAAGGGTTGCACCCTTGGATTGGATTTTGTATCTCCAATGGCATCTTCAACTAGTTGATCAGAGAATTTTATGTCTTCACTATTTACAATTGGCCTAGAGTTTCTTTTCAGAAATTGAAAAGATGAGAAACATAAGGGCAAAGTGTTTCCACTTACTCCAATATTTTATGCATTTACCTCATCGCTGTCATGATTGTTGTGTAAAGGATGATTGTCATATCTGAGTTGTAATTGATATTCTTCCTACCAACAACATGCTACTAATTTCTTTGAACAATCTACATCTATTTCAGCCTCATGATCATCATCATACTGATAGCACTTGGGTAGATTATCCAAGTAAGAGATTTCATCCAACATGCACATCATATCAGCAGGTTGTTCCTCTGTAAGTTGAGATGGAAATTTATCTTTGACTATGTTGTGAATTGGATACATGAAATAATCATTATCCAAACCATGGTACCAAGGATGAGCAGCAAAATGTTTGGGAACAATGACCTTTTATTTCTTTGAAATCAATGGAACATGATGTATTTGGACAACAAGCTCATCTTTCTCGTTGATCCTCTACATCATCTCTTCCATGGCACTGGACAAAATGTCCAGTTTATCTTCTGATGACTTCAGTTGCTCCTTTTCTTTGTTCTTTACCTTTAACCTTTTGATCAACAAGTTGGTCTCCACATCAACTGCAATGTTCTTCATTTTTTCAAGGCTTGCAGTGTTCCTTTCTCTTAATTGGAATGCCATCTCAGGATCGAAGGCATCTGGAAAATGTAAGTGTGTTGATCCTGGGGGTGGTCTTATATCAGCAGGCATTGCATGATATATCTTATTGAACCTTGCTAAAAACTGATGTACTGTTTCCCCTGGTTGTCTTTTCAAATGGTCATATTGCAAGATACCAGATATATAAAATATGCAGAACATAAATTAAATGCTAGAAATGACAGAATAACAATAAAATATCCAGCATAATCTTCACAATACACAGAAATGATATACGAAATAGCAACAGAAACAACACTTTGATTCAGATAGCAATGTTCACAGGCCTCTTTGAGGGGGCAACCTCCAGTCGAGCAACGCTCTGTTACAATAATATCCAAGCTAGGGTTTTCATACCCTCGACCCTTATTTATACTAAATGTGTCTATTAAGAGAAGCATATAAAGGAAGATCCTTCTAGAAGCGAAAGCTTCTATTAGGTCTTCTTACATCCGCCTTATTATATTTTATTGAAAGGTCTTATTAATATTGACCTTTATTACATCCGAATACATTGATCTACCTATGTGCAGGTTAGGACCTTAAAATGTCTGCCCCCTTAAAAACAACCTTGTCCTCAAGGCTTGAGATGTGAAAACTGTTGTAGAATGGTAGCTGGTTCCCAAGTTGCATCTGCTGGAGTCATATCTTTGCATTGTACTAGCACTTCTTTGATGGTTCTCTGACGCAGGCAACGCTCCCGCTGGTTCAAAACTGCTTCTAGTTGTAGCCAAATGGATCCTTCTTCAGCTAATTATGGAAGGTTGGTTTGAATTTGGCACCTGGTTCCAATCACCTTCTTCAAGCATGAAACATGAAAAACAGGATGTAGCTTAGACTGACTGGGCAGAGCTAACTGATATGCGACTTGTCCCACACGCTTGAGAACTGTGTAAGGGCCATAAAATTTGGGTGCTAGCTTCTGACA
>ML781826.1:882076-894398 GCA_009831015.1 Picea engelmannii
TGTATGAATCTCTCAACCGCGGGTTTATGCACGTAACGACAGATCTCTGTGGCTTAAAGACGCCGGAATATGTCTCTACCCTGAAAAAAAAATACCCACAATTTATGCCAAGGAAAGTGCTCTGATACCACTTGCAAGATATCAGATATATAAAATATGCAGAACATAAATGAAATGCTAGAAATGACAGAATAACAGTAAAATATCCAGCATAATCTTCACAATACACAGAAATGATATACGAAATAGCAACAGAAACAACACTTTGATTTAGATAGCAATGTTCACAGGCCTCTTCGAGGGGGCAACCTCCAGTCGAGCAGCGCTCTGTCACAATAATCTCCAAGATAGGGTTTTCATACCCTCGACCCTTATTTATACTAAATGTGTCTATTAAGAGAAGCATCTAGAGGAAGATCCTTCTAGAAGCGGAAGCTTCTATTAGGTCTTCTTACATCCGCCTTATTCTATTTTATTGAAAGGTCTTATTAATATTGACCTTTATTACATCCAAATACATTGATCTACATATGTGCGGGTTAGGACCTTAACACATATTCTTCTAGGATGAGAAAGACATTTCTCATGATCACCCACCGATCTAGGAAAGCTTGCACAAACTGATGGAAATTGTTAATGCTTGCAACTGGGAGATTTTTAAACTAGTTCTTAACTTTACCTTTCAAAGATAGGGCAAACATCCTTATATATACATCGTCAGCTTCAACCTCATAAAGTTCAAGGAAATCTTCAAACCTATGAATGTGTTTTTTAGCAGTAATATTGGCATCCTCTCCATCAAACCTGGGCAGATTATTGGTGTAATTTGCAAGGAGTTCATGGAGGATAGGAGGAGAATATAGGGGTTTGTATCTGTTTGGGATTTTGACAGGTACAATAGGTGAAGCAATAGGCTTACAACCATCCAGAGCTTTAGCAAGAGTAGGAGATAAAACAGGAGGATTATGTCTCACTAGGACTTCTATAGGTGCATCTGGGATGTGCACAGGTGTATGAGTATGTACATAATCTACAATTGGGGATATAATCTCTTGAGGCTCATTAGTTTGTAGATGATCAATGTAATCTTCAACAATATACTTTTGATCAGGCTTAGAATAAGACAAAACATAATTTCAGATAAAACCAAAGATGTCTTGAATGCAATTTGAGCTTGAGTACTTGGTCTTTCTAGGTTGCTTGGCCATGCTTTAGGTTCTCCCTCCAGTGGAGTCTTTGAGTTGGCCCTGTCTAGAGATAATTGGAGTTGCGAGGTGAATGATCTCAACCTTCTTGTGTCTGGTCACTATCCACCATCAGTGATCAGATCTGGAGATTTGAAGTGTACTATTGGGGAGAGCTCCCCAGTATGGTTTCCATTCTGTTAGCACTCTGTAATTTTCCCAAGGATGTGGAGGCAGTCACAGAGGCAACATCAAAAACACTTCGAGTCATGGATCTAGCCCTCCAAGACTCAGAGAGGGATCTCTCTGTCAAATTTAGATTTGTTTGAAATAGGATACTAGGCTAGTTATGTAGAACATGGTTCGTTTTTTATTTGAGGTGTTTGGCTAAATTATTGCTTTAGAACCCCATTGGGCTATGGGGTCTGTGTCAAAACTGGAAAAACAACGATTTTGTGAAAATGAGGGAGGGAAGTTTTGGAGAGGCAAGTGGTATTCCAGACCCCCCCTGAGGTGGTAAGTGGTATTGGGAGGGGGGGGGTTTGAAATCGCCTGGAGGTGACAAGTGTCCCTCCCAATACTACTATTCTGGACCTCCCCCCTCCATTAAAGTTCGAAAAGCACGGGGGGGGTCCGGAATTTTTTATGTTCGTGTATTTGTTTTATTTGGGGATAAGTGCATAAGGTGTGCTCTGTGTTTTTAATTTATTTCTTTTTTGATTTTTTGTTTTATTTATTAAATTTTAATTTGTTTTAATGTTTTTCTTTTTTATATATTTTTGTATTTACGTTTTATTTTGTTTTTGTATTTACGTTTTGTTTTATTTTGTTTTTGTTTATTAGTTTTCATTTTTAATGCATGTTTTTATTATATTGTATTTTGTTTGTTTTTGCATTATGTTTTATTTAATATATATATTAACTTATATGTTTATTATTTTATAAGTTTTATTGCTAAGATTATTAACTTATTGTTCTTTTTAGCCTAAGTTTTTTTATTCATGCATGGGAGGCAGGAGAGAAGTAGCCAACGGGACAAATGGGCAAAGGGAGTGAGTGGCGCAACGGTGGATGAAGGATGCAACAGGGTGATGGAGGATCAGGAGAAATGGATGGAGGGGAAAAAGGAAACAACCGAGAGAGCAACAAGACAAATGTCTTCATCACGGGGGCAATACCAAATCAACAATTGAAGAATCGAGTTACCTATAATTATAGGACCTCAACAGGTACAAAAGTAGATATGGAAACTTTCCAAGCTCAAGCACTGGAGGTACAAGAAAAGATAGAATCAACCGAGCAAGATCTTTTTACAAAAGTGGAAGCTATCCAAAATTGTTACCGAGTAGTAGATATTTCCACGAAGAACATTTATATTAAAGAAAGAGAATCCTATTTAGCTCAGGCCATGTTTTAGGAGGCTATATTGCTAGTACCAAAATATTATGTATCATAAGTTCCTCGATTGTCTATGTCTGAGCAAAACAGAGGCGACATAATTTTGAAGGCCTAGGAATCAAATATTGCCGAAAGAAAAAGATTGGCCAGGGAGGTACACGAAGATTGTCTAGAATCAATATCTTCACTAGACAAAGGGTTACTTGATGTTGAAGGAAACATTATCTCCAAAGCCCTAGGGCAGATTGACATAGAAAATAACCAATGTAATTCTATGGAAAGCAAAGAAGAGGCCATGACGATCATCTAGAAAATGAACCAAATTGATCTTATCCAAATAAACAAATGGATAGTAATCCCAAGCATGTAGTTACAAGGCACATCTTTGGGAGCAAAGGAAACACAGGAAAGGTTTCTCCAACTAGAAAAGAAGTTATACATTTTTGTAGCAAATGAGGATATTGAACCTTCTGGGTTGGTGGTACAGTTAGTGAGTAGATTCATCCAATGTGTCGAATATGGGAAAACCAACACATATAGAAACAAGTGAGAAAACATGTGCATATAACTCATATAGGTCAATATCATATGACAATTATTTCCAAGCTAAGGGACGAGGAGAAGAAACGTCTCTACCAATAGACGAAGAGACAGAGGAGAAGGCCAATGGAACTTTTTAGTTTTACATGTTGTAATATTTACTATTTTTAGAATTATGACAAGTCCAACCATTTTGAGTTGAGACCATTTTGTATAAATACATAGATTAAAGGCTTATTTCAGGCTTCTTCTTTCCGATTGTAATATATGAAATTCATCCTTATTGAGTATTAATACGAGTACAGAGAAAGATTCCAAGTTTTGTTAAATCTGGGTTATGTGTTTCTTTGTTTTCCATATATCAACATTCCTTTAAAGCATTTTCTTGATAATTGCATGATTTAAATTTAGTACAACCACTACTATAATCTAATTGTATCAGTGATTTATAAAGTAAGTAGCTTTTCCTCTTCATTTACTGTGAATAAATCAAGACCTTATTGTTGTATGGGTTGTTGTATTTTATGCTTTATTCAAGGTTACACTACCTAATTTATTCTACTGCAACAAGGTGGGACTCTTGAGTAATTGATAACATTTTTTGTTTTACAGTTTTGTATCTTTCTCTTGCACCATTCAATATTACAATTTTGACTCAGACATGAAATACGACCTCTGTGATGTCAAACTGTTAATTTCATTTAAGGAATTTTTCTCATATAACTAAGGTAGAAAAAACACTTTAAAATACACTCTCTTAAACTTTCATGATGCCTGACATTATCCTTTGAGCCTTAAGTTTAATGTCAGGACCAACAAGATGTTCACGTCTTTCTTCATTCTTTTGTAGTAGCACAACAACAATGGTTTCCTCAAAATTGAAAGAGAAGATAAATAATTCTTTGGCATAGTTAGGGCTGACCAATACAGGGGCTTGAAACAAAGCTTGTTTGATCCTTTGGAATGATAATTTCTCCTTCTGTGACCACTTGATAACATCATCCTTCTTCAACATGTTGGTGATAGGCCTTATAATTTTAGCAAAGTTTGGCACAAAGAACCTTAAAAAAAAATTATGCCTATAAAAGACTGAATAGACTTCTTATTTCTAGGGATTTCAATTTCCTGAATGGCCTCCACTCTCTTACGGTCTATTTTTATACATCTTTCTGATATGATGTGACCTAGGAGTTTACCTTATGGAATAACATAGTGGTACTTCCTGGGATTCAAATAAATCCCATACCTTCTGCATTTTCGGAAAATATGCTCAACATGTTGTAAATGCTCATCATATGATTTGGAAAAAATGGTGATGTCATCCAAATATATAACCATAAATTTGTATTTCTCCCCCACGAAGGCTAAATCCATAGCCATCTGAAAGGTGGTCCCTGCGTTCATCATCCCAAAGGTCATTTCGGCGTACATAAATGTCCCCCATGGTGTGGTGAATGTTTTTTTTCTTTGTCTTCTTCACATACTACTATGTGATTATAACCAAAGTACCCATCCAATAAAGGAATCATGTGGGAACCTACTAACCTTTTCAAAATATGGTCCATCTTGGGCAGGGGGTAGTTGTCTTTTAGGGAACACTTGTTGATATTTTGAAAATCCACACTCAAGTGTATTTCCCCACTCTTTTTCCTCACAGGTACCAAGTTGACCACCCAATCTGAGTACCTCAAGGGTACAATAATTCTGGCATCAAGCGTTCTTTTCAACTCTTTTTTCAATTATGGACATTATCATGGGATTAAATTTCATGATCTTCTATCTGAATGGATTAGCACCATCCTTCAAAGGGATCTTTTGTTGGATGATGTCAATTTCAAATGTCTTCAAATCTTCATACGACCATGAAATGATATCCACAAAAATTTTCATGAGGTTGACATAACTGTCTTTTTGTTCTGGAGGTAGTGCCTTGGACAGTTTGACTATTTTGGGATTTTCAACAGTCACAATGTTGCAATCCATCACTTCCTCTTATTTTTTTTTTTTATGGTTGTTTCTTTGGAGACATCATAACTGTCAAATAACCTTTCTAGTTGCACTAGACCCCTGGGGATGTGATTTTTTTTAAGTTCCATAATGTTGTGGCCAACCAACTTATTCAACAACTAAGATGTTTGCTGATAAGATGATTCATCATATTCACCCTCTTGATCTATTGAGATACTGAAGAATTCTTCAATGGTTTGTAGAAATATCTGCAGCTCCAAATAATCACTAAAGACCTGCCAATGCTTTATGTTGTCTGGTATGGTTTTCCTATGTATGAATTCCACTTGATACTTGATATTTGTGCCAATGGGAGTTCTAAAGGTGCTGGAAGCCAATGCCAAAGAATCTGCCTTTTGATTTACCTCTCTAGGAATGAAGGATATATTAAATTCCAAATATAAATTGGCAACCAGGTCCCACACTTCATTCTTGTATTTCTTGAGCCTCTGTTTCTTAGCTTGATAGATGTTTTTTACTTGATTGATGATTAACTCAGAATCACCAAAACCTTCCAAACTTTCAATGGCCATGTCTTTGGCATCCCTCAATCCAAGCACAGGAGCTTCATACTCATCTATATTGTTAGTAGTCTCGAACTCTAGCTTATAAGAGAGCGTTATAACCTCCTATGCAGGGGAAATGAGGGTTATACCATCCCCATAACCTTCTTTTGATGAATATTAATCGAAATACATCTTCCATACTTTCTTATGTTGATTTGTCGACAACCAATTTTTGCATTTGCTGAATGTAATGTCTAGTTCTTCATTATTTAAATGAAAAACAGATGACCCAATCTCATCCTCAATAGCATAAATTGGATGGTTTCTTGGATTATGATGGTCACTAACGATGTATGCCAATTTGACCTCCTTGTATATCCTCCTGTGTTCTCCCCCAAAAACAGGGATGGTGGCATATGTGAGGTCCATTTGTAATGATCCTTCGACCTTCTTGGCCCACATCCTAGAAAAAAACATACCAAACATGGGGGGAATGCAAGCCACAATGATGTCCATCACTACACTCTTCATGGGTAGTTGTGCCAAATAAACCACCATATATTTTATTAATCCCAAATATTTGACTTTTTTGGAGTCAAAAGAGTAAAGGTCTTGATAGGGTTTGGTGATCTCCAGACCTAGTTCTTCCATAACAACCTTAGGCATGAAATTGTGTGAGGCACTTGATTCCATGAGATAATTATGTAGTATATTGTCATGGACATTTTGATGGGTATTCTGTATACTAATTCCGTCAATTAAATTGTCAACTCGGGGTAAGTAAAATTAGAGTTTTGGCACTATATGAGCCAAGGTAGAAAACGTAATGGAAGTATTATCTAACTAGGAGATGGTCTACCTAGGTATCAACACTCTATCAATATACTTTCTAAAGATATGAATATTTTCAGTTTTCATCAATTAACAAATTCTATTAATGAGATTTAAGTAATTCTAGGATTATGAAATATTTACCCTAAGCAGCTTCAAACATCGAAGTGATGGATTATTTCTAAATGATCAAATAACAACCTATTTTAAACTAGTTAATCTATTCAATATTTTTAATTAAGAAACAACAAGTAAATTACCTCTGAGTTATTTTGATCTATATATATTTGAGAAAATAAGCAAGTAAACAACTAACCTATCAAGACTATTTTGACAAGTGAACTCTATTCTTAAAAAGAACTCATAACTATTTCTATTTTGCGAAGAATAAATTTTAATCTACTTAATCAATAGTAAAAGTATTATGACTGTATTCAAATTCTAATTGATCAAAACTATTTCTAACTTGTAGTAACAGGAAAGAAAGTATTCAAAGATGATGATTATGTCTTCGGTGTCGAATGGCATCACAATGGCATCTGACTATTAGTGACAGTTCAAGAGGAATTAATTCAATGTTGACTTCTACAGAGAAATGGAAAGTCTGAATAAGGAAATCTAAAGAAATCTTTGCCATCATAGAAGAAACACTAAGTATTTAGGAAATCCATGTGATCTCTAAACTTCATACATCAATTCAAATTCACTACTTCAAGAAAGCCTATAAACTCATGAACTCATGATTAAAAATCCTAATTCAAATTCACTCTATACATACTTCTAATTATTGATCAATATCAACTTAGAAATTACCAGTCAAATCCATAACTGAGATTTCATGATCTAAACTCAACTAATCCTATCATTAAAAATCATATTTCAAAATTAAAAATTCTTTTAAAAATCATAATCCAAAATTCTATTTCTATCCTATCATAATAAGGCAACATCAATAAGAAAAATAGATCTAAGAAGAATAATTGAAATGGCAAGTGAATCTATCTCAATTAAAGCTATCAAAACTTGAAACAATTAATCCATCAAAGCTTGCAAACAATTTTAAACTAATACTCTATTTACACTAATACTCTATCTAAGTTAATTCTTTGCTTCAATTACCAAAACCAAATTAACTAATTAAGACTTCAATACAACTATTTGAATTAGTCTCCTGCAGGACGATTCATATCTAAGAAGGAAAAAACACAATATTATAATTAACCAGCTCCTACAAGCAATCAAAAATAAAGGAAAGATATCTTAGGTCCTTTGATGGATGTAGAAGGTATATCAACTTTGGAAGTTGATGTAGGCATCTGGGAGGTAGGAGTAATAGAGTGCATGTGAGAGGAAATAGGTTCATATTTTACTTCTTTATCAGGCTCAAACTCTTCTGCAGAAACTTCTCTGAGTCTTTTATTGGGGCTTTCATGATCATAAGACACTTGGATAGGATCTGAAGTGCTTGGAGTTTTTACTTCTTCGAAAAGATTCCCCTTTGAACCAATTGGTTCCTCTTCTATTCGTAGGAAATGAAGGCAAATCTTGATGAAATTAATCTTGTAACTTCTTAGGTTGAAGATCAATAGGTGTTGAGGGTAATGGAGAATTATCAGTAGACTTTTTGGTTTTCTTTCCTGATGAGATTGCAAGGGAATCAACACTTTTCTTGGCCTTTTGTTCATAAAAAGAGATAGTTTGAGTTGGAGGGTGTGGAATATTTGGAGAATGAGGCTTGTATGGAGTAACAATCCCTAAATCAATTGATCTCTTGTTGTTCTTGACTGTGAGATGGGGGTTTGATAATTGATAGAGGAATTCATCCCATTTTTTACCCTATTTTTTCAACTCAGTTATGACAAGAAATTTGATGAGGATGTGGTGGAATAGAAAATTATGAGGATTGGCCACATTTTTATGCACTTGGGAAGACATTTTCTCAATAAATTTCAAGAAGTAGAAAGGAAAATCCAGGGGCTTATTAAATTGGAAATGAGCTAACATATGAAAATGGAAAGCTTTGAAGACAAAGTACCTACCTTCATAAGTGATAAGCCTAGTAATGATGATCAGGGGATTAATCAATTCATCCTTGATCCATTATTTGGAGTACCCTTTAGCTCCATAAAAAAATTTAAATTTAGGCTTGAATACTCTGTTGTAGCTTGGTCGTGGCAATTGATGGTGTTTGAACCATCGATCTCCAACCCATGGCGATTTCATGGTTGAGGCAATTGAATCCTCAGATACCAAGAAGTCCACAGACCAATGTTCCATCGAACCCAAGAGTGAATTATAGTGAGACACCATCATCATGGCCTTGCAGATAGACCAAGAATGGTCCCCACCTTGCGTGAAGGAAAATCTCTCTACACTCTGCAAATTCGGGAATGGCTAGAAGCTCGACATAGGAGTAAGTTTCATAGTGTTTAGGCATGGTTACAACATGAAGGATGAGCATAGGAACGAAATTGGGAAGAGGGTGAGCATGACACAACAAGCAGGGGATGAGTGGAATGGTAATTGGGGAAAAACACCCAATTTATAATGCAATTAAGGTGGAAAATGGTTGAATTCGTGAGTGATATCATCACATGTGATTGCCATGTGTGGCTATGATTGCGAAGCATTTGAATTTTGAATGGTTTACTTTGGAGGCAATTGCAATCATGTGTGAATTAGATCAATGTCCAAGTCTTTGACCTGGACATTTGATCATAAACATGCATTAAACATTTTTTTTTTAATTTAATTATCAATGTGAATTTTAACAACATACCATTCAATCCATATCAACTTACCAGTGAACAGGTGTATCAATTCGAATGATCATTTTTTTCCTGCAATCTTGCTCATTTACAGTATATCCATACCTCATTTGATCCTTAATATGGCGCTTCATCCAACCATCCAGATGACACCCCATCCAGTCTTCCAAATGGCACTCCATATGGCACTCCATATGGAACTTCATATGGTACTCCTGTGCAAATAGAAATTATGCCCATTATAATGGACATTCATCCATAGCACTCAGCTTGGGCAATTTCTAGAAGTCATGGTAAACAGGAGTATGGACAGGATAAGTGTGAATAGAATGATCCACTGTTAATTTCCTTTTCATCATTCTTGTAACGTTATAAAACAATTTGTTCCTCTACTAAATAATTTGTTTCTCTGTCCATAGGCATGTAACACAAATCTTTAGTGAATATTTAACAGTCTGTAATTGATACAAAGAACCAGTTAAGCGATCTTTCAAAAAAAATGTACCACAGGATTATAACACAGAGTGATGTAAGCGGTACAAAATTTAGCATTTCAATAAGAATATCTGTTGATAGAATAGCCCAGAATATCATGAAAAAAATATAACAAAAGTTGTGCAAAGATTCTACTTCCTCTTATCATGGATTATAATATAGATAGGCAATGTTTATCATTTGTTAGCTCATGAAACCCCTCCCCCACTCTTAAGTATTATGACACCTCACAATAAAAAATATAGGGAACCAATCAATTCTCCCAATAGCCTAATATTTACACCTTTCCAAGTGTAGAGATAAATTTCACACTTTAGTATGATGAGACGGTTAAAATATGGCCCCATCTGTAGGACAAAACATCCTACATATAGTTAAGAAGAGGTAGGTGAGAGAGTCTTATGATAGTATTAAAGTTAGTTCCCAATGGAAGATTTATGGAGTTCATTGACCTTTTCTTAACCATGCATACTTTTTTTCAACTTTGTCTACAAGTAATGTCATACATCAGGACAAATTTAAGATTTAGGAATTTTATTTATTGTTTGTTAGATTATCACCCTCGCTAGGTAGAATGCCCCACTGTCAGCAAGCCTGTTCAGTACTCCGATGGGTTTACCTAGTCATACCACATGCCAGTACCTGTTGCCAACAGACCTGTTTAGAATCCCGACGGGTTAGCCTCTTACACCCTTTTACAACAGAGACTGGTCCACCATCTTTTAAGATTTTTATATAAAGATTGTTTTTTTCAAGAAGATGGGGAGACAACTCTGAAAAATTAATTTAATATTGGGATGGTATTTATGTTAGAGGATGAATCTTCTTGATGTATTCCTTATAGATTTTCCTGATGTAAGTGTTAAGCCCTAATATTGGCTCATTACCCCTTAATTAGGGCATATTACATTAGTAATGTTATTTTATTTATGTCGCCTTTATTCCATTAGTTGTAATTATACCTCCTAGTCTCCTATATATACCAAGGAGACATTTTCATTTGGAATCATCTTGTACTTGAATATTTAAGTGGGGTAAAAGGAGGTTTCCCCCTCGAAGAGGCTTATTATATGAAATTATCTCTTTTTCAAGGTGTTGAGTACTTTTTCTGAGGTTTTTCTATGCTATATTGATATTTGGTTCTTAACATATGGTATCAGAGCTCAAGGTCTTAGGGTTTCGTTACTACATCTAATACACCTTGGAATTTTAGCTATAACTTTTTTTTCTACAATTTTTTAGAAGGCACAACTTGGCATATATTTAGTAGAGGGATCAAGGTACGTTGGGTTAAAATTTCAACTTCTGAGGCCTTATAATTTTGTAGATACAACCTGTACAAGATAGGGTTCGGGAATCATCCTGAACTGAGTCATTGCAAAATTTTTACTATAAAACATTTTATGTAATGTTTCAGACTCTGAACTCGGGAGGATATTCACAAAACTTAGTAAGGTATCTATGGTAAAACTTTCATCTTCTGGTTCATCTTAATTATGTAGATACACCCTATGTATGATAGGGTATTTGACTAGTCCTATTGACTAGTCTCAAGAAGGTGTTCCAGGTAAAACAATCATAACTTTTTCCTAGAGTATCCAAATTGAGTGGGACTAGTTTCATTGGATCATGGATAGTCTGTAGGATTTCTGGTACAAGTTGCAGAATTTTGTATCAATTATTTTGTGCGGGGCATGCTATACAAGTGAGATATCCTGGAAAGTCCAAAAATCGGCAAGTTGTGGGGAAGCTACCATAAATTCCATTGGAACATACAATTTTGATCAGACCTATGGCATTGCAAAGAAGAAATATCAGAGAACTACATAAAATAAATTTTCATACCCAGAAGGGCCAAAACTTGGGAGATACAACAAAAGAAAGATTGTCTAGCAGAACCACCTCAAAATCAAGGTTCAAAAGTGACACTTGGCCAACATTGCACCCAAAAAGGGAACTTCTACACCAAATAACCCTTCAGACAATCCTACTTGGACTCTTGATGAAGGTGAAGAAATGCGTAGGGACATAAATGATTTATAAAACAATATAGTAACAAAAGATGAACTACAAGAGATGGAAGCTAAGTTGGAGGCAAATATGGATGGTTTAAAAGAGGAGATCATGGAAGTATTGAAAAATTTCGTAACACAGAAGACACTTGAAAGTGAAAATGCATCCCATGAAATTCATGATGAGGATACAAGGAAGGTGAATCAAGAATGGAGAAACTCCAACTTTGGTTTGAAAACCTAATTTATTCTAGCAGTACTCATACTTTCATTCACTATAAATTAGCCAAAGCTCTCAACTGCTTTGTATATCCAGCGCCAGAGTTTCAAGTCATGATTGCAGATGGAGGAACTATCAATTGCTCAGAAAAATGCAATAAGATCAATCTTACTATGGGGGAATATGTAATGAATAGTCCAATGATTGCTATACCCATAGGTGGTGCAGATGTTGTACTAGGAATCCAATGGTTACAATCATTAGGAATAGTGGATTTTAATTTTCAAGAACTTTTCATGAAATTTTCATTGGAAGGAAAATAAATTGAGTTAAGAGGTATCACAGGGAAACCCGGTAAGGT
>ML781826.1:897840-921704 GCA_009831015.1 Picea engelmannii
ATCTCATCCATAGCTTTCTTTTTTCATTTAAAATTTTTTCATCAAAATTTTCTTTAGGGTTTTTAGACAAGTGTGAGAGTCATTTTTTAAGTTGTTAGTGTGTGATTTATTGAAGTGATTCTTTGCGATCTACGATTAGGACAGAAGTTTTTGTTGGTTTTTTACTTGTTGATATTTTTCCTTTTTGCTTTTTGAGCATTCAAATAAAAAAAAAAATCTTCCATTTCTTTGTTTGGTTGAAAAGTGTTGTTTTGCATTAGTAACTAGGGAAAAGTCTTTTCTTTCTTAAGTTCTTGATAGTTTACTTAGATCGTAAGTATCTCATAGTCAAGTGAAATCCTGCTTTAAGTTTTCTATTCAAAATATCTTAGAAAAGTTTTTTTAACCAAAAAAAAAAAAAAAAAAATTGAAAAGTTTGTGAAAATTTGCGTTAAGTGAAGTTTTTTGCTTCCAACTTTCTGTTCATTTTTAATTTCATCTTTCAAACATCACTAGTTTCACTTTCATACCCTTTGACATAAGACAAGCCATAAAATTAATGCTACATCTAAAATTCATTAGACTTTTATGTTTGTAGGGTTAACCAACTAGTTCAGGTTTAGGGCCTTGGATTAGGTTAGAGAGGAAACTCTTCAAGGCCATTAAAATCAAACATTGGAGTCTGAGTTAGGGAGTGTCCAAGTCCAGTATCATGAAATTTATTCAGGACCCCCCTTCAACATAGGGGATAAACATGAGGTCGCGTGCGGAAAGGTAGCGGAGATAACCCCTCCAAAGCTGGACCAATTGTAGTGGAGAACACATATAGAGGGTTTGTTTTGGGATTCCGTCGATTGCATTTTCCATGGGGCTTCCTGGGTCTCGAATCCATTCGATGTCCTCAGTTGTCTTCTGGACCATTTACTTGTGATACCCTTGACAGGTTTCAGGATCGATACCTTGCTCATTGTGGTCTACCCGAGTTTCGACTGTACCCGCCTGATGACTGTTCGTGCGCTGGCAACCTAGTTTCCTATATTTTTTAGGGACATACACATGTGACTATGGGGGTATACCACGGTACCTAAGACATACATCGAGCCATGATTTGCAGAGTATACCTGAAGGGTGCTTCCATGTTCGAGTTGCACTTGCTCTGGTAAGTTGCTCTGGTGTTGGTTGTTGTAACTGTTCTTGCAATTAATTTAGTGTTTGCCTGTCTTATATTATAGGGACTTTTTTTAGTGTGTGTTGTTTTCAAATTACTAGAATGCCCTCGAGTGTCTTTGATATTCTCACATAGTAGAGGATCACGAGCTCCACCAGTCATGAAGGCTTCTTGTCTTGCCATCGATTACATTGGAGCCACCCCCGCCACCACTAAGGTGAAAGATAGACCAACAAGGGTCTTTTGAAGCGACCGGGTCATAATAAATTGTGCTTGACCAACATCCAGAGGAATCGACCATTTTATACCTTAGAGTGAAACCTTTTGGTCTGGTTGAAACCTCCACCATTGATCCTTCGACACCCACCATCGTACCAATTCATCCTTACGAGTGCCAGACAGTGTCACACACAACAATGGAAACAAATGTTGTTACTCCTTCTGGGAATTCTTCAATTCCCACTATTGTTGTCACCGCAGGAGAGTTTCCACCTCCTAACCCACCATCACCGGTCCAAGCCACCATGGTCTCAACCGCCTCTACATCGCATAGTGTTCTGATCCTGTCTCTGGCGACGACCACAACCCCTTTCACACCAAGTGCGACAGGCCCTCCGTTCTCATATGGGATGCCTAGTTCAGGTACAAGTCCTGTACTTTCCTACTCCACTTCATAGACTTCAGGTCTAGGGGTAGGAAGCTCTAATGCTCCTCTACAAGGACACATGGGGGGCACTCCTGCTCCTTTTAATTCTTTCCCTTACAAGGGAGGTCATATACTTCCTTTGTCCCCTTCACTTAGTGGCACGCATCAACAATCTATCGTGCCACCTGTACACCGTAGTTTCCTTGGAGCGGGGAGTCAAGGACCACCTTCGCATAATATGCCAGTAGGTTCAACACTGTTTTCTTTGTTCGGTGTGTTTGGTAACAATGCCTTCTCATCAGCTACTTTCCCAACTGGGGGCAACCCCGGTTTCGGACAACCTATTCCTATGTAGGGTACTATTCCTGCACAGGGGGCACACCTAGGAACTTCTTCCACATCAGGGCCTTGGGATTCTTGGCAGGGATCCATTCCTTCATCAAGAATGCTGATCTGGGGTAATTCTTTTCACAATCAATGGAACCTCGAAAAAAGCATTATGCCTATCCCCACGGGACCGAGATGGGGCAATTGTTTCCAAAGTCCTTCGAATGTAATGCATGCCCAACCATCTATGTCCTATTTTGGAAATCAGCCGATGATGTCTCCTCACATGAAAAATCCATACGCTGGCCATGGCCATGGTTTTTACCAGAACCTAGTCCAGCAATCAAACTTTTCCTGGAAACCTGGTGCCAGCCAAACTCTAGGCCCCTTTTTCCCAGGTTATCACCAACAACCCAAACTACCCTTCCTGGTAACCTTTCATTTTCCAGACTTGACAAGGTTGTTGAATGACCCTATCTGTCATGATCCGCATTGGCCTCCTATGCCGACGAAGTTTCCTTCGGACATCCAAAAGTTCGAAGCCAAGCCTAATGAAGATCCAGGAGATCATGTGACTACCTTCCATCTTTGGTGCTCATCTAACTCGTTGAAGGACGACTCCCTACAGTTGCGATTGTTTCAACGTACTCTCATTGGGAGTGCCGCAAAATGGTAGATTGAGATCGATCGCTCAATATACTCTTCCTTTGGTGAACTAGCGATGGCTTTCCTAAACCATTTCCATTTACCTATGAGAGACGACACTGGCACCGAATTGCTGGCCAATTTCTCACAAACAAAAGAGGACCATATCTCTGATCACATCCGAGAATGGAGACGTCGAAAGAGTCTAATTAAGGTACCAGTCCCACCAGCATTAGGGTTATAACAACTATGGCATACAAATTGGAGTTGCCTGCATCTTTACGAATAGACCAAGTTTTCCATGTTTCATGCTTAAAGAAGGTTATAGGCAACAATATCCCAGTTAAAACTATATTGCTATAACTTGACGAGGAAGGAAAAATCATATTGGAGCTAGAAGCCATCACTGACACAAGAATTCTCCAGTTGAGGAATAGATCCATTTCAGAGTATCTCATTAAATGGAGGAAACTATTGGCTGAAGATTCCACTTGGGAAGATGAGTCTTTTATACAGAAGCATCCAGAGTTACTCAAGTGTTGTGGACAACACTTGTCTCAAGGGGAGGGGCATGTTAATCCCTAATATTGGCTCATTACCCCTTAAGTGGGGCATAGTACATTAGTAATATTATTTTATTTATGTCGGCTTTATTCCATTAGTTGTAATTATACCTCCTAGTATCCTATATATACCAAGGAGACATTTTCATTTGGAATCATCTTGTACTTGAACATTTAAGTGGGGTAAAAGGAGTTTACCCCCTCGAAGAGGCTTATTATCTGAAATTATCTCTTTTTCAAGGCGTTGAGTACTTGTTCTGAGGTTTTTCTATGCTATATTGATATTTGGTTCTTAATAGTAAGGGGTACTTAAGTGGACGTACCCTTACTAAATATATGGTATAATCAAGAATTTTTAGTGTGTAGTGGAAGGTACCATTGGAAAAGAATAGAAAGGTATATTTAGGATCAACTCACTTTCTTCTTATTTTTTAAGTTATAGTGATGTTTCCATGGATAACCACTAATAAGACATTCTGTCTACTCTTTAATAAAGATAGTTTACTCACCTACTAAGGGTTCTTGGGGAAATTCTATGAGTAACCTCTAGGTTTTATAGTCAAGGTGTCACTTCCTTATATCCTCTAGTGGTGGAGGTTAAGAGCAATTGCCATTAAACATGCCCTAAGAAAAATGAAGATATAAATTTTTGAAAAAATGTGGCTAATTATAGCAAGTCATTATTCAATTAATGCTTAGCATACAACAAGGTTCAAATATAGAAATATATGTTTGAAGGGAAAATACTTCCCTTTTTGTCTCCTTGAAATTTTCCACTCGTGGTGAAATAAATACCTGTAGAAATCTATAGAATTGTTTATCAACAAGAACGTGCTTCAAATTATTTACATATGTACAGTCAAAATTAAGAAAAAGTTTCAAGAACAGGGGGAGGGAGAAGAAAATTCCCCATCTATTAAGGCCAATTCCTTGTCAGTTGACATGACATGTAGAAAATCTTCGTTGGAAATGGGTGTGTGGTAAAGTTTGACTCGGTGTCCATTCACTACGAAAGAGACTCGTCCATCATCAATTGTTTTGATCTTAACAACCCCATTATCATATACAGTAACTACCTCATAAGGACCCAACCACCGATTAGTAAGTTTTCCTTTAAAAGTTTTAAATCGGGAGTCAAACAAGAAAGACCAATCACCAGGTTGGAATTGTTTCTTCTTAATAAATTTTTCAAGCCACTTGCTCCTCTGGTTTTGAACTAACATTGTTCATTGGATAGCATCTTTCCTAATCTCATCCAACTCGTTTAATTGTAGGGCTCGTTGTTTTTTTGCCTCATCTAGGTTTAATCCCAATTGTGCGGCAATACAGAAAGTCCTTACCTAGAATTCTATTGGTAGAAGTACTTGTTTTCCATACACTATCTCATAAGGGTTATGCCCAGTGGTGTTTCTCCAGGTGGTCTGATATGCCCACAAAGCCTTCAGAATCCTATCAGCCCAATCCCTATGGTGTAATTGAACTGTATTGGTTAAAATATCTTCCAAAACTTTGTTTGTGGACACTACTTGACCATTAGCTTGTGGGTGATATTAACGATACTTGTAGTGCTTGATCCCATATTTATTCGTTAATTCTTTCATCAACTTGGAAATGAATTAGGTTCCTTGGTCTATAATAATTTCATGAGGAAGACCAAAGTGGATAAATATGTCTTCATAAATGAATTCAACAACTTATTTTTCAGTATCCCTAAATAAGGATTTTCCTTCTACCTACTTGGCGACATAATCTGTACAAATCATAATATAATTCTTCTTATGAGACATGGGTGAAATTGGTCCCACAAAATCAAGGGCCCATTTCTCGAAAGGTTCTATCATAACTTGGGCACGCAATGGAATTTTGTCAACTGAAGTGGGTCTTCCTATCCTTTGACATCTATCACAACTCCTCACATATTTGGCAACATCCTTAAAAATTCTAGGCCAATAGTAGCTTCAATATAACACCTTATATGATGTATGTTTGTCAGAAAAATGGCCACCACATGGTCCATCATGACAACTTCATAGGATTTCTGGTATCTCATCTTCTCAGACACATCTACAAATAATCAATTATGGACTAGTACAAAAAAGGTCATGGCCAACCCAAGAGTTGTTAGCACTTTGCGTGATAATTGGTAACTTCCTAGTAGCCAAATAATTTTCCATGTCTACAAACCATGGGGTATTTACAAAGAGGGAAAAAATATTCTCATCTAGAAAACTATCAACAAGAATATCATTACCCTCATGTTTTATGCATGAAAGAAAATCAACTACTAAATTCTCCTTTCTAGGTTGGTCAAGGAAAATGATATTGAAATCTTGCAATAACATGATCCACCTAGTCACTTGGCCATGGGTAATGGGATTATTCATAAGAAATCCAATGGAAAAGTGATCTTTATGTACAAATACTTCGTATCATGTGATGTAATGGAGAAATTTATTGATGGCATGGACGACTACCAAGAATTCATGTTCGATAACTGTATAGTTTAACTCAACATGGGACAAGTTCTTACTCACAAAATAAATGGCATAGGACTGAAGGTCTTCTTTCTTCCCTAATACTCCTCCTATTGTAGTATCAGAGGAATCAATGGATATGTGAAATGGAAGTGCCCAATTCCCCCCCCTAATAACTGGTGCCACAGATAACTTAGCTCATATAATTTAAAGGCGATTTGACATTGTTCAGTCCAAACAAAATCAACATCTTTTATTAATAATCCAAACATGGTTGCAACAATCTTTGTGAAATTTTCAATAAATCGGCAGTAGTATCTGACATATCCAAGAAATATTCTTACCTTTTTTTGAGTCTTGGGGGGTGGAATTTTGATGATTACCTCAATCTTAGAAGGATCCACTTTAATCCCTTCAGATGAAACATGGTGTCCTAATACTACTCCTTCAGTCAAAAACATATTAAATTTCTCTTGACTTAAGGATAGGTTCATTTATTGACATCTGATAAGAACTTTATCTATATTATCTAGGGTTTCCTGGTAAGTATTTCCATATATTGTAAAGTCATCAATGTATACTTCCACACAATCATGAATAAGATTAGAAAATATCCCTAGTAATGTGGCAGGAGAATTACACAAACCGAATGGTAAGACCCTATAGGCATAGGTGCCCAAAGGACAAGTGAAAGTAGTCTTGTCATGATCCTTGGGTGCTATGAGAATTTGGTTGTACCCGCTATATCCGTATAGGAAGGAGAAGTATTTATTCCCTCATAAGGTATCCAAGACTTGGTGAATGAAATGAAGGGGGAAATAATCCTTTATAGTTGCCTTATTAAGTTCCCAAAAATCAACACAAATTATCCATTTCCCGGTTACTTTCTTTGGAACCACTACCAGCGAGGATACCCATTTACTATTGGAGATCGGATAAATAAATCCGACATTCAATTAATTTTGTATCTCCTCTTTTACTATATCCTTGAGTGCCAGGTTCATCCTCCTCTGGGGTTTCCTAACAGGTGCTATTTCTGCCTTGGTATATATGTGATGAATGCATGTATAAGGGTGTATACCCTTCATATCAGTGTATTCCCAGGTGAATTCCCCTGATTGTTCTTTAAGGACATTTACTAACTTTTTTGGTTGGTCTTCATCTAGTCTGGAATTTATATGTAGGAATTTCCCTAGACTAATCTCATAGGGCATGGTATAAGATGTGGCATAATCATCTATCTAAAAAATAAAATATGTCGAAGACAAAGTTGATGGGTCCAAATGTTCCTGAAATTATTCCCCAAACCTGTACTCAAATTGGGGAAAAGATTGTGGAAAATCAACACACATGATAGCAGAAACAAACTAGTTTAGAACATTTTCCATTTTTTTCTCTTGAAGTGCCCAAGAATGATCACTTTGCAACATGGGTTCTTCCCAGTCCTCATTCTCGTATGGACATTCCAGCCACCATATATTCTCCATGATAGGTTGATATGGTGGTTATATGGTAAGAGTATGTATAGAAAGTCCATTTGAGATGGTCATTTCACCTTCTCTACAACCAATAAATGCATTGGTTGTGGCCAACCAAGGTCTTCCCAAAATAACGGGATGCGCTTTGGTAGGATCCTTTGAATGAATGACAAGAAAGTATATTGGATATTCCCATGAGGCTAATGTAACTATGATATCATCCAATATTCCTTTAGGTATAACTCTTGTCTTATCTACAAATTCCAAAATAGTTGGGGTAGGTCTAAGAAGAAGTTTTAATTGTAATTCCTCCAAGGTAGTAACATTCATAACATTAATGGCTGCCCCTAGGTCTATGAGAGTGTTTCCAATGGGAGCCTTATTAATGGTTATTGTTACAACATGGTTCCTTGGATTCCCATATTTTGTTACCCTAGGCTGCTCTGATATGTACTAAGAGAATTCTCCTATCAAATGTATTGTTGGAGAATCCTTTTGCTTCCTTATTGGCTTCTTAATACACAAATATTTGACCACCTTACTGTAAATTGGAATTTCCTTTATGGCTCGTAACAAGGTAATTTTGACATAGATATTCTTCAATTCATTCAAAATGTCAAATTTCGGTCGAGTGGTAGGTTTCTCAATCACTTATCTTTCTCGATAAGGAGGGACTTTTGTAATATGTGAAGATTCATTTTGGGTAAGCTTGCATTCCTATTTTTTAGGAAAGATAACATCTTCCCACTTAGTATCATTCATGGGTTGTTCAAGAGTTTCATCTTCTTATTCTTCCTAGATGACTACTGAAGGCCTCTTCCTATCTAGAACTTTTCCCGACCTTAGTTGAATACCTTGCATGAGAAATAACATATGTCATAAAGGCTTGCATATCAATATTGTGAAGAGGTTGAGTTGGTTTGTTATTGGGGTTGGGCACTGGTTGTGCCGATAATAATGTCGGTCTTGGGGAGCTTGTCTTCTGGTATTGCTGGGGTTGTTGTGGAATAGGAGGTAAAAGTGGGGGAATAAAACATGGCAAAAGTTGTGGGATGTTTGGTGGAAACTAGGGGTAAGGATGAGTGGGCATAAGGACAGGTGGAGCTTGAGTGTTTCCTTGGGTATTCCCTCCTCCCCATCCTTTTAGCCAAGGATGGTCATACTGTGTAGACCATTTTTTCCAAATCGGTGAGTTCCACTGTTGTGGTTGTTGATAAGGGTGGAACTTGAGGTGGTAGATCCAGGTATGTAGGTTGACTCCTAGGCTTCCATGGCATCCTAGGTGTTGTTCTGGGGTCCTATATCCCTTTAAATCAACAATAGGAACCAAACATGCCACCAAGGCCCAATTAGACTCCACAACATTTGATAGTGGAATGTTTCTCTAGATCTTGCAATTCGACCAATTAATCGATGGGATTTATGTAGTGATTTATAGGATATCTTCTCGTGAAAAATTCTTCTTCAATTTGAACGTCGTTCTCTTTTTGTATTTCCTCTTATAGGTGGGTTTGATAAAAGATAGGTGTTGGTATAAACCAGTTGGGTAAAATAAAAAGGGGGAAACTTAACTACTGAGGAAGGCTGAGCTCAGGATAACCCTTGTGCTCAAGCATGCAGACAAATATTTTCATACCTATGATAATCCTAGTACTAATACATCAACTTGGTGGTATTTCAATTATTTACTGAGATACAATTATCGAAAGAAAATATACATGCAATAAAATAATGTAAAGAAAATTATTTTCCTTAACTCCAATCACTAATCACACATTAACCACACGATTTGCTTTCCATCATTAGAGATACGAACTATAAAAAAATTGAATCAACTAACTTATCAATAGATTCAAAAAATCTTACTCATTACAACATCCATTCATGAGATAAAGTCAGAAGTAATTCCTCCTTATGATCCAATCACACATGCCTTTTATGAAAAACAAAAACTTGTCTTTGGTCCTCTAGAGGACTTCTCAATTAAGGTAGTTTTGAAATAGTTCTTTACAATTACAAAAATGAGAGTCTTTGCAAAAACCATCAACCTCTTCTAACATGTCGATCCTCTTATTTATAAAACATTATTAACTAAAAATAACTATCAAAGTGCCAGATAAGTCAAACAAAACATCTCCACATGGAACTTTCATCTCTTAGTATTCTCAAAGTCATCAGATGGTTTCACTTGAGTGGATGAATCTTTTCATACTCTGACCATTTGATGAAGAGTTCCTCGTGTGTGTTTGCATATGGGAATATGTGTTGGTCCATCGGGGTCAAAAGGATATCCTTTATCTCCACTTCCCATGCCCGATACTTGATTTCTTTAACACTTAACTGTTGTAACCCTGTTCGAGCCTTGATAGGGTGCTCCATGAACTGATGTACTTGACCTGGTGCCATGTTTTCCATGTTTTCTATCTCCACAGTCCATGATTAGTCTTGTTTTGCATATAGTTTGACTATGTCATGCAAGTCGATAACGTCCTCGGGTCCACCGAATTCGGGGAGACCGATGTCTCTCATTGCTCGATTGATCGTGGTCCAACTCTTTTCGCAATCAGCCCAATTCTCTTTTATTTACCACTGAGGTTCTTGGGCCATCTTCACCCAGTATTCGGTCAAATTCCTTATAAGGTCGATGTTGATTTCCCTTAGCACCCGAATGTGGTGATCTTTGACGCCTCAACCCTTTTGAACCACACTAATGTAATCAATTCTCTCCATTGCTTGGTGGGACTTCTAATACCATCTTTCCATGTCTTTGCACGTTGCTAGCGCCATACGGGTGTCTTCCTAGAATTCGGTTATCCCTGCAGTGAAAAGGTTCCACTCACTCCTGAATTTGCTGTAGGCATCCTAGAATTCACTTCTCAAGAAAATCGTGGCTTGTGTGGAGTCCTGATCGTATTTCTCCAAATGGAGCAGATTCTCCAACTCCTTTATCACAATGACCAACTCCTCTTCATATTTCCTTTCTCTATCGAGCGTGGCATCTGTGATTTCCATCCTTGCATTGATAAGATCACACGTCTTGGCATGCTCCGTGATGATCAACTTCTCCTCTGTGGTGATGAGGATGGAATTGTCTAGAGTAAGACTCATTTTCTTAGTGGTTCTCTTCATGATGTCTTTCCTCTTTTGTTCGTAGGCGATGGATTGCATATCGACAACCTCATCCATAGGTTTAGGGATTTGTTTCTCTCCCCAAGTAAGAGTATTTCCCAAGCTCTTGACGGTGTATATCTGTTCAAGATTGGGTTCCTGAACCTCTTCTGTATGTCCTGATGGCTTGGCCTCTGGTAGTTTCTCATCGGGTGGTAAAGTACTTCTCAAAATTGAGGAATCAGGCGAAGTTTTGGTACTTACTTGGTGATCTGCTATAGAGATGTCAATTTCCTGTAGTGGAATTTATCCTTCTTGTTCGCTCGATCCTAGCTCATCCCTTGAGTTTTCCATTGGGGTTCCCAGTGTATCGAGTAGCTCAGTTTATAAGACACTTTCTACCTCCTGGTCTCTCTATAGAAGGATTTGAATTGGAGCATCGAGAGTTGGGGAATATGCTTTCTTGGGTTCCTTTTCCTTTGTAATCTACACCAGAGTCACCAGGGAAACCTCTGAGCTCTCCTCATAATCAAATATAGTTATTAAGTCATGCAATGGGTTTGGTGCACTAGTCCTACCTTGTGTCCTTGATATCTCAGGATGAGTTGAAATTCCCTTGGGTGATCCGATCTGTGGCGGTGGACTTTCAGGATTTTTTGACCCGTGATTTCTTCAAGTTGTATCGACTCTGAGCCACTTGGATCTCCTCTACTTGCGATTGGGTTGTCAGTGGGAACCCTCATCATCTCCATGATATCCAGGTCATTTTGCAACTGATCAATGAATCTTTGTTCCTTTTCCATCAAGAGAAATCCCCTTGTCTACACCTCTGGTGTAAAAAGCAATCCCCTTCTCTGCACCTATGTGGTCTCTACCACTCTGATTTCTTCCTTGTCTTTAAGGGCCTCTTGAGATGACTTATATATTGTTTCCACCTGTTCATCTATTCTCATGGAATTGAACCTGGTCATGTTTGGTTTGTCCATCCTATGCACCACCTCATCCCAATATTAGGCACACTCTGTGAAGATTTCGTCCTCAAACTTATCATGGGCATATGGCCAACAGGATGACACCTGCGAAGCATGTTGTAGGACCATGCATTTTGTATCATGATTGCGGAATCGACATGTTGGGAAAATGAATTTGAGTTGTCTCAACCATTCTTGTTTGGCTTGAGCAAAATGCTTTACTAGATAGAACCCCACATGGAAACCGTAGGCTATGAAATTTTGTTTCTTGTCTTTGATCAGTGTGGCATTGTAGCCCTGCAGGATGGTCTGATAAAACATTTCTCTCATGAAGAGCCAGTTTGGGACATGAGCTGGTAGGCTATGTGGTGCCTCGGTGGCCCTGAACACCCTAATGTAGGTTTGGCGGTCATCCAAGTACCAATGGCCTACCTTGGATATCATTTTCTTGGTTTTCACTGATAGCCTTGGGCATTCCTTCTTAAAAATAATAAAATAAATGTGGGCGATGAATTCATCACATATGAGTGCATGATATTTCTTGTACCTATTTTCCCATAGCACACTGAAGTAGGTGGACCAAGAGTTATGCAACATGCCTACTTAGATTCATGTCGACGAAGACATTTCTCACGCACATGACATCGAGCAGGTACGAGCCCATGTAGAAAGTTGGTGCCTCTCCTTCCTTTGGCGACTGAGCCTACTATATACAGGTGCTCAACTATTTTGAGATTATTGCTCCCCATTTGAAGGTTCTCCCGACAATTTCCACTGTGTACGCCAAAGGTATCCATGCTTTTGAAAACTTGGAGAAATCCTTTTCTCCATATAGCTGGCAGATGAGATCCATAAAATAGATGTATGGCTCTCTCAGGTTGATTGTTTCATACCATCCATTGCTCCAATTAGTGAAATTCTTGTCTTCCATCCACCATGAAGCCATCAACCGACTCGTTTCATGGAATTCATAGAACTTCACCATGAAGTCTGTGTTGAGCCGCTCCTTTGGGTCCCTGAGCTTGTAGTATTTTTGGACCTCTGTCAGGGGGAAATATCCAATGCATCGATGAATCTAATCATTGATCAAGAATTTCTTCCCATCCATGTGGTCGATGAGCCACTTCAGGACCTCTATGTAGGGTAAAACCGAGGATCTACTTGCCACCATGTGTAAATATGACCGTCAGATGTTCAAGAATGTTTGGTCATTGAGAGCTCTTTCATACGAGACGTTGTGAGGGATATAATCCAGGTATTCCTCTTGGATAATTCTATTGAAGATATCCCCCCTTTGTGGGACCACTACCTTCGATCTGGTGCTTTCCTCTATATCACGAAATCCCAGAGGCTGGACAAAATATTTCTTTTTTGTTGTTTTGATGACAGGCTCCACCCTAGGATCCTTCTTCAATTTCTTTACAATCCTTGGAGAAGAACCTTCACCTATATCATCTTCCTTCAACTTTGGTACTCTAGGCGAGTGTCTCGTAGTTGGCTTTCTCATCGACATTCTTCCTCTGAAGCTTGTTAAACCTAATTTTGATAATAAAAGAGTCAGTTCAATCTTGAGTTTCTCTCTCTGCTCCTCCAGACACTATGGAATTTACCTATGTGCATAATGAATTTGTTCAGAACGGTTCTAGAGATTTAAACATGGATGATCTTATTGTCTCGCATAAGCCATTCAATTCAGTTTATGAGTGAAATTTGAACAAATATGTTGTCGGATATTTAGAGGTGTTTAAACTTGAATTCATCATGGGTTGACGAAGGAGGCATGGGTGGTGATGTGGTCTATCAGAGATTTCAAAATGTTGTTTTAATTGGCACACAAGGTAGAAAATAATGCAGGATCAGGCATTAATTAGTTCCCTAAATGTCCAAAATCCAATCATATCTAACACTGCAAACATCCCATCATGTCGCTCTTTTAGTTGGTGGATCGGGGTCAAGATTATGCTATGAAAATTTTCATTGATATACTCCTACAAAATCTCTTATGCCGATCAATATTTTCATACAGAGCTAACATGGAAAATTTGACTAGGAGGCATGACTAGGATCTAAGGGACCAAAAATAACTCGGAATAAACTAGACTGTACGATCCTCTTACATGGTAAAAATGTGTGTCATTCAAGACTTGTGGCTTCATTTTCTCGTGTCATTTGGATTCAGGACTTTCTTTGAGCCATACGTTTCTAAAATCCAAACCTAACTTGCCGACGCCGGAAAGTGTCAAGGATTGGTGATCGACGATAAACCTAACCAAGTGTTCTTGGGTTGTCTCCCTCGTAAAAGTGTCGATGCTGAAAACGTATCGCGGATCGACGATAAGAGAAATATCTATCTTGGTCAAAATGATTGTTGTGATCTTTCTGGATTTCCCTTAATCTCGATAAGGTGCAACGGGTATCGGTTATCGACGATTTCTTCACGTCTTTTGTTAACATCCGTCTTTCTCGTATTTCGCCGATGTCGCAGGGGATCAACTATGTCTTGAACATTTATGTGAACAACTTATATAAACTAAAAACACCTTCTATCGATGTCGATGAGGATCAGTGCTCAATGACTATTTATTTGTGTGGTTCCTTTACTCACTTGAATTCTTCCCGACACTGAATCTAAGCGCGTTATGTGCAGTGTTTAGCTGTCAATTCTTAATTCAGGTGTTAAGGTCCTTTAGACATGAGGTTTCACAAGTTCAAACAAACTAGAATAGGTTGTAATGGACATGAAAAGAAACAATAATAAAGCATTTCCCAAAATTAAATCTATTCAGACAAATGAAGAAAACAAGTGGTACCCAAAAAGTGACAAAAAATTTGATAAGGCTTTTAGGGTGTGTTGAGTGCTCAAAAAATGGCAACTTGCTGGGCGAAAGAAGAATCTCTTTTCCTTCACCAGTTTTAGTTGATGCAGAAGCTGGTTAGGGACTTGAATAGTTTTTTATTAGAGCCTCTTATGTCCTTGCATTTGAAATTCCTAGGTTGGTGAATTTGGGTATGCCTGTGGGGTTTCAACCTTTATTCCACCTTCATTTCCTTTAACCATGACCCATGCCCTATTTTGACAAGAGTTGAGTAGAGAATTCACTGGCACAATTCATTTTATTTATCCTGATTCACTTTCTACGGTGTTTCTCTACTACCATCGAGCGTCCATAGCCCCAGTGTAGTCACCCCGACATCACAGACCTTGCTTCGCTGTAGGTGAGAATCCATAGTCCCACTGGAGTTATCTGCATACCCTCTCCTACTTTGCACTTATTTGAGATAATTGATTTTATTTCAACAGAATTCCCTGAGCGAGTGGGAGAGGAGGACGTCTGTTATTTTCAAAATTATATGGTTAGGGTTAATCACTTGCTAGATCTATTTTAAGGTACATGTGGTCCTTTCCATCTTACCATATTTCCCTTTAGGTTTTACCAAACCACCAGGAAGACACTTCATCACTTAGCCAAGATTTTTTATAAGCACAGGTTAGATAGAGAACTCGTTTAAAACAATCATAATTCTCCCAATGTTTCTTGTGTTGTATGTAAGCATGAGTCAAGAATAGAGTTTGTTATACTGCATGAACTAAGGTCAACCAAATTCCTTGTTGAACAGAAAATTCAAAAGCATAGAAAGTACTATAACAAGAAAACAAAAATGAAGAAATCCGCAATTAGCCTACCTAAAAACGAAGTATCGTGAGAACACACACATTTTTTTTAACAGAAATATTGTTTTAGGTCTTGGCCATTCACCGGGAGGGTGTCAAGTTCCCCCCTCTAATTTTGAAACCGATACGTGCCTACCCCAATTTTCTCAGCTACCTAAAAAGGTCCAAGCCATATATTTTGAAACTTCGATTGTTTTCCCTTCGGCTCATTCGCTCTGTCTCATTTCAGGACCAAGTCTCCTACTTCAAAACTCTTCTCTTTGGCCTTATGCTTGTCAAACTACCTTTTAACTATCTACTGATCAGAAATGAACTTTGATTTTTCTTTCTCCCTTTATTCATCCAACATGAGGAGGGTATCAATTATTTGTTGTATAACTGATGAGGGTTGTCCTCTAGAATTTTGAGCAAGCTGAAGAGATGGAAGATATAGCCCGTTCGAGAGAATGGCTTCAGGTCCATATACCAGAAAGTATGGGGAATTCGCTATAGATTCCTTGGGTGTTACTATATCAACCCATAAGGCATTATTAAGTGAACTGTGCCAATTCCTCTAGATGTCTACAACTATTTTCTTTAATATCCTCACTAGGTTCTTATTGGTTGATTCTGCCACTCCATTCCCCTGTGGATAGTAGTTTGTAGAGTATTTGATTATGATTCCTTTGTCTAAAGAAAATTGTGTTAATAGGGTGGAAGAAAAGTAAGAGGAATTATTGAAAACAAAGACAAAATGCATATCGAACCTTGTGATCAACTATTTCTCTATGAATTGGATCACCACCTTTTCGAGTCATAGGGACGACCTCTGCCCATTTCGTGAAATAGTTTGTGGCAATCAGTATGTATCTATGTTGTTTTGAAGAACTCAGTGTAATTTGTCCTATGATATCTAAACCCCATTGCTCAAATGGCCTGGGGACGACCATAGGTTGGAGTGGGACAAATGCTCTCTTTTCTCTCCCCACACTAATTTGACATGTTTTACAGTTCCTATCATATGTGTGAGCATCCATGAATAGATTAGGCTAATAATATCCAACTCTCAGTATTTTGTGAGCGGTGGTATTCCTTGTGAAGTGTCCACCTGCAGGACCATCATGGAGCTCCTTCAGAAACTTGTCTGCATCTTCACGTTTGAGACACCTTAAAATTACCCCATCATAATTAACTCGGAAGAGCACTGGATTTATGAGGAGATATTGTGTTGATTTTAGCCTGAGAGCTCTCCTTTCCTTAGGGTTTAGGTTTTCTGGGCAAGTCCCATGGTGTAGGAGATAAGATAATTTTCTATACCAAGACTCCTTCTCTGGGGAGACTTATGAAGCTTCACCAAACCATAATGCCAATTCATTCTCCCATCCGATGTCTTCATTTATTTTGTCCTGGTCTTCAACTGCCAGTTTACACAATCCTTGTCCCTTAACTAGTTTGGCGGGTTTTATATCGAGATCAAATTCTCGGACCACTATAATCCGGTTCCCTCTTCTTTCCCCCATCTCCTACTGAGTGAATAAGGACTGAACTGTGGGATGAGGAACAATGAATTTGGTATGGTTCTTTAGGATGTAAGATCTGAAGTGTTTCACCGCCTTGTACACTGCATAACACTATTTCTCTATAGCAGGGTAATTTAGTTCGACTCCTTGGAGATTAGTGTTCATAAATGAGACTGGGGCCTCATTATTTTCATCATCCTTCTGAGTCAATATTGTAGCTAACGATTGGTCGGAGGAAAAAGTGTAGAGGAAGAAATCTTTGCTAAAGTCAGGACTTCGCAACACTGGAGCTTGAGATATTGCAGTCTTAATATTGCTGAAATCACTTTTTTTTTCATCTTCCCACTTTAATTCAACATCTTTGCAGATCATTTTTTGTAAGGGTTTGATAGTTTCAGCGAAATCAAGGGTGAAATTTCTCACAAAATTGATTTTCCCAAAGAAGAATTGCATAGAATTTTGGTTGTGGGGTAATGGAAGATGAGCTATCTCCCTAATTCGTTCTGGGTCTATGTGAATTCCTTCTTCAGATATAATATGATCTAGTAGTTTCCCTTCCTCGACACCAAATATAGTTTTCTTATGGTTTAAAGATATATCTTATTTCCTACAACTCTTGAAAATATGGGATAGGTGTCGGATGTGATATTCTCTATTATTTGAATACACAGTCATGTCATCCAAATAAACTACTACACACTTGTTGATTAGTCCCTAAAATGCTATGTCCATGGACCTTTGGAAGGCTTCCCCTGCATTGATTGACCCAAAATGAATGTGTTTATAAGTGAAGGTTCCCCACTTGGTTCGGAAGGTAGTTTTCAAACAATCTTCATCTGAAACTAGAACTTGGTTGTAACCTGAAAAACTGTCGAGCGGGGAGAAAATCTCAGAACCAGACACGGTCTGCAAAAGTTGCTCCATTGGTGGGATTGGGTAGTTGTCCTTTTTTGATGCTCTATTGAGGTTTATGAAATCTACACACAGATGGATCTCTCCATACTTTTTCATGACAGGAACCAACTTTTGTACCCATGCAGAGTGTCTAACCTGGAAAATAATTTTACCATATAGTAATTTCTTCAACTCCTAACACATGAGAGTCTCCAGGGATGGGTGGTACTTATGGAGCTTCTGTTGGAAGGTTTTTACTCTGTGTTTTAATGAGATTGTGTGTTGAATTATACGAGTATCATAAGTTTTCATATCTCGGTAGGACTATGATAAAACATCTTGATATTCTCTGAAAAGTTTGAGATAGGCCTTCCTTTCTTCTTTAGATATTGTCTTGCTAATATTTATATTCTTAGGGTTCTCCGAGGTTCCTAGATTAATGGTTTCATACATGGGACAGGAACTCCTTGTCTTTGTTTTTCTTGACCCTTTAAATATTTCCCTTAAGTCAAAAGGGTTTTCTAAATTGGCTACCTCTTTCGATATCATGTGAGACCTAGGTTTGTCAATCAATTGATCTATTTCAGGTTTTTGTACATGGGGATCGATTTCTACTAGTTTCTGCTGAAATATTTCATTGTCAATAGCCATATATTTAAAATTATCCTGAATGGTTAAAAAGTTTATGATCTGTTCATCTGCTTCAAAGACCTTCCAGTTAGAAATATTTTTGGGCACCGACGATTTGTAGAGTAGCTCCACAATGAATCGGGAGTCTTCATAGTATTCTAAAGGGGACAACCACGAGGCAACGGTTTCTAGGGAATCCACCAATGTGTTCTTTGTTCTGAGGATTGTCGTAATGTTGAAGGCTTCAAAATTTTCTATCAGTCTGTGCACTTCCTGTTGATAATTCCTTAGGTGGGGGAAGTTGTAGTGTAAAGTGTTCCTTACTTTCTTAACAATGATTTCAGAGTCTTCGAAAACTTTTAGTTCTTTAATTTTCAAGTATGTGGCTTTCTTTAGCCCTTGTACTAGAGCTTCATACTTGGTGGTGTTGTTTGTGCACTCACATTCTAGTCTGCAGGATAGGAATTTTTTTTTACCTTTGGGATCAATGAAGATAAACCCCACTCCTGATCCTTCTTGTGAATTATACCCATCAAAGTACAAGGTAAAAACTTGTGAGAGAAAACCACCAGTTTCTTTTTGCCTACAACTTTCATCCTTTACTCCTATCTGCTCTGTGATTTTTAACATAGGTTCTTGACAGAAGAGGATTTCCGCTACTGCTGTCAATAATTTTTCTCGAAAATTCATTTCAGAGTTTTGAGTAAGAGGGACATCAGATGAAAGAGGGGAGAAATTCCTAAAATTGGAGTCGCGGGAATAATTTCCTAGCATGAGGAAATCTATTGAAGAAGTTTCATTGAGGGATTCTAGGTCAGTGACAATAGGTTTTAGATATCTTTTCCTATCGATCCTGATAATATTCGTGTGTCCCTTTAATGGAAGCCAAAGGTGAGCCCATTATATACCAAAGTATTTATTTAACTTCTCAGACCAATCTCAACTAAGTATCAATCTATAAACTTCCGGGACATCTACTACAATGATGCCAATCACTTGAACAAATTTTTGGTGTGTCACCATTCTAATCATGACATCCTTGAGTTCTCCCATAAATTTCACCTGGGTTCTGTCTAGTTGTATCACATATTTATCACTTTTGAGAGGGACTTCATTTAGTTTCTTTCATATAGACAATGGCATAACATTAGAGGATTCCCTTAAGTCAACCAAACAATTGTGGATGTTTTTTTTTGAAGACTTCAAATGTTAAGAGGAATGGTGGGACAAAAGGCTTTCAATTTTTGTCTTCAGAGAAAGCGTTCACAGTTTGCTTACTCCTCAGATTTGTGAGGTCTGGATTTTTTCCTTAGTCAGTGCTTGTTATTGGAGTTTCTACATACTTCAGAGCTTGTAATAGAAATTCCTTTTTCTGGGGGATTATACACATGTCCATGACCGATATATTTGCCTTCAATTTTTTCAAATATTCTACTATGTTGTAGTCTATATTGGGTGATTCTAGGGTATGGATGTTCATAGGATTTCTTTGGGAGACAAAATTGTTAATGTTTATGCCATTATTATAGTTCTTTGCATTTCAATAGATAAGAGAAACATAAGAACAAGATCACTGAGAAATACACATTCATAAGAGACACAACATTTATCCTGGGAAACCATCTAGGGGAAGAAAACCTGACAAAAACTTCCTTATCATAAATTGCCAATACAATGTTTAAAAGATAACTCAAACCAATATATATAGTCCTCTCCAAGAGATGCACCACTCTTCTTCTCCTCTCTCCTTTGCCGGTAATAGATCAGAACTTGTCTCTCAAACTGAGCAAGTGAGTTATGTTCAAATGAGGTGCTAGCCTCCTTTATTTATACAAATTCTGGCATGTGTGAAGTGTCTCTTGACTGGCAGGATTGACTTCTTAATCTGGGTGGGTAAACCCACCTTTATTATATTTATGGGTCTTCTTATTAACTGCTGGGGCCGACTTCTTATTCTGCCTATTATAATTGTCTGTTGATCAATCTGCAAAAGGGGATTTGGTCCTAATATAATTACTCACATGATTAATCCACAATGGGGATTAATCCTATAAATAATATATCAAATAATAATAAGAATACTCTTTCCAGTTACATTATTTCAACACTCCCCCTTAACAAGAAGGGTATTCTTCAGCAGCATCATGCGAGAGAGGTCTGCATCATTAGTGGCATCAGGAGGACAGTATCGTCAATATCATCTTCGAACATTGGCTGGCATATTTACGAGTCATCAAAAGTTTTCTTCATCGACAACATCGCCATTCTCGAAAGAATGCCATCATCATCTGCATCAATATGTATCAATAAAAATGATACCTCATCACAGCACTAGGTTGGCACATCACAGTACTAGACTGGCTCAATGTCACAGCTGATAAGATGGTAGCTCAGTGTCAGTCACATCTTGCTTTACGTATAACAACAAGGTCAAAAGCAAGGAATCATCTTGCTTTACATCTAACATCTAGGTCAAAAGCAAGGAACACATCAACATCTCACTTTACGTCTAACAATGAGGTTAGAAGCAAGGAATCATCTTGCTTTACGTCTAACAACTAGGTCAGAAGCAAGGAATCACACATCATCTCTCTTTATGTCTAAAAATGAGGTCAGAAGTGAGGAATCATCATCATCTTGCTTTATGTCTAACAATGAGGTCAGAGGCAAGGAATCATCTTGCTTTACATCTAACAACTAGGTCAGAAGCAAGGAACACACAAGATCATGCTTTACATCTAATAGCGAGGTCAGAAGAAATGACTCATCTTTCTTTACGTTTAACAGTGAGGTTAGAAGCAAGGAATAAATATATACTCCCCCTTTCAGAGAGGGTCCTTTTGGACTATACCAAGCTTATCTCGAAAGTGTTTAAACTTTAATCGAGATAGAGGTTTGGTCAACATGTCAGAAACTTGTTCATCTGTGCTAATGTACTGGAGCTTCAAGGATCCTCTCTATACCATGTCGCGGATGAAATGATAGTGGATTTCTATGTGCTTCGACCTACTGTGGAATACAGGATTCTCTGTCATCTTTATGCAACTCTCGTTGTCACATAGAATCACGGTTGCTCTCATCTCCAAGTCAAATAGGCCAGTCAACAAATTTTGAATCCATATAGCTTCGCAGCTAGCAGAACATGCGGAAATGTACTCTGCTTCTGCTGTACTGAGAGTAATACTGGATTGCTTCCTACTCTGCCATGAGATCATGGTTGATCCCAAACTGAAACAACATCCAGAAGTGCTTTTTCTGTCAGTAACACTTCTTGCCCAATCTGCATTAGTATATCCACTCAATGTGAATTCATGATCTCCATCATAGCTGAGACCATAATCCATTGTACCTTTAAGGTACCTCATCACATGTTTTTCAACCACTAGGTGAACACGTCTGGGCTCTACCAGAAACTGACTCAAGGTGTTCACTGCAAAATAGATGTCTTGTCTGGTATTCATCAGGTATTTGTCTGGTATCCAATAATCTATCTATACATTGTGGCATCTATCAAGTCTGATGAAGTATCGACCAACAACTTCAGCTTCACTTCCATGGGTGTATTCATGGACTTGCATTCTAGCATGTCAAATCTCTTTAATATTTCGACTGTGTACTTCCCTTGGTTAAGGAAGATCCTTTCTGGACTCTGCCATACCTCAAGACATAAGAAGTAATGCATTAGGCCAAGGTCTTTCATTTCAAATTATGTGGAAAGTCTCTTTTTACATTCAGTGATGAGCTTTTATTCTCCAGTTAAAAATAAGTCATCCACATACAATAATAATATTACTGGTTCATTATCCATAATTTTGAAGTAGAGATTTGAGTTTGCTTTACTCTTGGTAAAGCCTAAGCTCATCAAGAACATGTCTATACGGCTATAACAAGCTCTGGGAGCTTGCTTCAATCCGTATAAGGATTTTTTCAATCTGCAGACATGAGAATTCATGTCTTCTACCTCAAATCCTTGAGGTTGCTCTATATACACTTCTTCTTCGATGACACCATTTAGGAAAGCTGTCTTCATGTCCATTTGGTGCAGCTTCCTCTTTATCTTAGTTGCAAGAGATATGATGGTCCTGATCGAAGTGTATCTGGCTATAGGAGTGAATGTCTCTTCATAGTCAATGCCTTCCTTCTAGGAAAAACCACGAGCGAAAAATCTTTCTTTATACTTCTCAATACTTCCATTAGCAGCATGTTTTATTTTGAAGAGAAATCTGTAGGATACCCCATCTTTATTCTTTGATCTGGGAACTATTTCCCATACTTCATTCTTCATTATGGATCGGTATTCCTCTGTCATGACATCTACCCATTCTTTTCTCTGAATGGATTCTTTAGAGTAGGTAGGCTCTTCATCTAGGAGATCACATATCAAAGTCGTGTAACTGGAGAATGGCTTTGGTCTTTTCACCTGTCTTGTGGTTCCTTCTGGAACACCATACTTATCTCCATCTTATATAAGCTCTCTTGCCCAAGCAGGCTTTCTTTTATGGGAGAAGGTCATTTGAGGAGGTTCTTGAACTTCTATTATGTCATGGTCTTCAGGAGTCTCCTCATCAGGGGAAGTTACGACTTCCCTTACAGGTTCTGCAGCTTTGGGAACTTCCCTCATGGATTCTGCAATCCTGGGATTTACAGGTTCCTCTTCATATACTTGTTCAAGTTGGCATCTTCTTGATTTATTAAGTGATGATTCTTCATCAAAGGTCACGTCCCTGCTGATCTCAATATGGCAGTGACCAGGTATGTAGATTCCGAAGGCCTTGGATACCTCATAGTATCCCATGAATATTCCCTTCTTTCTGGAGGGTTCCAACTTGTTTCTCTTTTCTTTAGGTATATGAATAAGTAATGGATAGCCAAATATTTTTGAGATGGATTACCTCTAGATTATTTTCGGTGAACATCTCTTTTGGTGTCTTGAGCCCAATTGCACTATGGGGCAATCGGTTCTGCACATAAACAACTGTCATTGCTGCTTCTGCCCATAAGCACATAGGAAGATCTTGATCTTCACCACTTCCAGCATGGTTATGTTCTTCCATTCAGTTACACCATTTTGTTGGGTATCCTGATCCCAACATCTTTGCAGAATTTCACGAGCTCTTCTGAGGTATATTCTCCTCCATTATCTGACCTGAGTATCTTAATTTTCCTTACAGAAGGGTTCTCTTATCAAGGCTTTGAATTCCTTGATCTTGTTGAAAACTTCAAATATATCTAGGTCTTTTACAAGAATAATCATTAATGAACGATACATAGTATACATACCCATTAATGGAGGATGATGGCATTGGGACACACACATCTGAATGGATGAGTTCTGGGACTCCTTCTGTCTTGCTGTCCCTCTTCGAAAACAGGTTCTTGATGTTCTTCCCTTGTGCACATCCATTGCATACACCTTCATGATCAATCTTGAGTTCTGGTAAACTTGTGACAACTTTGCATATGTATGGTAGCACCTTGTAGTTGATGTGAGATAATATTCTAGAGTTCACATGGATTCTTCAATAGCGTGGGTCATGGCAGCTTCTGAGTGACCCACTTTCTTCTTTTCCAGTGATGATTGCTTCATTTATGATCTCTCCTTTAGCATGTTGCCTTCTGAAACCTTCTCTATAGCTTCCTCATGTGACCTAGAGAAAGGTCAATAAAACAACAAACAAGAATAATATCCTTCTTGATAATATAAAGCAATAGCATGAACAATCATCACAGTAGCTCCTTTAGAGCTATCACTTATAATTTATCTGAAGCAAAGATTAAAGGTAAGGAATACAATACGAAATGAGGTCAA